>JAHTLZ010000129.1:50875275-50899903 GCA_023846285.1 Phrynocephalus versicolor
CTATCTATCTATCTATCTATCTATCTATCTATCTATCTATCTATCTACCTACCTACCTACCTACCTACCTACCTACCTATCATACAGTTGGCAAATGAATACATTACCAAGGCTGATAAAGGATGGGGAGAAAGGGACTGCTGCTACTACAGCAACAGGCACTGATACATTTCCAGATAAATACTGGGGAGAAGATGCCACCAACATGATGGGAGAGCGAATGATGGAAGTCAAGACACCATAGCAAATTGGCACCATAGCAAATTCAATTTCATAGGAAACATGATAAGGCATCAAGAAGAAATGGTATCTCCACACAGATAAATATTAGGGATCCATCTCACATATCCACCATTTCACATGGAATGTCTGGAGAGGTGTACCATACTCCACCTGCTCTCCACAAGAGAAAACAGTGTAAATCTAGCCACTGGGAAAACTCTCAGGGTGACCTTGATCAGAGTTCTGTGGTTATGCTCTGAAATACTTGACAGCAGCAGAATCTGCTCCCTGAAAAGGTAGAGGGCACAAAAATATATAAAAAGGTAAAGGTTCCCCCTGTACATGTGTGCTGGTCGTGTCCGACTCTAGGGGCCATGCTCATCTCCGTATTCAAGCCACACCAAAATGTGCTCAAGTTACCTCATTAAAAGAAGAAAGCAAGATAACCTTGCTATGTGGCCAAGCTTTGCTTTGCACCTTGGACATCCAACTCTGGCCAGCAAGCCAGCCAACTGCAAGGGAACATGTATCGAGTCTTTATAAACCTCAAGCCCTCAAACAACACACAGAGGCTGAGAGATGCCAGGTGTTGCCAAGGCAGCTCAACAGGCATTCCATGAGATACTTTCATTCCCATACTGGCAAGGGAACAGCCCAAAGGGCACCATCTCGAAAGACAAAGATAAGTTCACAGTTTCTCTGACAGATAGCAGTCACCCCTTTCCACAACACCTCCATGCCTCTTCTCCTCCATCTTGGTAGCATCAGTGAACCTCTCTGAGCTGCCCCCTCCTGCTGGGTGGAATTTCTTTCCCCTCCAAAGACAGCATAAAGTGGTCACAGTGTGAATGCGCTTGACCTTTTGTCTTGGACTAATCTAATTGTGTCGTCTTTGTGTAACCAGCCGGTAAAGGTCAGAGCTGTATTTAACGGGGAGCGGGGGGCTTTAGGTACCAAATTTGCCTTGCAGTGAATTAACCTGATTATATTTCTTTCAAATATGTCACAGCCCAGATCACGTTAACCCTCCTGGCGCTTCTTTCATTCTCTTTGTTTCCATCCCAAGCATGAGGGTGAACGAGAACAGCGCTGGGAATGCATATGAGTACAACATCTTGTAAACAGACACATGTCAATGTAAGGCCTCTGTGGGGGAGAAAATGTTTCTGAGCTGGACTCCAAAGCGGATGAAGAGGCTTTCTGAAACCCTAGACATGAGTGAGATTTCATTTCTTCGTAGAGAGATAGCACACAGCAGCTGAACAGTTAGGATCAAGCCACAGGAAAAGCTTCTATCTTAGACCAAAAATTGATACAAAATTCAATTTTACCTTTAGACCTGACAGAGGAAGTTTCTTCAAGCCCAAACAATAATGAAACCAATTTTGTAAAGATCTTAACACTCTGCAGTGACAATACACTGAACAGCAAAAAAAAAAAAAAAAAGGTTTCATGGGCAACTGACTAACCGTGAGATCACATCCATGTTAAGCGAGAATAATTGGATTAGTCCCACAGACTCCCCTGGAACAAAGTTTCTACACCAGACTTCAAAGTGTTACCGTCTGATGGATGAGAAAGTCAGATATGGGTTGGAAGGAGATGCAAGGTCTAAGTAGGGTTGAGGGAAGGAAACAGGGAGTGTCCGCGCTCACCCTCGTAGCAAGAGGCCAGAACGATGAAGCAAGCGAGAGGGTCTTTGAGAAGTCCACCCACGGGGCCAGCTTTCAGGCTGATCTAAAATCGCCAGAATGAACCTTTACCAAGGGCCTCGTTCTCCCTTAGAAGACTGTGCTGTGTGCTTCTCATTGTGCAGTCAGAACTATCTGGGCTTTCACAGGCAAAGCCCTGTTCTAGGCATATGATCTTGAAGTGAAAGCACTTGATATTTCATGGCTACCTTAAGTATCTTAATCCACAGTTAGACCATTTCCAAAAGACCTAGGGGTGTTCACAGGACCTCCTTGGTGAAGGCATGCATTAACTGTGCATGACTGAAGTCCATGAAGGCGATGGTAGAGATTTAGAAGATGCTTCACTGGCATGCAGAAATCCCGGATCCCATTACCTCCTTACCGAATTAGGTGTGAGGGGGGCTCCCACAACATCTATTATCTGCTCCTTGCCATCCCCCTTGCCCTCTTCAGTGCACAAGCCTGACTGTCCATCAGTGTGCAAGCCTCCCTCTGTGCTGGGTCCAGTGTTCCCTGCCTTGGCCAGTGCCTCATAGCGGTGGCGCAACATCTGCAGTTCGTATTCACAGTTTGCAAAGGCTTGCTTGAGCTCATACAGCAGCACCAAATCACTGCGCAGCTCATTGAACATCTGGACAATCTCCTCTGTCGGCATTGGGTTCAGGTCTGGAGAAAGCAAGAAAAAAATGAGAAAGGCAGCTGCTCTGGTGTCTGCCTGCCTTTCTAAAAAAAACCTTGCTTAATTCCAAGTTGAATATAGTTGAACAGTTCAGTATGGTGGGTCTTCAACTGCCCTAGCTGCACAACAAATGGAGAGCTTTGCCTTCACTTCCACCCAGGCCTCAAAGCTACCATGTGCCAGGTAGGAGTCTCGATGACTAACCATCTCCAAGTGGAAGAAGTTATTGCACAATACCATATTTGCTCCGTGGCCCTACCAAGCAGGTCTAGTTAAGCATTCTGTACACACTAGGTAAGCAAGGGGTCTTGCAGCAGAGGCCTGAGTAGAGGCAGCCTGGATTTGGTCAACAGGAAGCCACTCTATTTGGATGGCATTCACCACATGCCAGGCATAGCCTCACACCAGGCTGCGAGGAGGCTTTCTGAAAGAGTACTGACAAGGCATCCAAAGAGCCAGTCAGAGTCTCCCAGACAATGGCCACTAACCCTTTTCGAAGTACTTCTCTCTGCACGAAGAAATTTGTGTTCTTAATACTAGGCTGTCGCTCTTGATGGCTTAAAGAACCCAAATAAGAGAGAAAGAGACAAAGACTCTGTTCAAATGCTTTTCTACTGGGAAGAATTAAACCAAAAAAATCCTGTGCATCATCTCCTGGCTTTTACCCTCCTGCTCTTTAATATATTTTTTTTAACAAAACACATAAGATATTATTTTCAAACCCATTCACATAGTGTTATTCAAGGAACTGGCTGTATTACTAGGGGGAAAAATAGCCCCTCCCAACTACAAAGGCTCTGCTCCATGGGTCTCTTTTTCTCTCTACCTGCCCTCTTTACTCACCTACTCCGAGTTCCATCAGCATCTGCTCCAAGGCTTTAATCTTCTTCTGTCCCACGGAGCTTGGCAGTTTCATCTGGAATACAAAGGTAACAGCCACACAGCTCTGAGCTAGCCCTCACTCACAGCCACCTAGTTCAAACGGCGAGGGAGCTTTGCTTTTTATAGTGCACAGGGAAAAAAGCAAGGCAAAGAAAGAAAGAGAGAAAAGGGAAATCAAGTGCTGGGAGAGGGAGGCAGAGAGAGAGAGAGGCCTGAAAGTTTGCAGACTAGGGCCAAGGGCAGGGACTGAAAAGCCTGGTCGCGAGGGCTTTGCAGAGCTCCCGGTGCCAAGATGCGGAGCTGCACGGCTTTACATTTTCCGTGGGCAACTGAATTAACAACAAAAGTTCTGCTCGGCTTCGAACCCTCTCCCGCAGTGCCCTGCCCATCAAAGAGCTCAATTACACAGCAGCTAATGTGCGATGCTGCCCTACTTTACTTGCTCTTGCTAGCCTGATTAGACTCGTGCACTAACAGACTTCCTTCTCCCTTTACCTGCCGAGCTCGGAGCCATAGGATTCATTTCCTGAGCCAGTTTTCTAACAAAAGGCGCAAAGAGACACAAAGCACACACACTTACTCAATTGCCAGAGCGTGAACACATAGTCATGCTGGAGCTGGAGGGGGGGCATGGGGAGCAGGCAGGGGCAGGGAACCCAAGCTGAGCTTGAGATCTTAGCTAGCACGACCCCCTATTGCCACCACCCTATACACAGGAATGCGGGAAACACCAGGAGTGCTTGGGGAGCAAATTAAAGTAGGAAATGGACCCTGCAGTGCACAACGGGGAAAATATCAGCCTGGCTAACATTGTGTTTGGGCTAACAACAAGCCAAATTATACAGAGGCTCACCTGGAAAGTCCCTATATCACCCCCATTGGGAGCTTTCTGCTTCTTGCCCTATTCCTATGCTGGCATATCCAGGACTGCCTAGACAACTCTTAGTATCATGGTACTGCTTGGTCCTGAAAAGTGGACTAGAGATTATCATTAAAATTTTGAGAGGAGGAATTTCAAAGACTCCCCAGCCACTTTCAATCTCTATTCAACAATATAATATAGAGGAGATTCATCCAACCTATTTACAGGACAGTGTCCATTGACAGAATCACTAGAATTTGACAAGAAGTATCTCTCTATTGACTACTAACACATTGCAGGCATAGTTGCACCATGTTATAAATAAATAATATGGTGGTACAAAATCCTCTCAAGCGCTACTTGGGCATTTCCTCTCCGGAGCACCTTCCTGACATGACTACATTACAAGGAGAATGTAAGAACATCCCACTGGGTCCACCTTCTCGCTTGTATTCCCATCTTTCTCTCTCATGTATAAGGAAGGAGACCTCCGCAGTAGAGAGCCAGCCCCTATGATACTGTGCCCTCCCAACATGCGTGTCCAGCATACTTGGGAATGAAAGGATAGGGGGTCAGGTTCAATGCATTCACACACACCCTCCTTGACTCAATACAACCATAAGAACATAAGAAGAGCCATGCTGGATCAGGTCAAAGGCCCATCTAGTCCAGCTTCCTGTATCTCACACAGTGGCCCCACCAGATGCGTTTGGGAGCGCATGAGACTAGATATCTGTCTCCTGATACCACACCCCTGCATCTGGCCCTTGAAGTACCCTGGTTTTAAGCCTGGAGATTACACATCTCCATCATGGTTTGTAACCTGTAATGGACTTTTCCTCCAGGAATCTGTCCAATCCCCTTTTGAAGGCATCCAGGTCAGATCCCATCACCACATCCTATGGCAGAGAGTTCCACAAACTAACAACGCGCTGAGTGAAAAAAAAATCTTTTGTCTGTTCTCACTCTCCCAGCCCTCAATTCGAGTGGATGTCTCCTAGTTCTGGTATTTTGTGAGATGGAGAAGAGCGTCCTTCCATCCACTTTACTCATGTCCTGCATTATTTTGTACATCTCAATCATATCCTCCCTCAGGCACCTTTTTTCCAGACTAAAGAGCTCCAAATGCACAGGAGAGAAAGACCCAGTTGGGGAGAAAATCAGCCTAAAATCTAGAAAAGCAAAACACAGATTTGGTAGCTTCAGCTTAAGCACACCTGAAGAAACAGCTGCAATAGTAAGTGAAACCTAGAGGAACCAGCTTTAGATAATATACTTTTAAATCCATTAAGACAACAGTGCCCATCACTACTTCAAGGCATGGTAATTCTTCCTGGTACAGTTACCTCAATCTTCATAGCAATCTGTCTAACATTCAGGTAAATTCCAGTCATAATTCCAAGGACACAGAGAACTGTGTGGGAACATTTAAATCAGCAATAGGTAGGGCGTGTTTCATCTGCCCCATCTGCCCAAACTTTCTGATACTCTCTACAGCCAGATGCAAAAAAAAAAAAAAGCGATGTCAAATGGGATCCTGAAGAAATGGGAGAATCAATAAAAACAAGATTATAGCTTAGGTATTAGAAAGGATCCTTAAGAATAAGAATGTAAAGTATACGGCCATGATCATCCATACTATGGTGTTTACAATATTATGTGTTTCAGGCTGCTTAGAGCCTTCAGAGGTTAAAGATGGATAGGAAAACTGACAAGAAAATAGATGCATGTGAATTTTTGAAGGAAAATTACAGATACCTTGGGTTGTCCAAAAAACAAAGAAGTATTAAATCAACCCTGAACATTTTCTAGAAGTAAAAATGACTAAAACAAGGCTACTTTAAGCATATCATGAGAAGATGCACTGAAAAAGAAAATAATGCTAGGAGAAACTAGTGGCAAGAGAAAAAGAGAAACACCACACATGAGATGGATTGATTAAAAAAAAAAAATAAACCCACTTTTGCAAGACCTGAATAGGGCTGTTAAAAATGGGATCTCTTGGTGTTCACTAATTCTCTGAGAGCCACAGTGGTTGGAATAAATTTGACAGCAGATAACTAATCTCGGTTACTAAACTTGGATACAAATTAAGAACATAAGAACATAAGAAGAGCCGTGCTGGATCAGGCCAAAGGCCCATCTAGTCCAGCTTCCTGTATCTCACAGTGGCCCCACCAGATGCATCCGGGAGCACACGAGACTAGATATATGTCTCCTGCTAGCACTCCCCTGCATCTGGGCCTTGAGGTACCCTGGCTTTAAGTCTGGAGATTACACATCTCCATCATGGTTTGTAACCTGTGGTGGACTTTTCCTCCAGGAATCTGTCCAATCCCCTTTTGAAGGCATCCAGGCCAGATGCCATCACCACATCCTGTGGCAGGGAGTTCCACACCTTGAGAGCACACCATCTCTTCATAAGATGATGACTTCATTTGCATTCACGTTTTTTTAAAGACACTGCTTGTGCTGCCCAAGGCATCAATCTCTCCTTGATCCCATCTTTACCTCTACAGTCAGCACCGTTCTTAAGTTCTGGCTCTAGAACAATGGTTCCCAACTTTGGATCCCCAGATATTCTTGGTCAACAACTCCTAGAAATGCTGGCCAGCAGTGAAGGCTTCTGAGAGTTTTAGTCCAAGAAGGTGCTCAAGGTTGGGAACCATTTGGACTGGAACTAAAGAGGTGATCTACAAGTTGCCAAAATCCTTGGTTTCAAGTCTTATCTATGTCATAAACACTTCTAGCTGCTTTAGGCAAAAAGGCCATTTTTTTCTCAGCCTTAATCTCTCGCTCTCCTATGTGTAACATTTTTGAAAAGGGAGAAATGCTGACAGAGTTGTAGTAAGAATTACAACTAGATGGACAAGGAAAATGCTAAACAATACTAAATGTCACCATAGTTCAAATTTGCTCATTTCCCTTGTTGTCTAGCAGGTATACAGAAATTTGCTCTATCTATATACTACAGTGTGTATGTATACACTGTATATAGTGTATATATAGTGTGTATGCTATGCAGAATACAGACATTCTTAAAGTTAACATTTCTTGTTAGAACAAATTTTAGGCACATCTGTCTCAAGTCTAACAGCAAACACAGATGTTTACATAAGACTTTCCTTTGCAGAAAACCTTAACCCTATTTCCAAACAGAAGTTTCTCTAATCAAGCTTTGTTCCCTAAATGCCACTGTATACACTGATCATCCACCACCTTAAAACCACCTCTCTAATTTCATGTAGGTCCCCCTCGTGCTGCCAAAACAGTGATGGGGCATGGACTCCACAAGACATCTGAACGTGTCATGTTGTATATGGCACCAAGACATTAACAGTATATTCTTTAAGTCCTGCAAATTGCAAAGTGCCCCCACCCATGGATCAGATCTAGTGTTTCAACACATCCCATAGATGCTCAATCAGATTGCAAACAGGGAAATTTGGGGGCCAAGACAGCACCTTGAACTCTATGTCATGTCCTCAAACCATTCCTGAACAAATTCTACAGTGTGACAAAAGAGGCCACTGCCCTCAGGGAACACCATGACCATGAAGGGGTTTACATGGTCTGCAACGATTCCTAGGTAGGTGGAACATGTCAAAATAACATCCACATGAAGGCCAGGACCTAAGGTTTCCCAACAGAACACTGCCCAGAGCATAACCCTGCCTCTGCCAGCTTGCTTGCCTTCTTCCCACAGTGCATCCTCCTGCCATCTCTTCCCCAGGTAAACAGCACACATGCATGCACCCAGCCATCCACCTGAACTAAAAACATGATTCATCAGACCAGGCATCCTTTTTCTATTGTTCCGTGGTCCAGTTTGGATGCTCGGGTCCATACTGTAGATGCTTTCAGCAGTGGGCAGGGATCATCATGGACACTCTTGCCCAGTCTGCAGCTAGACAGCCCCATACACAGGAAGCTGTGATGCACTGTGTGTTCTGACACCTTTCTCTCATTGCCAGCCTCAAGTTTTTCAGCCACTTGAGCTACAGTAGCTCTTCCGTAGCTAGCCTTCCCTTCCCTTGTGCATCAACAGTGAACCACAGCCTTGACACCAGTCCACCAGTTGTCCTTCTTTGCACGGGTGAGGAATAACCACTGCATACCATGAATACCCTGCAAGCCTAACCATTACAGAGATGCTCCAACCTGGTCATCTAGCCATCACTATCTAGCCCTTGTCAATGTCACTCATATCTTTTTGTTTGCCCATAGTTCCTGCTTCCAGCACATGGAAATCCCAGCACACGTAAATCCCACCCCTTGACAAACACCAAAGCAACAATGTAATCAATGTTATTCACTTCACCTGTCAGTGGTTTTAATGTGGTGGGTGATCATACTATGAGTTATTTATACAGGTGGAGCTGGTGTTGGAGGTGCATCAGGGAATACCGGCCATCCAAAAGCATACCCTCCAAATTCAGAAATACTGCCTCTCTGAATAAGGGCTGCTGCAGTGAAGGAAACACCACCAAGAAAGGTTTTTGCCTGTACTCAGTTTTTGAACACCTAAGAACCATGTTTATTCCAGGCCACAAACTATGAACATATATGCAGTACTGTAAGACTGAACTATTACCTTTCTCATCCACCACCATTAAGCTCTTAGCAAGTTACTTCAGAGCCAAGGGCACCTAGGACTATAGTTAAGCAGTTCTCTCTGTTCAAGTACACTGAAATAAGAAAATACAGAATTCAGGCCTGTTCTTTCTATGCAGATGCACTTGGATGGGATACTGCTGAAAAAGAGAATGGTGGTGTAGAACAGTTAAGGGTGGAAAATGTGTGGCCCTCCAGATGTTGCTGACCTTTCAACTCCCATCAGCCCCAGACAGTATGGGGAACAGTTAAGGATGATGGGTAAGGTTGGCCAGTGATTACTCTTCCATCTGCTGCCTAGATGCCCTAAGCACATCCAATCTCGCCTGATTTTGGAAGCTAAGCAGGGTCGGCCCTGGTTAGTACTTGGATGGGAGACCACCAGGGAATACCAGATGCTGTAGGCGCCTGGAGTAGGAACTGGCAAACCACTCCAGTAGCCCTGCCAAGAAAACTCCATGGACATGGGGTCACGAAGAGTCGGTCACGACTGTAACGACGCCACACACACACACACACACACACACACACACACACACACACACACACTTCCATCTAGACAGTTACATGCCAGATCACCAGCAGAAAAGGTAAGCTTCTCATTACTCTTCAAAATCTTCCTGTGTCTGTGTGTGTTGTGTCCTTACAGTCGTGACCGACTCTTCATGACCCCATGTCCATGGAGTTTTCTTGACAAGGAATACTGGAGTGGCTTTCCAGTTCCTACTCCAGGAGCCTACAGCACTACCCAACATATTACCCAGCTGACTGTCTTCCTAATCAAAAGCAGAACTAGAAAGACAACAGGAGACACACGGTGTTTCCTGCTTAGAGGAAGAACTCTGCCACTTCTGATGTCCCAGAGAAGAGAAAAGAATGATTAGTCAGATTAATACAGTCTGTTTGGGGTCCTCCCCTCCAGCTCCAGATATCCCCTGTCTGTGGGTTCCTTGGGCATGCCAGGTTTAATTAGCACAAGGAAATTGGATGGATCTCCTTGCTCTGCCAATGGAAGCTCTACCAATTGTGGCCAAAGAAGACATCTAGCCAGTGAGGTAGTAAAATACTAACAACTGCCCCCCCCACACACACACAAAAAAACCCTTAAAAATGTCCATCTTTGTTGCCTTGCTAGTGGCTTAAAGAGGATAGAAGCAGTCAGAATAGATTTATATCTATCACAAGAATGAAGAAAAAATACAAGACTAAACCAGAAAGGGGGGCTATCTGAGTTTATTCAGCTTTCAAGAATATCAATTAAACTTTCCTTTAATTTTGGAGGAGGACTTGGCCTGTGAACATGACAGCTCCATTGGCTTCTTCAAGCAAGAGTATATTTTAATTTTACCATCATTAAGAAAGCGTTGTGATTTATGCGGCTGCTGTCGGACTAATATCTTTAAAATTTAGCTGGCTAAACCAATTCATCTTTAAGACTGATGAAGGTTGATTGCTCTCTATGCAAAATGTATTAAAACTAAATGAGGAGTCTATTACTCACAAGGCACTGATAATCTGTTAGGTAGGCTCCGTTAGCCTGGTTGTCTCCACAGCAGAGAAAAGGACCAATGCTCTATTCACCTTGGTAGCAAATGGCACAACCAGACAAGACGGCCATTCTGAATAGCTGCAGGTCTGGAGAGCAATCAAGTCTAATGCAAAAATAAGAAGGCCATGGCTATGACATGCAAAACTATCACTGATCAACTCAATGCTATCTTTCAATTCATAGGGAGACCAATCTGGCTCTGTGTTGAGTATCACTCACAAGTAAAGATAGGCAAGAAACAATTTTTTTCTTTCATTTTTTGTTTCATTCCCTAACGAAACAAAAAAAAACACCACCGAAATGACCCATAAAAGAAAAACAAAACAAAACAAAACAAAAACAAAAATTTTCAGTTTGCTTCCTTTTGTTTTCTGTCCCCCACCCCATCAGGGACATCTTCCCCTACCTGAGGCCGGGGAGGCCTCCTGCCACCCAGTGCAGCCGCTGCCTCCAACAATCCCCCTGTAGGGAGGGCAGGGCTTCCAAAGTAGCGGGGAGGACTCCCGCCACCCAGTGCAGCTGCCACCGCTGATCCCCCACAGGGAGGGCTTCCGAGGCATTGGGGGGGGGCTTGGTAAAAAAAAAAAAAGCTCCGACTGGCGGGCCCCCACAAGCCAGCTGGTCGGTGGTTTGAAAAAAAACAACTGCTGACCTGCCCGCAGGGCCCCAAAACAGTAGTAAAAAAACAAAATGAAAAAAAAAATCATTTCAAATGAAATGAAACAAAATGACCTGAAAAGCAATGGGCGCTTCCTGCCCATCTCTACTCATAATCTGAATCTATGACAGAAGTTGCTTCTCTTCATGGATGTTTTCTTTTTCTGTTTCTGCTACATCATTCTAAGGTGATTGTGTGAGATTCACATCATATACTACGCTTGGTACACTAATTCTTGTTGTTATGTTGCTGTCAAGCCAATTCGGACTTATGACAATCCTTTCTTGGCTTTTCTAGGTCTAGACTACTTGGAAACAGGGTATATTTAATTTAAAACTGATATTCTTTTTAAAATCACTATTTAATTTTTTAAAAAGCAGATATTTTGAAGACAAAATTTTAAAAAGTTTTTTTTTAAGTTCTGATTTAAATCAATTTTATTTTTTAAAAATCACTGATCATTATGCACCCTGCTCAAAGGTGATTTACCACCGCCTTCTTCTGGAAGCTATGAGGCTACACCAGCTCCCAGGAGACATATTAGGCATACTCTCAACGTCTGCAGCCAGATACCAGAATCACGTAGATATTTTAGCTTACTATACAACAATTAGAAGTAAACTGCAAAGTAAGTGATACCATGTGAAATTTACCTTTGCTGGTTTTGTTCATGTCTGAAAGCCTCCCCTATTTTAAAACAACAACAACTCTGTCGATATTAAACTCAGCTTGCAAAAGCAAGATCTCCCTCTAACATAGCTTTTCCTCATTGGGAGTTTGATAAAGGGGAGCATTGAACATTGCAATCCCCACATTCTGACCTAGTACAATCTAGGAATGATTACATTACATGATACTTCAATGCATCAACCTCAGTAATAAAAAGGGTATGTTGACAGAATTTGCTCTGAGTCTGACCCTTTTTTTTCACTTCTCTTTCAGAAAAAGAAATGTATCAATCATTCACAGGACTATGCAAACACAATCCTATGCCTGTTTAGCACTGTTCTTCGACTAGATAACACTGGAAGCAAAATCCTAAAATATGATACGGTGCCAATAAATCAGTTTGCTACAGCTCTCTATAAAGACAGTGAAAATTACCAGATCTAACATACAATGCGCTTGTCTGAAATTATAGTTCAGTGGCTGAAATTCTGTTGCTTAGTGTTAAAAATGACTGTAACTTTTGTTCTGTTCCTAAAGCCAGAAAATAAAAAGTTCCCAAGGTGATTCTCAGAGGCCCAGTGTTGGCTTGGTGCATATACTGAACCCACACCCCATTAGAACCACAATGGGGACTTTTTATTTCCTGGTTAGGAATAAATTGAAAGTTAAGCCTTTTCTTATACTAAATGACAGGTTTTCAGCCAATATCTCACAATATATCTCAGATCAAAATAGCAGTATTACACGTTCCATTACAGTTGTGGTTTCTCAAGGCTTTCAGTCCTGTCACATTAGATTAATGGTGACCAATCACAACTTGCTATCTTTCCCGCCAGAAAATAAAATGGGTTTCTAAACTTCCAGCACAACATGAGTTGGACTGAGTTTGCAACACAGGGCAAAGTTCGCTTCCAAGATAAAGCAACAGAAATATTCTCAGAAAGCAGGCAACAATTATATACCCTACCTCTTTGTAACAATCCAACAGGATTATTTATTCTTACAACTCCCCAAATAATCGTATCTCAAAAAAATAATAATGGATTGCTGAACTGAACAGCTGATTAGTTAGGGTTTTTTCAGGTTAATATATTTTGGATGCTCTTTTCCTTTGACAACCGCTCCCAGCAGCCCTCTTTGCAACGCCAGCTTATGCTTATAATTATGTTGGCATTGCTTTTGATTTAAGGACTCGGAGCCTTTGTCCTCACTATAAACAACCAGTAAATGCGCGAATTGTGCAGCAAATAAAAATAAAGGGGCAGCACTCCAAGGCATGAATCAATGTCACATGATTAGGGGAGAACAGCTTGGCAGAGTGATACCCACCAAAAGATACTTTCTCCCGTGACTTCCAGGATCCCAGTCGATATGGTTGGATGCTAAAAACAGTATGAGCATATTTGTAGTAATAGAATTACACTGACATGTCAGGCTTAGCTATTGCTTTTTTCAGCTACTGCCATCAACCACTGAGCAACTTGCTTCACGGCCAAGGGCATTCAGGCCTGTGGCTAAACAGCTCCCTTTTTTGCCATCAAATCACATTCCAAACTGAAACAACCTGACAGAAAGGAAAAGTTTGGTTTTAAAACTTTACCACTCGAGAAGTCTTCAACTGTGACAGTCTTCAAGATGTGCACAGAAATAAGAATCCACCAAAACCAAGCCTGCATCTTGCATGGTACCCTCTAAAAACATTTATTTCCATTTCATTTCACTGAAAACTTTACAAAGGAATGGAGTCTTTATGGTATGCACACTCCTTTCATATTACATGAATACACACCAACACCACAGTTTGTGCCATTTCAAAATCATTTTTAAAAAGGCCTGAATAAGAAGTCTTCTGAGTGGCTTCACATCTATGTTGCCACCTTCCCTGCTGAAGAGGACTGGTTGTGAGGAAAGCTGTAGATTCCGCTTCTCAAATGCCAACTGAGTAATTTCCTTTTAAGAATAAAGTGAGCAGTAGGACAGATGTTATTCAGGGAACTAAGCCGTCCAACAGCATTAGCATGTTTACCAAAGGGCTCCCCCTTCCCTTTATGGGACCCAGCATCCTTTCAGCACTTCTCAGCAACAGCTGCAGCTGGAGGAGGTTTCTTCCATTAGCATCTGATTGTTCATAATCCTACCTTTTCCTCTCTGAAGATCCCAAGTTATTTTTACACTGATTACTCACTCTTAAGGAAATTCCTTCACTCACAGCTGCCTTTTATTTACTATTCGTGACCTGTAGCATTCTTCCAAAATGACACTGAAAAGTTACTTCTGGGCTTTGTTAACCAGTCTGTCATATGGCACACCCAGAAACAAGTCTGGCAAATACTGTTCCCTAATAGTACTGCCATCCTACTGTCATACAACACTGCTAAAACTCTCATTCTGATGGGATCTGAATGGAAGCTATTCAGCCACACATAGCCTAAGAGGCTATATGTTTTTGCAAATGGTTAAGCAAATTTGGCTAAATATACACCATTCCCCAACGCCCTGCCAATCAGATAGCATCTCTTCCTAGAAATCATCCAAATGGGAATTTAGTGGGCTGAAACCCCACGGAAATCAACAAGCCCCAAGCATTAACATCATTAACCAGTTTCATAACCAAGTCTTTCTGGAATGTGTCATGCTATCCTTGTTCAGTCCTACATATGTATACTTAGAAAATATTGAAGTATACTTAGATTGAAGGGGACTGACTCTCAGGTAAAGACAAACAGAAGTACAGCCTAAACTACAGTCACTTCAAACAACTATGAAGGGAAAACTAGAGAGAGTTGTATTAAGAACTAGTTAGGAGAACTACTGGAGTAGGAAGCAGTCACGAAAAATAACCCTTCTATCTTCAGTTTCAATGTCACTTTAAAAACTCCAATTCTGCTAAAAGAACAAAAATGCACTCTTTTTCTTCTTACAGATGCCTACCCACTCTGTCCTCAGAGGACTTGCATTAATAAAGACTGTTCCACCGATCATAAGTAGCAATATTTAATTATTCATTTATTATGAGAGTAAATTGTACTAATAAACAATATCATTTAGTTTATCAAAACAACAAGGTCTGATATCACTCCTTCAAACACTTTCACAAGTTGCACTAGAAGTTGGTTCAGAGCCCCAAAGTTGGAAAGTGTTGTGCTCCAGCAAGTCAAGACCAATGGCTGTCTTGCTAGCCCTGCTCAGATGTTGCAAACTCAATACTATTGTACCAATCTACATCATAAAAGATGTAGATTGACCTGCACCCAGTAACTAGCTAACTGGATACTGGTTATTGCTTCCATTTTCTCCATTGCCCATTAAGATGAGATAAAAACATTCTGCAGCTTTTTTTTCAGCATTTCTTATTTTGGTTAAAATATCTTTTGATTTTTTTTCTTTTCTTGCCTTTCCTTTTTTTGGCATATTACAGAAGCTATATATTTTTTCTTCTTAACAACAAAGAAGAAAAAATATATATTCTCTGGTATTTCTTTGTTATCATTATTATAGCAGTCCCCTTTATCTGTACATGCTCATTGTCACTTAGGATCGCAATCCTATTTCTTATCCTTTCTTCCTCTTTCTTGTTAACCATGTTAAGATTTTCATCAGTCACATCGAGGTCTTGTTTATATATTTTTTCCCACAGGAAAAAAATAACCTTTTGATATTTTTCTCTAATAACTGTTCTGGATTCAATGCACAATTCTTTGTATCCACAGTTAATTTAGTTTATTAATTCAAATATTTTATCTATGCAGTCTTTAAAGTCATCTGAAATGTTACTTAAATCATACATTTTGACAGTATGATTGTTTTCATCTTCTTATTCAGTTTTACTCTAATTTTAGATATTAACAATTCATGGGCTGAAATCCTGCTACACTGAAGTAAGTTGCAATTCAAGCCTTCCTATTTGAATTACAGGAACAGAGGAAGCGACTCACCAAATTCAGTGGGCCTGTTTTAGTAATTAGATTTCAGCCATGATGTGTACCATGGTTCATTGTTGATCTTGTTTGGCAGACAGAATGGAGCTTGCCCATTTTCTGCTACCAATCACACTGCCATTTTACTATTGGCCATCGATGTCTATAGTCTTCCTTTAACCAGCCTGGAGAATGAGCACTGTTGGATAGTGCAGTGGTTGAGGTATCTGGTTGCACAGCCAGAGAATTTGATTCCTCACTGGGCTTCCTTGACAGGAGATGGGCTTGATAATCCACAAGGTCCATTTCAGCTCTGCCGTTCGTTCTAAGATGATGAGGATGCGTTTGCAGTACAGAAATTTCTGTCTACAACTATTGTCTCTATATTTTTGAGCTGCTCTCCCACTTCACTTCTCAGTCCTAGGCTAAATTCTCCAGTAATTTCTTGGTGAAAAATACACCGCATGGGCCTCTGGTTCCCTCTAGTAGCCAGTTTTGGTAACGCATATGAAAATAATGTTTTCTGGTGGTGTTGTTTTTTTACCATGCTACACAGTGCTTATTTTATTTATTTATTTTATATCCCCCATATATATGGGATCAGTTTCTGTGGGTTTCACATTTCTACAGTATTGCTAGAACTCACCACTAGAGAGCCCAAGAGACCGTGCTATGAATACGTAGTGCAGTAACACCACCACCCCGCCGACATTTCATGGTTCAAGTACTGCAGTCCTGCTATATCGGGACCTTTATTTCCCCACCCCAGCGGCAATCAGTTGGAGTGCGTCCTTTTTTAAATGCTTCCCAGTCACAGAGGCAGGTTTGCCTCTGTGACTGGAAGGGATTTTAAAACTGGTGCACTGCTCCCCCCCCCCCACAGGGGCTCCAGAGAAGCGGTGCGCCCTTTTTAAAATCCCTTCCAGTCCCGGTCATCTCCACTGAAATGCATTGGTTCAATGCATTTCAATGGAGAAATTTTCCCCATTGGAATGCATTGAGCCAATGCATTTCAATGGAGATTGCGGGGGAGCGCTGACCCCAAGCCAGCGCCAAGCAGCTGATCGGCGCTGGCTGGGAGAGGAATGGCACCTGCAGCAAGTCTGCGTCCGTGACTGGAAGGAGTTTTAAAAGGGGCATGCCACTTCCCCTCCCCTGCGGGGGCTCCGGAGAAATGGCGCGCACCTTTTTAAATCCCTTCCAGTCACCTTTTTAAGTCCCTTCCAGTCTGCCTCCGTGACTGGAAGGGATTTTAAAACTCGTGCACCGCTTCCCTCTCCCCCTGTGGGGGCTCCAGAGAAGCGGTGTGCCCTTTTTAAAATCTCTTCCAGTCCCGGGTCATCTCCACTGAAATGCATCGAGCCAATGCATTTCAATGGAGATTGCGGGGGAGTGCTGGCCCCAAGCCAGCGCATACAGCTGATTGACACTGGCTGGGGAGGAATGGTGCCTACAGCAAGCGCAGTGGATCAGATCACCCACCGCCCTTGCATGTTTTTTAAAGTCTTCCAGCGGCCTGGGGAAGCAGTGGTGGCGTGCCACACACACCCCGGCCCCACCCAAACGGCATCCACATATCACAGATTTTCAGTCTTCATGGGTCAGTGGGTCCCTAACCCCCGCAATAGATGGGGGTTACTGTAGTAAAGAATTCATAGCATGGTCTTTGGCTCCCACTAGTGGCCATTTATAGTAAGGCAAATGAAAATACATTTCTTTTTTTTTTTAACCATGCTCTGTGTATATATCAGCTTGAAACCAACCTCCCATGGATATGGGAGTCCTACTATATTAGTATATCCTCATATGGTATCTGATTAATTTTCTCCTGGAGTCTGAATAAAAGCCTTCTATTTCTTTCTTTTTCTTCTTCCACAGCTGTAGTTGGAGCACAGACTCAAATGATGGCTATACTAACAGTCTTTCCACACAGTCGGACATATCCAGTACCCACATTACAGTCCCAAATGCTGGTGTGGTGCTTTTTCTGTCTCCTCCTGCATGCACACCTTAGCATGGTAAGGACAGTACTGAATGTGGGCGGGAAAGCCAAAACAATATTAACAGGACAATAAACTCCTTTGATTTGTATTTCTTCATCAAACAGGGGTTGGACTTGATGGGCTTGTAGGCCCTTTCCAACTCCATTACAAGTTCAGACTGTAATGGCCTTCACCCATGCATGGTCATCCATTGTGAAATGGTCAAAGCTGAAACACCAGACTAATATGCATCCACCTTCTTTAGGAATGAATAGAAACATCAGCAGAAGAGAACTGATAGTTCCAGCGGTGATGACGGTAAAGACATTCTTGAGATGAAGCCGCATTAATGGAACGTGACACTTGCAGAGCATCTTCACAGACAAGAGCAGTGACACTCAAGCTAGCTCTTAATAGTACTGCACAAGAAATGGTAATGGAAAATCACTTCTGAGTAGTTTATAATCTGAAGAAATGATAAGACAAGTCAAAATGAAAATTGGGGAGCAGCTACTGAAAACACTTCCCAACTCTGCACCAATTCCTGAACATCAAAGGGCACTTCTGGTTGATCCTAGAGAGCCTGGCTGGGCTTAGCAGAGATAGGAAACTTTCCATTATCCTGACATGAGGGCCACTTTTTTAAAAATAAACAGAGTCTCAGAAATGTGACAAATGTGTGTAAATAATAAAATACTATGATCAAGTTACAAAATTAATTAATGTGAAATCTGCTGGATGCCCTATCCAAAGATTTGCATATCTATGAGAAATACAGTACAGTATTTGCAATTCCAGAACAAACACATTCCACGTACTTGTTGTTCAAAGCTATTCTAGATCCACCTGCATTAAGAAGCAACTAGAGAAAAATCACAAGAATGATGTAGAGAACTTCTTTTTTCAGATTAGTAAGCTCCTAGGTCTTTTCACAAGAAACGTGAGCTCATCTTCTACCTAGAGTCTGCAAATTTAAGTAGGAAGAGAGTGCCTTAATAAGATTTCTTTATACCTACCATCAACAGAAATCTTTAAAAATGAGCTGGGATTCAAATCTGAAGGCTGAATCATTGTCCTGTCCTTCTGTCATCATAGCTTTCATTGAGAGATCTGTTCAAGTGGCAAACACTTCTTTCACTCTCACCTACCTAATCTGCTCCAAATTCTAAACAGCCAGTATTTCTACTAATAACATACAAATCCCACTGAATGCCTCTTAAAATGCTAAATTAACAGAAATAAGATTTCTTACAGAGATTTGATACAACACTTAATTAACCATATTTGCCAGCTCTGACAGAAGTTATTCCTGGAGCTTTCTTCTTATCCTGGAAATTCTTGGAAGCCCTACTAAAATCTCCAGGACTGCTTTCAAGAGTTTTCCTGAGTAATGCTTATTGCTTTCAAGCAGCAATCATACCTACAGTCCCTCTGCAAACTTGCAACTTTTTGCAGATAAAGACAAGTCTTGAGCTCTGCACATTTTCAAACACAAACTTCAACTGTGAGTGAAAAGAATATTCCTAATGATGGAATCAGTATGAGCAAGGATATTTATAACAAAAACATCTGTGCGGGATAATGAGAAATCATGATTAAGTAAAATCTTTATTAAATAGTGATTAAGTAAAATCTTTATTAAATAGTGATGCAAATCAAAGGCACTCTGCATTTAGTCTTCCTGTGCAGTCATTAGGACATTCGGCACACACAGTCCCTTTGCACTAACAGGTTAAATCATGCCACGAATGGCCACACTAGCAGTCTTCACAAGTTTCACAAGTCAGTAAAATTCACAGGCAGCCTCTCTTAAGCTGGAGAACCACTGCAGTGATGGACTTGCTGACGAGACACCAAAAGAACACCACTGACTTCCTTCAATGCTTACCATTTCTGAGTAAAATCAAGATGACACCAGCCCAGCACTCTTGCCACGTGCTCTTGTGTCCCTAGCTATTATCTCACCCATTTGTGCAGCAGAGTTTGGCTCTGCACGCAGTTACTACATGAATGTGTCAGTAAAAGTAACAAGAACACTTCATCTTTCTAACCGTCGGAAGTGTCCCCCCCCCCCCGTTGTGGCAGCATACAATTTCCACATAATAAGGAGGCGCTGATTACTATCCGCTTATCTCACCAAAATGCCTCGCAGCGCAGTCAATACTAAAGAGATAAATTATTAATTGTTCCAAGTAATTAAATTTATCAAATCCAAATAAATATTACTGGTATTTTATGTAACTGCTTTCAAGGTCCGGCCTCTGAAGGGACAGTATTGATCAAGCAAAGAAAGACAGATGCTTTCCCTCTTAGCAGCTGATGAGGTCTGGCTTTGCATTAATGTGTGAGAGAGAAAGAGGGTAGCCAAGGCCCTCTGGCAGAGCGTAAATGCAGCACCCACCACCTTTCCAGGCAGAACAAACCAAAAACGGAACATACAACATTTTAACACACACCCCTAAGTTAACCCCTCCCATTACACTTTGACCAAAACACTAGCCGGCACCGGATATACAGCACAAACCTACTATTCCCGCTCCCCCATGTTCCAAGAGAGCATGCACTACGGTGGATTGTACCTCATTAATCAGTGCTAAAAAAGTGCTCAGTTGGCTAGTAAATATTTAAAAGCCAGTGAGGGTGGATGCATGAATCAATGGGAATGAAAGCTCCCTTTCCCCCCATTTCTTTTTAATTGGTCTGACCACCAATTTGTCTACAAGATCCTAGTTAGCAGGTAACAAGTAAAACTGCCAGCTGGAAGTCTTTCTTGGTGGAAAGTGTCCAGCTGTGAACTAAACAATTGCACCACAGCATCCCCTCGGTGGCTCTGAGGTTGCTAAGAACCTCCTTTCATCCTCCGGTTTTTGCCTCATTATCAAAGACTTAGCAGTTTGGAATCCAGACCTCTTCCCTCATCCCACGGATTCTGTGCCACAGCCCCAATCAGAACCCAAACACACAGCTATCCTTCATCTTCCTTCTCTTTAACAAGGGGGCCAGTAGCAACTCAACATATCAACAAAATTTCCTGGGAAAAAATGCTCAAATTAACACAAATAACATACTGTATTATTAAGGTTAAATACAAGAGAAATCAAAACATGCACAAAAATAATTGAATGCCTTCAGTGACACCTGAAATGGCCACACAGAGGGCTACACAGGGACAATTAAAATACTGGCCAACATCCTGTGGCTGATCTACATATTGCTATGCATCAGTGAGATATGCCTGATGCTTTCCTGGGCATGCACCCCATTGCACAACCAGGCATTGATGCCTCCTTAATACCTGGCAGTTGGCTGAAAAAACTTACATTATTTCCTGTACCCAAGCACAAATCGGTAGCAGAATTCTGGCCAATGTCAGTCAAGTTTCGAAAAGATCACAACCAATTTCGACTGTTTCTCCTTATGCCCCGTAAGTGACATATCTGAGCATTAGATAACAATGTTACTTTTTCTAAACTACCCCTTCGTTGCACTGTTCCTAAGAAAAGTGAAGTCAACACTTCTGAAGAAGAGTCTGATAATTAAATGAACTGACGCAAATGGCCAGAGTTGTTTTCTAACAGCCGAAAAGAGCTTTTGATTTCTAGTTAAACTTGCCTTTTCACAATCTGTACCAGTAAAAACCTGACCGGTCACCCATGATCAGTACCTGTACCTGCCATTCAAATTATTTAAAGGCACAAATTTCCAAACTGAATTTAAGCTAGACGCTTAATACATCTGGACAAGGCCTGAAAAGAGTACATTAAAATTAACATATTAACATTAAATGTGTTTCTCAATCAAAAATGAGGAAAACACCAATCTATGCAATGCTTTAGAAGAATAGTGGCACCTCGTAAGACGAATGCCCCTTAAGATGAAAAACTCATAAGACAAATGCAATTTCATGGAATAGGAAAAACTCGTCAAATAGTTTTTTTCCCCTTTTGGTTCCATTCAGCTTACGAGGTACCATCTATCCTCGCCCAGCCCGGACTGTTTGCAAGAGAACAGCCCAGGCTGGATGAGGATCAATAGGTCCCTGCTTTGCCCACCAAATTGGTGGGCAGAGCACGGACCAATTGATTTTCACCCAGCCTGGGTGGCTTGCAAGGGAAGCGGTGGTGGCGCCGATGTGCCACCATGGCTTACCTCCAGGCTGGGCGAAGATCATTTCAAAAGGCTCTAGTCATTTATCTAGAGCCTTTTTAAAATGACCACCACCACCACCACCCCAGCAGCGAGCCTCTCGGTGTTTCGAGCAGAAGATTTTTTAAAGGATTCCAGTGGAGTCAAGGCTTAGGTGGGGCATGGCCAAAAATGGTTGGGAACCACTGGTATAGAGCTAGTTCTCATGGGTGCCTTCTTTCTGGATTGGTAGGTGGAAAGTCAGATACGTCATAAATAACATTAGAATATGTGACTGTGTTCCTTGTAAAGCATTACAGTGGTTCCTCGTAAGATTAATTTAATTCGTTCTAGGGGTCAATTATTGGCAGTGGAAGGCTCCTCCACACAGCTGAGACAGACGCTTGATTTTGACAGCTCTGAGCTGTCAAAATAAGCTGTCTGTCGGCTGCAGGGGGAACAGCCTTCCGCTATTGCTTGTTGAGGGGTTTTTAGACAGCCTTCCCATAGGAATGTACCATTCCCTCTAAAACGGGTTAATTGGTTTTCAATGCATACCTATGGGAAACAGTGTCTTAAAACAAATTTTTCATAAGACGAATTGACCCGAAGAACAAATTAAATTCGTCTTACGAGGCACCACTGTAATGCTTTACACGGAACACAGTCACATATTCTAATGTTATTTATGCCGTATCTGTCTGTCCACCCACCAATCCAGAAAGAAGGCACCCATGACAACTAGCTCTATACCAGTGGATCCCAACTGGTTTTTGGCCATGCCCCACCTAAGCATCTCTAAAATCCAGACACCCCGCCCCCCCGTGACATATTATTCTTACTATTCAAAGAGTGATCTCCTACTCACACAGAGTACTCCTTTTCAGACCAGCCCTAGGGAATGCACTTTAACAAAGACAACAATAGGTAAATGAAACACAGCTGTTTCATCACAAATATCCAAGAACAATTAGTAGGCTTTCAAATTCACAGTTAATAACTAAAAAAAAAAAACCTCAAAAATTCAGTTAAATTTTTCCCCCTGTGGGGCGTGGGTCCCACGTTGGGAACCGCTGCTCTATACAAATAATTCTTTATCTCAGCACTTCAGATTTTTCCAGACTACAACTCTCAAAGGCCCAAGCCAGAACACACAGAATTTCTAGAGCTGTATATACCTGGGATAATGAGACTGAGATGCAAAGCCAGCAGCCTCTTTATTAAGGTAAATTTTTCAGGCAAACCTTCCACACCAAGCTCTATTTAAAAAATGACCAAGGTCCAGAAAGATCATTGCAGGCTGCTTCTAAAAGGAGATTGCTGGACAGGTACGCTGGACCACTCCACTTAGTTCTTGCATTCTACGCAAGGTATTCACGTCCCTCATCTCTGGTGAGGGCAATGCTATGTGACACACCCCTATCTATAAAGTTTATTTTTTTAAAAGTCTTTTGCATTGTCACAAAATCATTACCTTTGATAACAAAAAGCTCTTACTGAGAGAACATGTGTTGCTTTCTGATATTCAAAACATTTTTTAAATTATTAAACCAAAAGATATAAAGTTGTTCCTGGTTTCTCCATTGGAACAAACCATTTAAAAAACCATTAAAGAAATCCCGAATAAGCTGTTTAGAAAGAAAGCTTAATCTAGGCAGTTAACAAATTGCTCCCTAGAGTTTTCTTGTCTACTCAACTTCATATATAGCAAGTATATGCATACAATTTCTGAACCACATCAGTCAGAGCAGAAATTGGGAGGGACTTACATAAAAGAACATACTGGCAGAAATAGGGGCCCTGTACAGCCAACATTCTCCAAGCCAACTGTTAAAATCTTAATTATTTGATGTAACTCTTGAAATGCCACATAAAATACTGGTTAAGCCTCCCAGATCTGTGAGTGCCAACAAGGTAGACCAAAAACCAAGACTGATTTCATATTTTACTGGTACATCTTGGCTGCTAGAATGCCTGGATTTTAGAAACACTTATTGCAACTTAGCACGTGTTCTTCCCATTTTATGCAACTCTGTCTATAGAAGTAAAAGCTTCAGTTATAAAGAAACAGCAGCACTGCCATGCCCTGAATCTCCAACAAAGCTAAATAGCCAAAACGTCTTTTTTTCATTACCTGTGGTGGCATTTTCCTTGATAAAATATTGGGGTGGATGGGGGTGGGGGAAGCATTATATGCAATAAATAAAAAGCAACGGTAAAAAGCAAAAAAGAGGAAATGAGAGGATAAAAGCAGAAAGTAACCTGGCCTCTGTAACATGAAAACACCCTTTGAGTAAATTCAGTAATCAGAAGGAACCTCATTCTTCCAAATGATTCCTACCCAATGATGTAAACGGACTGTTATGAAATCCAGGCATAAAGCACTTTTTTTAATTTTGCAAATAAAGTACTTGTGTTTATTGTGCAGTATGAAAAAAGCAATGTTGCCTTGCAATTCCCACTGAACTTCCTTGAACGGTTCTCCCAAGTTACAATGTATGTGAGGTTTCAATCACTGATCACATTAACTCGGCTTTTAATGGAAGCATATGAGCAGAGAGACATGTTTGCAGCAAGTGTCCGAAGTTAAGACCTCTCAGGCAAGTTCAATTCAGTACAGCTAATGGGCCTCTGGCGCAAGGGCACTGTATTCCAGGGGCCAGCTGGAACCTAATTTATTGTTGAAACATAACTTCAGTGGTCCATTAGCAGCTCTAAAAAAGATGAGGGTAAGAAATGAAAGCAAGCAAGCATCCATGCAAGCGCCCCCCCCCC
>JAHTLZ010000129.1:50899913-50968638 GCA_023846285.1 Phrynocephalus versicolor
CAGATACATAGGACAAGTTTAAACAACAGGATTTTAGCCACAGTTTCTCCATTCAGATGAAGCAAGAAACTGTGGTTTAAAAAACAAAGAGGTCTCCTCCGAAGCCATGTATGTGACAACAAAGGAGCAGTGCCCTCAAGGTCATCATTTGTTAACATTCTAACCTACTGCATCTGAACCAGGTAAGACAGGAAAATATGGTGCCATTTTAATGATGTGACCTTATACACAAACCATCAGATGATCCAATTTTCTACCTTGCTGAATACTTTACTAAGGACAAAACAAATAATGTGGTAAAATAACTATTCGGTTAAAAGTAACCTGCGGTAGCCATCAAACCTTAACAGAAAATTGAGCCAAGCCAAAAAATAAATATACCTCCAACATTAGAACTGTCACCAGCCTCTGACATTCTTGTTATTCCTTTATATTCATTCCCACCTATTTTGTAGCCCCAGATGTCTTTCCCAACCACCACCGAGGAGGGGAAACAATAAGAATTCTGCTTCTGGAACTCACAAGGAAGCACAATTCTCTCCTAAGCAAAAAAGGATCAGGCGTGTTGCTTTGCTTTACTAAAAATCCATGGCCTGAAAAGAAGGAGTTCTGGTTCCTTCTTTGTTTTGTGGTATTCTTGTTTTCTAAAGGGGGGGACTCTTTATTTTGGCAGGGGTGCCGCGTGTCCAAAGAAGCTTCTGGGGAGGTGAAAGCTGGCATCCAGAACTGTTGAGGTTGCTCATTGTGTGTTAAGTGCACAAAACTGCAAACTATCCATGATACAATTCACATGTTTTGGAAACTCAAGGATCCACTGAGTGCAAATATAATAATCACTGCAACAATAATGATAAGAGAATTCCCTTCACACACTTTCAAACCTTTGTGCTTAATTTGGGTTCCCAAGCTGCAAGCAAGAAAAACCACACCCCTGCATCGGTTATAATTAATCCTGTTCTCTTCATGACACTGGAAGACAATTAACATAATTTCTCCTACTGTCTGGATCAACCAATGCATGAAAACATGTTGTATGGGGACTTCAGCCTGACACACAACAGCAGCATTAATAAAAAGAACCAAGCACTACAATTCTTAATAAATTGAGGCAGGTACCTGAGATCACTTGGAGCCAAACCCAGAGGGCGAGAAAATTATGATGACAGCAAGAAAGGGATAGAGGTGAACCCTATAGGTATCAGATCAGAAAAGACACATTCCAGCATCTGTAAAACTCCTAATCATACCAACCATAATGGTGGCTATAGCTAAACTTCACTGCAAGATCCATTTTATTCAGTTCCAGCCGCAGTTTGGGGCAGACCCTTATTATCCTCCCCTTACTAATTATCTACCTAATCTTTAATGAAAATGAGGAACACACTAATTCCCGCCCACAGTGCACAGTCTGCCTCTGCCTAACATCGGAGCAATTAAACAAGTTGCTATATATACCTCACACGACAGAAGAAGCTGTAAATGCTTCAACCTCAATTGACTCTTTGGTAAATGACTTCCCTTTGTTGAGATGATGCTGATACAGCCCTCGATTCAAATTCTTAGTTAAAATGCAATTTTTTAAAAAAACCGTTTTCCTGCTACAGTTGGTAATTGACTCGTAATGGACTCTGTCATGGTTGAAACAGCACTGCTGCAACAACAGAAGCAGCCTTCAGGAGCCCTGAGGTGCTTACTTACGTAGAAGCACAAGCGCTCCAGGCAGTATTGGGGGAGGCAGCCAAACCTGCCTGAAGCTCCTCAAGTGGCTATTTGATCCCACAACCTATCGGTATGGAGCAGTCTGGTTGGGCAGAGCAAAGGAAAATGGAACAATTCATGGTATACCCTTGGTATGTTACAATCTCTGCAAGGTCGGCTCCCATGCAAAAAACTTTAGAGTGACCACAGAAAACTGTGCATGCTTTTAAAAAAAATCTATCTTCCCACAAACACTGAAATACATATCTCTCTAGAAAGTGTGCAAGGCCAGCCTTCCCTTTCTATACTGGTTCTACACAATGCACACTCCTCACCTTTTCATGTATGAATCTGTCATGCTTCTCATCACTCAGAACTATAGACTGCACTGTGGTGTACAAAGTAACCAAAAGCATCTCATCAAAGGAGTGACACATTTAGGACAGAACAAGGTAAGAAGCATTGAATAGGCATCAGATGGTCAAAGCTGCTCCTGAAGCCTGCTCACCATCCGTAGCCGTCAAAACTCAGGCTCATTCTTCTAGTGAATCCTCTATTAGTATTTTAAAAGCATTTGCTTAACTCTGGAGCGGGATGGACTGAAACCCTATACCTTACTTCCAAATGGGAATGCCACATCATCTTGTGGCAGCAGATTTCACAGGCTAATTAACAGTAGTGCTTGAGCAGTTCTGTCTTGAAAAACTCAGTTTCAATTACCAAAAATTCATTTTCAAATGCTTATTTGGGGATAAAATGTATCTAAAAATGTGAAGTTTAGATCAAGTCTGCTTAAAAAGTATATTTTATGGAAAACTACAACCCAAGACACCTATTAAAAGAAGAATTCATAAATTAAAAAATTATTATAAAAATTATTAATAAAGAATATTATGAACTCAAAAGAAATCAACATGGTTCAGAAAAAAATCATATATTCAGTCTCCATATTACAATGGATCAAACCAATTTAAAATAGAATTCTTTCCCTACCTCCTCCCCTGTTGCTTTGCTGCACAACATGGACAAAGGTAAGGTATATTCCCTTATCATTTCCTCTTTGAGAGGAGTTTGTTTGTGTCTAGTCTGCCTTCTTTCAAACATAACAATTTCAGTCCTATCCCACTAAGCCCTTACCACCATGTAGCTTCATGATTCCACACCTGATTTAAAGACCAACCTAAGAGACATCAGAACATAATAAGGAACCAGCTAAACCACAAAAATTACACGTATGATTAAAGGCTGTTTACCACTCTCACCCACCACTCCTAGATCCTAGCAGGCAAACTGCAAGGTAGTGTTATAACAAAGGGCAATGGGAGGAGGGGAAACAAAAATGTTTACAGGCTTCTCTGTCTCTTTCTTCTGTGGCAGCTTCTTCTTCGGTGCTTTGCGTTCTGCCCGCCTTTGTTCAGTGGTTGTGTCAGCGGCTGTAATGAGTTTCTGCAAGTCCTGCGTCCGCTTTTCCCTCTCTTTCTTCCTGGCTTCAATTTTCCGCAACTCCTGAATTAGGTATTCCTCTTCTGCCACCTTCAGACGGAAAAAAAAAAGACAAGACCATTGAGGGATGTGACTGGGAAAGCTGTACAAGAGAACCACCTAGAGGAAACACTTGTGCGTCTCACCTCCTTGCTTACAATATTCCAGGAGCCAGGAATCAAATGGCTACAGACAGAAAAGTCACAATGTTGGGAAGAATGTTCTATTCCACAAACTCTTTAAATGGATAATAAGTCTTCATGATTTGGGCCTTACAACACCCCACAACCTGTTTGAGTTTCCACCTTCCAACGATGCCTTATTTGGTCAAAAACTTTTCAACCCCAAGGGGGCCATGTGTTGTTGCCTCAGTGGCTGCACATAGGAACACACACAGGCATGAATTTAATCACTAGAGACTCTTCTAGCAATTTTGAAGAGAGACACTTTTTCCTCACTGTTAGCAATGCAAGGGAAGCAGCAATCCACAGGAAACTGGCAAGACAACTTGACAGTAGCAGAGCTATCAAGATAATGTGGGGAACCACAATTAAGAACAGGAAGATTGCAAATTACCCTTAGGCCTACATCCAGTTCTATATGGTTCACTGCAGTATATCATTTTCTCTACCTTCCCAAGTCCAGCCTATAAAAGTGTTCTCTGCAGTCCCACTTTCTCCGGCTTCAGGTTTATGCCGTCCATTGTTTCTTATTTTTTATCTTTTCCTTTCGCCATCCTGTCTTCTGGATACTTCCATGCTATACTCCACAGTATAGTCTATATACTGAGCCTTATAAATGTATTCGACCCAAACAGAATGATTCCTAACCTTGCTGATTATTGGAGATGGGCACAAATCTTTGGGAGTTTGGCCCAGTTCAGTGCACCACCTGCACAGTGTTCCATGGACACCACCCACATCCTTCCTCCATCTCCTCTGCACACGCCCACTCACTGGCAGCAGCTCACTTCCCTCCTCTGCCTCCTCATGAACCTCCCTGCCCTGCCTCCTCGTCTGAAACGACAATCATATGAAGAAGGCAGAGGAGGGAAGGTTACTGCAGCCGGTGAATGGGCTAGTGTGCAAAGGCGGCACAGGAGAGAAGTGCAAGTTGCCCACAAAACACCAGGCTGAATCAAAGTGTAATCCATATCAACATAAAACCCCTTAACATAGTACAATCACCAGAAACAAGGGTAGTAGTTTTACCTACTCAGAGACCTTCTCAAACAAAAATCCAACAACATACTTAGAGCATATCTTAGATCATCAGGCCTGAAACTTAATTAAACATTAGAAATTGGGAAAATACCATATTTTTCCATGTATAAGATGCTATTTTTTCCTAAAATCATGACACTAAAATTAAGGAGGGGGTCATGCACACAGAAGTAAGCCTTTCCTGAGGGGTGGGGGTTGGGTGGAAGAGATCCCAAACTGACTTTGCTGTTTCCTTTCCTTTGTTTACTCTGTCTTGAAGATGCCTCCGTGCTTTGGGTTTTTCTTGACAGACCTGGCACCTTCTTTTCAGCGGGGAAAGCCTCAGAGTTGAGCATCCCATTAAGAAGTACCTTTCCACACTGAAAAGCATGTTGCAACAGCAAGCCCAACCGAGACCGTGAGGTCAGTTTGAGTTCTACTCCACCCTACCCCCTGCTGTCTTCTTTTCTTTCCAGCATGACTGCCCTCCTCTCTGCTTTGCTTTTGCAAAATCCATCTGACGTGTTTTCAGAGTGTGAAAAGGAAAGGAAACATGGGGGTGTTTGGAGACCTCAAGGAGGATTTATTAATTTGAGGTCTTAAAATGCGGAGGGGTCTAATATATGGGAGGGCCATATAGACGGAAAATACAGTAATTAATTGTTATTAACACTGAAATAGGAATATTGTACTCATTACATTGTCTGTGTTAAACAAGACTTACAGAGTATTATAAACTGAACACATTTTTAGAGCTAAAGCTGACTTCTGTACTTAGTATAAATCATATTTTCAGGAAATATACGCCCTCTCCTTTTGGGAGGAGAAGATCCGACAGCAATGCACCCCTCTGTAAAATTGGGTATCAAAGCAAATGTTTGTAATGAATAAAATTTTCATTAATTTTATTTCCAAAATAGTTTTTTAATTCAATTTTAAGAGCCTTTTTCTGATTATTAGCCCCCAAATGTAATAAATTTCAAAATTAGCAAGTTAATTCTAACATGTTATTTCCAAGCTCTGACTTAGAATGTTCTATAAATTATATCATTAGCAATACTGACCACTTTATACGTTCAGGGCAATTACTCTAGTTATGGTCCTTAAAACATGAAGCATTTGAAAGGACAATGGGTGGCACTCAGGAATTACCAGTATTACTACTGATCTGGTATACGATGGTCTGATGTTTGGCTGTCTTTACCATTTCCTGGCATTACCTGTTCTGGTGTCCTGTTATATAGCCTTTCTAGCTGTTCTTTCCGCCGCCTTTCATGACCAGCATCAAACACAGGGATTTTCAGATCAGTGCCTGGTGCAGCACGAATGTTGGCCAATTTGGCACAGATGTGATAGTAGCGTTCCTTTAAGTCTTCCACTGACCGCTTCTGAAGAGAGAACAAAGGAAAACCTAACACTTAAAAAAAGTAAAAAACCAGAACAAAACCTATAAATAGGACAGAAAATGGTTTAGGGCTTTATTGTAAGCAACAAATAGAGCCCTAATACAAATAATATCATGAGACACCAATCCCTGGCTGCACACATGGCTTTATTGCTATTGGTTCAGCAATCAGAACAAGAAGGAATGTGAACTTTGGGGCACACAATGTTAATAGAAATCTAGATTATACAGGTGCACTGCCAAGATTACAACCCTTCATAATGGTGGGAATATTATGATTTAACTTGAATACTTTCAGCCTAACATTTAAAAGATCAATAGTCTCCAGCTTTTACAAGCCATAATTATGTGTGCCATCAAGTCAATTCTGACTTATGGCAACCCATTTTAGAACATTCCAGATAAGGTTCTCTGAAAGGGTTTTACCATTCCCTTTTTTTCTGGAGACAACCTGTGACTGTGCAGCTTGCCCAAGACCATGCAGGCTCTCTCTTCTAGGATGCACAGTGAGGAAATGAATTCCCAGCCTCTGGCTTCATAACCAAATGCATCATCGCTCACTGAATTTTTCAGCCACATACCCCAGCAAATAAAAAAAGCAAAGGAGAGAATTAAGGGAAATGTCTGTTCTATGCAGCACTGTTTCAAGTTATGTAATCCATACCCTTGCTTCTATGTATCATCTTTACCATCAATTCAATTACTCAGTTACCCTTTTCTCCTGTCACTCAGTTTATCTTCTGTAGGCCTAAGGATAAGCCATTGTTTGCAATAGCACTGATTAACCTGTTTACTGGTCAAAAAATTCTTCTCTAGCTTCTGTCTGGCAAGGAAGCAGCCAACACTTCCCAGCCTCATTTCTATATTATTCTCATTACAAAACTAAAACATACTTTAGCTGGAAGGAGCACCACAAAGCAACCAGAAAATGAGATCAAAAAGCAGTAAGTACAACATATCATATGATGATGACCACTGGATCAGAAAAGCACGTTACACCCATACCAACAATAAGGAGCCTCGTAGATCTTTCCGTACAGTCTCCCCAACTCATTTACCCAATGGAAATGGCAACATTTCATACACAACCTTAGTGGACAAACTAAGAAAAGACAGCAGGAATCCCTAAGAACTACACAACTAGCACTCTGCATGTTGTTGGTTCTTATTCTATGTTCAACATGTAGCTTTTCTACAAGACATCAATTTGTAAACTAGCAGATCCCTAAACTGGAAATTATGAGTTATGCAACAAGCATGGAACATATTTGTTACTAACTTTGAACTGCTGGTGGTCATAGCGATCATGAATAACTACAAAGCGCAAGTCGAACCGTCGTGATAGGTCAAAGAGATGGTCTGTTTCAGCTTTTGTCCAGGCATCATCATGAAGGTACATCTGATATTCCTGCTCAGAGTAGACTGGAACTTGAACTGTCTGCAGTAAAAGGGAACTGGCTGAGACAGAGAGACCACCCACACAACACGGCTCTTCGTCAATACATAGTACAGTTCATAGCAAGAGTAATTTGGTGCACAACAAATTCAAAATTTCAAAGAACAGAATACAAAGTGTCATCTTCTATACTGAAATCATATTCTCACATTCAAAACACATTTCCTCAATCTCCCCTTGCCACTTTTTAAAATTCCCTCCCACCCAATGCCCAATTCTAGGTCCCAGCATTCCTGATCAATAGATGTACTGACCAGAATTGGTGAGGGTTGAGGTCTAGCAACATATAGATATGGCTACCGCTTTCCCATCTCTAATTTGAAAAATACAACATTATAACTTCTTAGAGCTTCAGAATCAGAGACATATGTCTAAAGCCAATATACAACTGCCTTTCCTTAGAGACAGCACATAGCGGGATAATGATATTTGGGAATAATCCTTTAACATGCTTTTATGCATGCTTTTGCAGCCGTCCACATCTCACGCACAAAACGTCCACATCTCACGCCCTGATCGAGCCTCCATACTTTGTTGAACCTTGCAAAAGGGTAATCCTTGCCCTCTTCGGCTGCCCGTCTCCAGTGGTAGAACATCGCCCCATCCTTCCTAGCAGGGTTGGTGAAGGGCATCCACTTCCAAGGGCGCACTTTCTTAGAGCCCAGCTTTGCCTTGACAGTGCGGTAACCCTGTGTGGTGTCACTCGGCAAAAGAGGAGGTGCATCCCTGCCACAGATACAAACTACACATTAAGGGAACACCCAACTTAAGGATTTCACACAATGGTAACACATCCCAAATGTCTATAGACCAATGGAGGCCAGCCCTAGCCCATTAAGGCAGGCATGTCCAAACTTCGGCCCTCCTGATGTTTTGGACCACAGGTCCCAGAATTCTAAGCTTAGAATGCCAAGGGCAAAGGACTGTGGGAGTTGTGGCCCAAAACATCTGGAGGGCCGAAGTTTGGACATGCCTGCCGTTAAGGTATAAAGGCCCTCAAGTAAGAGTAAGACTCAAGAGACAATTATGTGAAACACAAACACATGGTTTGGCACTACATGTATAACAATTGCCCCTAATTTGGAAGATTGGGGGGGGGGACTGGCTGAATTACAATACTGATGACAAAAGGGAAAAGCACATGGTGTATCACATGTAGATTTTAAAATTCTCCTTCAGTTAAAAAAAAGACTTGTAATGATGTAAAGTGAGCTATTTCTTGAGAAACCCCCACATTCACTGGGCATGCTATAATTATGTGGATCTCTGGAATCAGAAGAATGTCCTAATCCCTAGGTAACAACATCTCCCTTCACTTAGTTGAAAGCTCAAGGCTGCCAATTTAAACTTCAAGTTTATTCGCACTACTCCAACTGACCCAAGTTCAGATGTGCCTAGTAGGCACCTTAGGAGGATTGCCGTGAAATATTAGGTGACTCATTTCTTCCCTACCACAAAGTTCCCATTACAATCTTAGATCTTAATTTAGAACTGGAACATCTTCCTCCAATTTGGATGGAAAGAAAAAGCAGTATTGGATGTTGCTGGTAGCACTGAGCCCTCAAAACTACAGACAACTTCTCCCTAAAGTTTCATGTACTGTATATGTGAAAAAAATGGATAACCACAAAGAACCCTGAAAGACTTCATAATCTTCTGGTTCCCTACCTTGGGTCTCTCTCCTGACATTCTTGAACCAAAACTCCCAGAAATTCTGGCCAGCACTGCTACTAGGAAAGGCTTCTGGGAATTTTCATCCAAGAACATCTGGGCAACCAAGACAGGGAACTACTGTCACAACTAAGACACTGAACAGGAGTTCCCCATTACCAGTCTTCTGAGAAATAGAGCCATTGTATGGCATTGTCTCCAAATCTTATCCTGGAGACAGCCCACAAGGCTATCATGATCAGTATCAAAATCCATCAATGCATATTTTTAGATTTTGCAAAAATATTCAAAGATTTCACATTTATACATTAAGAAAGCTAAAAGTAAAACATTCACAGAGTACTTTAATTTTAATTTCCATTTTTATCAGCAATTTCTATTTCAGACTCTTACTTTTTATCTGAGTACAAAAGTGCATAGACTTCCCGGTGCATTCCTTCTGGTCTCTTAAATGTTAGGGTTTCTGATGACTTCTTTGATTTTTTCTGAAAGAAAACATGTTGATTAGAGGCTCTACTGTACCAAGGAAAAATTTGGTGGAAACATCAAAAGGAGCCATTAAGACAACTTTTTGAAACAAGCATCTCTTGCAATGCTATTTTTCTTCACATCTCATCATTTACAAACATTTTTTCTTTTTCTGACAACCTAAAAAAAGCCTGAACCACCCAGTTTAACAATATCATAATAAAACCATCAGTCCATTCTAAATACCTGGATCTCATCTGATTTCAGATGCAATGCAGAGTTGGGTCTAGAATGCACTTGTATGGAAGAGAATACAAGTGATCTATAGCTAGGTCTAGGCAAGTGAAACCTGCTGGGCTTGATAAGCCAATGATATAGCTCATAATAAATTAAATTCCTATGTTCCTAATTCAAATACAGCTTTATTTAAATTCTCCAACCACCCATTACTTGTGTATATGCCTAGTTAGGGGGATATCCTCTGCAATACCTTAAGCACAGATACACCCTAGCATTTGCAACAAGAGCCAAGCTGATGCCAATAATTGTATATGCACTCACTCAACACAACTCAAAATTGTTTGCTTTCTCTACTCTATATATAACTTATGTAAATAATTATTCTACTGTAAGGAACAAGAAGTCGCACTAGCTGGAGGAAACTGTGTAGAGAAAGAGTGAACAACTCAGAAGATAGAAAAATAACAAATGTTGCTCTTCACTGGAAAACTATGTGTGCTTCTTGACAATGTTGCAGATTATATGACACAAAAATGAGGTAAAAAGTTTTCTTTGCTTCATTTTCATGTAGTCAGTAAATTATTTCCCAAAACTAATGAAAAAACCTACAGATAAATTGCTACTAGTAGAGAACATACCATCCTCAATATTTGAAAATATTGATATGAAATAAATAAAAATATATTTTAAAAAAATATATTTGAAAATATCTGTAATGTTAAGCATAATATAATGTTTGCTCACTTTCACTGAAAAGACAATTCTTTGGGGAGTTGTAGACTTCAAATTTGTGGAAGCAAGCTTCACTGAAAACAGTGGAATCTACTTTTCAGGAAATATGCATAGGATTGCTCTGCAAGAAAATTATAGACTGTCTTCTCCAAGCAAAATCTCATAAAATGCATATGAATATCATTGCACCAGTATCTGTTGCAAATCAGAGCCTTCTATGATATATGTTAGTATTCTGATGTAAATTCAGCTGAATGCATTTTTCATACTACAACCCTAAAGATACTTTTCTAGAAGTAACTAACATAGTTCAGAGGGACTTAATTAAAAATAAACACGTATGGTACCACTGTATGTGTTCAGGGTTGCCACTAAAATTTTATTTTCATTTCCTTGATTTTTCCTGACCAACATTTGTCCATTTCCCTGACTGCCATTCAAATAAAACCACAAGTTAAAAAATGAATAGGTTGTGTTGCATTAATACAAGGCTTAATGAAATGTTCCACTCTACAACTATAAAAATGTCAACTTGAAAAATATCTGCCAAATTCAGAGATTTAATATCAGCTTCTTTCAGCATTAACTGCACCAACATCTGTTCTGCAGTTGCACCAACAACTACACCAAGATACAAACTTCATTTCAAGTAAACTCTGCTAACAAAAGTCATAACATTCTAGTTATGATTACTGGGCTGGGGCACCTCCCTTATGAAGAAAGGCTAAAACATTTGGGCCTCTTTAGTCTGGAAAAAAGGCGCTTGAGGGGGGATATGATTGAGACATACAAAATAATGCAGGGTATGAGTAAAGTGGATAGAGGGAAGCTCTTCTCCCTCTCCCAAAATACCAGAACTAGGGGACATACACTCAAATTGAGGGCTGGGAGAGTAAACACTGACAAAAGAAAATATTTTTTCACCCAGCGCGTTGTAAGTCTATGGAACTCCCTGCCACACAATGTGGTGATGGCATCTGACCTGGATGCCTTCAAAAGGGGATTGGACAGATTCCTGGAGGAAAAGTCCATCACAGGTTACAAACCATGATGGAGATGTGTAATCTCCAGGCTTTAAACCAGGGTACTTCAAGGGCCAGATGCAGGAGAGTGGTATCAGGAGACAGATATCTAGTCTCATGCGCTCCCAAACACATCTGGTGGGGCCGCTGTGAGATACAGGAAGCTGGACTAGATGGGCCTTTGGCCTGATCCAGCATGGCTCTTCTTATGTTCTTATGTTCTTATGTAGTTATTGATAGCTGCTGTGAGTTTTTTTAGCTGTTTGACTGTGTTCCAGAACACAGCCAAACAACCTGATAAGCTCACAACAGCTCTCAGATCCTGGTCGTGAAAGCCTTCGAGAATACATTCTTGTTACTGTTTTAAAGGTACACTAAAAATTAAATAAATGTTCTATCTAAAATGTTTTCTCTAAAGCCACATTACAAAACATAGTTTTGAAATTGCAGTAATAATTAAGTTAGAAATTATATATTTTCACCACAATTTCCCTGACTTTCTAGAAAGTGGCAACCCTGGTGTTATATATGGAGGAGGCTCTGTGGAAAGAAGAGCTAACTTTTTTTAGCATAGCAGTGTCCTCAGAACAGCAATTGTTATGTTATGAACAGCCAGTCATTGTGAACAGGCACTCAACACTCTTTAAAACACTTGTGATCATATATCTAATAAATGGGACCCTAATCCTACAACATAAACCAACCATCTTCTACTTGAACCAAGCTAACCTTTGCCTCGTTCTCCCATTTTTCAACACTTGCAATACAGAAAATCTATCTCCCTCCCTCCATATAGGAGAAAAACAGTATGAAGAAGATCTTCTCTGCCTGTATAGGCACCCCGTGAGGTTAGAATCCTTATGCTTCCAGTTTGCAACAACTGATCAGGGTTAGGATTAGCAAATTTCATGCATGAGGGAATCATCCTGCCAAAATCAAAGGCAACAGTAATATTCTCCTCAGGGTTATGTAGATGAGAAAATGCTTTCTGATGTCATTGGAGGGACAGAGTCAGAACATGCACTCATCAAAAGTGATAATTCTGGGTCATTTTGCCATAGTCTAGAATTTATTCCCATACATATGGCTGGCAATCTAACACCTAGGCAAAATCACATAGTGGGAACTTATTGAAGATGTCTCATCACATGTGTCTGAGAAGACATAAATGGAAACAGAACAAAATGAGAAGTTGAATTAATTACTTTCAATGTCTATTGTAGCTTCACCATAAGACAGTACCTTATCAGAATTGATGATGTCTTTCTTATTAATAGTTCCTACATTCTCAGAATCTGTACCTCCCAATTCCAATATATCCCGGACGTCTGCTCCTGTTGCCATTTTGATACCTAAAGGTAGAGGAGAAAACGTGTTTAAAAAGCAAATGATTTGCAATTAGATTCAGAAAAGGCACAAGCGCATCTCCGCTAGAAGAACAAAACCACTTGTCATTAATTTCTGTATTTGAGCTAACATACTAGAAGACTTTTGCTCTGAAGTAACTTTTCATTCTGGGTCTGCTCACCTAAACCTGCTTAGTTTCCAGAAACTACACAGAAGTCATAAGAGATATCTGAAACTGCACATGGACAAGGTGTCTTTACAAAACAAAAAATACAATGCACAATTTCATATTTTAAGATACACCGAATGAATGAGACACAGACGCACACACCTCTTAAGAGCTACCGCTAACTCTGCTCACGCGACGTATCCGGTCGTACAGAAATCTAGCATGCGTCCATTTGGACACATTCTGAGAATCGATAGCTTGAACGAAATGAGTCCGAATAAAATTAAAATCTATTCTTGCGCGGTTTGTTCCCTTCCCCACAGCTCAAAGGCTCTTTTATGCTATTTCCCACTTTCCCGCCCTCAATCAAGTATTGAAGATTCCATTCTCAACTATTTTCTAGACAAGGCCGTCAATTTAGCTCGACTCAAGTGAAACCCCTCGCTTTCAACCCTTTCCCTTACCGTCTTCTTTACCCCGGTCTAAGCCCTGGACCGAAACCGGGACAGACTCAGTTTTCCCCGTGCATACGGACTACTTCCGGTCTCCACTTTGCGGAGCACAGTTTATCGCCGAGGTCCCATTGTGCACCACAAAAGCAGGCTCGGGCAATAGCTACTACCGTGTTTGTTGGTTCCGGGAACCGACGGAAGAGGAGGAAAAAGTTTTAAAAGTACTGGACCCCAAATGTATACTCTCATTATTTTCAGCAAATAACCTCCACCATTTGCAGAGTATATCGGCCATTGTTTCGGCCGTTTTATTTTCATCAAATTTAGGATGCTATTTTTCACTACGCGGTTTGTGCGCCAACAGCAAACGAATCGTGTAGTCAACGTCGGAACTTGGCGCTGTATCTGAGTAGGCTCGTGTTCTTACTACCGATATTTTCAGGACTTAAAGCAGCCAATATTTTTAATATGTAATATCCTAACTATGCTACAGTTACTTCCTCCACTAATGTACTTTGCAAGGAGGATTCCTTCGTTGGTGTAATGGCGTGTCTATGATGGGTTTCTATTATGCTTCATAATTTATTTAACTCTCTTTTTATTATGTTATTTTGCTATTAATTGTTTCTTGAAAGTTGAAAGCTGTAAATAAATAGATACATAGATACAGGACATAGATACATAGTCTACAGCAGAATAAGCCAAATAGCCAGTGGGGTCGGACACGAAGAGTCGGACACGACTGAAGGACTGAACAACAAAGCCAGTGGGGTGCAGTAGAGTGACAGACCAGAGTTCCAGAGGCCGGGTTCAAATCCCTACTCAGCTATGGAAATTTATGGAGGTTTGATGCTGGTAAAACCACTCCTGAGTCCTTAAGTATCATACTTCCCTTGAAAGCCCTATTAAGGTCATATACATTGGTTCCAATTTGACAGCCCCAAACAACATTTTTTAGCAAGGGTAGCTTGCATCAGAAATCAGTTAAAAATCTGAGTTAGTTTTCAATTTAAAATGTGTATACTCTTAAACTGTGTATTAAATGTTATAAAAGTTGGAATTTAAACTTATCTATTATGTTTAGTTTAGATCTAAGAAATAGCACTGATGGCTGCAAAGTTCCCTCTGCTGCAATCTGCTCCAGCTCCCCACTCCACCTCATTCGTCTACTAGAGGTGATAGGGAAGCAAAGGTTGCAGGTAGACTCACACTCTCTCTAAGGCTGTGGTCACACCTCCGTTTCCTGTGTATTTAAATTTCCTCCGTATTTTTTTTGGAGCAGTCACATGGTTTTAATGTGCATTTAGTGTCCTCTCCTCTGCGTCGTACCTTCCTATTCTGGTTCTGTCCTAACCTGTATACTACGCATTTTGTTCATCTTTCTTGTCCAAGTTTTTAATTATCCGTGTGCATTTTGAGAAAAATAAAATTATTGTGTCGATTACCGGCATACGTGTGCTCTCTACATGTGTATCTTTGGTACACATTACTCAAATATTTATTGGTGAACCTTGCAAACACATCTTCACAAAATGAGTCTCTTATTCAGAACAACATGCTAAAATTTGTGCACCCAAGACCCTGACAACAACACCAATACAGAAACTGCTTGTAGAATTGCAAAGTTCAAGTGTCCTTTAGAATCCAATATATTTATGTCAACCGTGTTGAGTATCGAGAAAAGAATCAGCTCCAAATACAGACTCTTCAAAACCCTGGAATAAGTTAGTAAGGGCTTAGCAATGTAAGGCACAACACCAGCTCCAGCCTCTCCTGCTCTACCTGATTCAACTCTCTTAAAACCCTGCTTTTTCTTAGTCCCACCTCTTTGGACTGAACCAATATTTCATAGGGGTTATGTTATATACACTTTCTGTGAATTAGACATATATTACTTAGAACTTTTGAGTGGATCAGGGCTTTGTGGGTTGAAGACTTTGTTTACAGATGATTCTATCACCAGATGCATGTTTGAGTTGCTTATGGATTCCCCTTGGAGCTCATGTTGGACGCCACCTGTCCCTTCCTTTATGAAAGGATATCTGCAAATATACCTTTAACAATTGGTGTACTCATGCCTCAATGATTAAAAGGGGATATGGTCTTTCACTTTTAAAATTGCATCATTATTGATGCAGTGGGAATTAAACTCAATTAGAGCACAATCTACTTATTGTATACTGAGAAGTAACTTGAAGTAATTCCTGGAGATGTCTGATATGGCCACAGTCATACACACCTTAATTACATCCTGAGTAGATTACTTTAACATGCTGTATGGGGGGGGGGCTACCTCTGGAAACTATTCAGAAATTTCAGTGGGTCTACATCATAGATTGCTGTTTGGTCATGGGGATCACAGTCTCCTGTTACATTGGCTCCTCTGACTGCCAGTCTGTTTCTGGGCAGAATTCAAAGCACTGATTGTAACTTATAGCTTGAGTCCAAACCATCTGAACAATTGTGTCTCCCAGTATGATAAGGTCATCAGGTGATAAGATCATCAGAAGAGGTGTTCTCTAGGTACAGCTACCCCTCACAAGTGCATTTGGTGGCGATACAGGAGAGGAGCTTGGGACTCCATCCAACTAGCTAGTCTTTGCTGCCCTTCCAGAAATAGATGAAGACCTTTTTCTTAAGCCTTAATGACTGGCTGCCTGGATTGGGTTTTTTAAATGGAGAGTTGTGCTTTACTGCTTTGAGTGTGTTTTGTGTTGCTTTGTTTACCTTCATTTAGTGTAGCGTTTGATCCTTTTGAGTATTTGTATACTTACTGTTCTTAGCTTTAAATATTTTATTTTCATAATATTTTCATAAGCATGTGCAATATTTATTTGTTTTTTTGTTCGTTCATTCATTCATTCATTTATATACTGCCCATCTGGCAGAAAGCCACTCAGACAACTCATTCAAATGGTTCTACTTGTGTACTTACTATGTGACTTACTATGCATTCGAATCAATGGAACTTACAGAAGAGCTGACTCACAAATCCCCACTGTTTTAATGTGCCTATTCTAGTGTGACTTACTAAACTAACCATTACAAATTGTAGGTGTAAGGAAATGAGATTATTAGGGGGAGAAAAATGAAAGCAAGATAAGTGTTCAGTTTGAATGGTATAAGATTATTTGTTTTTGTTTTTTAAAATCCTATATCTGGGGGGTGGGGGTTGTGTCCAAAGCCAAAACAGGGGTCAGGAGAGAGCAGTAAAAGATGGTATTTTTCTACTTTCTAATGCAAATGATTTATCGTGGTCACATGGTTTAGCATCAGCTTAATTTAAAAATATTAAGTCTTCAACTTAAACTTGAAGTCTCCAACTTAGACTTAACTGCTCTGGCTCTCAAAGAGATGATTGGTTTATTCTCTGAATTAATGCATTCCAAAAGGATCTGCCATCACTTCCAAACTAAAGTACTTGACTTCCTTTGACTCAATCAAATTCATGTCAGGTTTGCCTCTTTTTCTACCATTTTTCCTAATCTTGTCTTTTCCAATGCATCTTGTATTTTAATGAGATGATAACTCCAGTTTAGTCGTTCTGGCTTCTAATGAGAGTTCAGGTTTGATTTGATCCAGAACTCTATTATTCTATCCTTCTGGCAATCCACAATGTCCATAAAACTCGCCTCCATCAGCACATTTCAAATTAATCACATTTTCCCTGTCAGATGTCTACATTGTCCAACTTTTATATTCATCTGAGTAACGGGGAGTATTATAAGTCTGCATTATTTTGACCTTGGTAGTCAGCAACACATCCTTACTCTTCAGAATATTTTTTTATTTCTGTCATGGCTATCCTTCTGTATCACAGTTTCCTTTTTATTTCTTCTTACACTGAGGATCATTTGCAGCTAAGATGTGTGAGAAAAATTGCAGTGTATGAAAGGTCATTCTGAATAAAACCTTTTCACCTTTTGACTGTCACAAGAGTGTTTGTTAAATTTGCTGCAACAGACTAAAGTAGTTATTTCTTGTCTTGAAATTCATTTTGGGCAAAGGTTTTTAAAGAATATTGTGGCTACAGTCCTTCCTACAGGAAAGAACACAGAAAGTGGTGTTAGGTGATTCATGTAGCCACTGACCTGTGGGGTCCCCCAGGATTCTGTTCTGTCTCCTATGTTATTTAACATCTCTGTGAAACCACTAGGGGAGATTATGAGGTATTTTGGATTTAAGTGCCACCATTATGCCGATGATACCCAGCTCTACCTCTCGTACTGGATGGGGTCACCCTCCAATTGAAAAAAACAGGTACGCAGCTTGGGGGTGCTCTTGGACTCATCCTTGAGCTTGGATGCCCAGGTCACAGCTGTGGCTATTTGCACAATTAAGGCTAGTACACCAGTTACACCCATTTCTTGAGAAACCAGCTCTGGCCCCAGTGACACATGCCCTAGGGACATCCCAGTTAGACTACTGTAATGCGCTCTATATGGGGCTACCGATAAAAAGTCTCAGGAAACTTCAACAGGTGCAAAATGTAGCAGCCAGACTTCTGACTGGGGCAGGGTACAGAGATCACATTATACCCCTATTAAAGCAGCTCCACTGGCTGCCAATCAGCTATTGGGCACAACTCAAGGTGCTGACCTTGACCTACAAAGCACTGTACGACCTGAGTCCTAGCTACCTCAAAGATTGAATCTCACAGTATGAACCAACTCAGGTGTTAAGGTCATAAGGAGAGGTCCTTCTCTCCATCCTGCCACCCTCACAGGTACGTCTCATGGGAACCCACGAAAGGGCCTTCTCAGCTGCTGCGCCCAGACTCTGGAACTCCCTCACACTAGAGACCAGGACTGTCTCATCTCTGCTGTCTTTCTGGAAACAGGCAAAGACCTTTCTCTTCAGTCAAGCTTTCCCTGAATAGTGGACTACCTATTATGTGTCTTTTATATGAATCTATAGTATCACATAGACTTTGTGTTTATACTGTAACTACTTATAATGTTATGTGATTAGATTGACACAGTTTTCAATGCTAGTTTTCATCACTGATAACTTTACATGGAACTTTACCTCCTTTTAACTGCTGGTGTTCTCTTGTAGCTTTAATGTAACGTTGTCTATTAATGCTGTAAGATGTCCCTCAATTTCCTGTTCTCAATTCTTGAACATATCTTAATTATACTGGATTGTATGTTACCCCTTACTACTATAAGCCGCCTTGGGTCCTTTTCCAAGGAGAAAGGCAGGGTAAAAATACTTTAAAATAAATAAATAAATAAAAATACTATTATAAAACTAGAAGAACAAAAGATACAGATAGACCCTGCTGTTGATTTCAGTGATCTCAATGAATAATCAATACAAAATGGAATGTTATTGTTGATTGTGGCAACTGCACATCATCTGAAAATTAAAAACTAAGGGAAATATAGAACCTGCCACTGAATATATGGTATACTTTAAAGTAGAATCTCATCTTAACTGAAAACCTGGTTCAGCAGGTAAACTTACAAAACAAATGAAGGATTCAGATATTTTATTGTGATTTGATACTATTTATTGATAATAGTAACAAAACACCATGAGAAATGGCTTTTGGAAGTTATTATTCATAGGGTAATTATAAATCAGATGCAACAAAGGGGAATATAATAAAACAAGAATAGACACCCCAGATTCATTCTGGGCAGGAGGTTCAATATATACCATACTATACTTTGTCACATAAATACCCTATGCTCCTCACCTTCTTCAACAAAAAGTTTACTTACTATTTATCTCAGTAAAGACTTTTTGGAAATAATGAGGCTGATGGAAACAAGGTGTAGATACTCTATTCTTTTGTTCTCTCCCAGTGTTGACCAGGAGAGGGCAATCACCACCACAAGAAAGAACCACTTCTAGAGAGACTTCATCCTTAACACCAGAAGACAAGATCAATTCTCACACGCTGAGCAATTGGATGTATCATAAGCAGAGTGGACATAACCTTTGCCCAACGGGTTTTCAACATATGCAGTCACAGTTCCCTCCTCTTGTGGGAGGGTAAGACATCTCTACAGTGTTTTCTCTGTCATCCTCTCTCAGTAATCTGCGTGTAATTATATGCCTTAGTCAACTGTATTTTGGAGAAAGATGTCTTACAATGCAATCCCACTCGGATATCCCAGTCAAGTGTATTCAGTTAAGTGTATACACAATTGCCGTCACAAAAGACCATCATGCAAATTTGTATGTTTGATTCCTTACACTCAACCCAGTCAAGGGGCTGTTGTCATCACATATACTGTATAAACTCTTCTCTTGTCTTAGTATTTGCCACATGTGACTCTCCTCCACAGCACATCCTTATGCATTTAGGCATTTAGCATTTCAATTTCCCTTGGTGTACACATAGCTCTGTCTAATTATAGCCATGTTGTGTGTCACAGTTAGGAAATCCTTTCCGCACCTTGGCGTGTGTCAATATTGGGAAATGCCTTTGGCTTTAATTTCAGTTTATTTTTTCTTGGGGCCTTTCTAGTCTCAGCCCAGTCTCAGCTCCCAACACACATACACAGTTTTCTTAGCATTTACAGTATTTATACTGGGATGAGCAAATGGCAGACTCTGGGCCATATGTGGAATCCAGTTGTTCCCAACCCTTAATGTTAGGCCTAATGCAGCCAATGTCCCATATCCACACAATTTGTACATCCTACCCTTGCTGTAAGAAAAGATGGGATGACAGAAGGTGCAGGGACATAATCTTTCAAAAAGAGAAACATGTGCTTCTTCAGTAGAAAGTGAGGGTACAGCTAGACAATCCAGTCATCTCAGACTGGATTGGGCTAAATAGGGTTGCTTCAAAATGCAGTGTGCCATTTAGATCATTCCTTCCATTTGCACCTTAAACCAGTCCAAAAATAAGAATAAATAATCTAATTGCACCCTGAGTGAAAAACCAAAAGAGATTCCAAGACTGTGATGATTCATCATGTATGGTAAGCTATGCAGTCTCACAATGAAATAAACATACTGGTCTTTAAGATGCTGTAACATTTTTGGCATTCTTTTATTATCCATGCCACAAAGGAAGACAAAATCATACTATATATTTGGTGACAGGTACATGAGTGGGAGTATCCTGGGCTCTATCTGTGATATAAATATATTGCATGTATCCATAGACAAAATACAGAAGATTCCTGCTCGTCACTAATCTCCGGTGACCCATTTCTGGTTCTTGAAATGTAACTTGAATTGCCAAGGTCAACATAAGAAAGATTTTACAAATACACTCCTCAGCTGGTCTGGTCTATGGCAGTGGTGGATTTGGGCTGTAGAATAAGAGGGTGGCTCCTATCCTATCCTTGCTCTTTTTAGCCTTGTGTGTCCCTCGTCTAGTCTCCCTTGACTAGTTCAGAACCTTATGCTTCTTGTTTATTGGTTCAAAGTGTTGACTGTAGTGTCCCCTTTCCCAGACCCACCTCTGTCCTGAGAAGTAGGTTCTGTTTAAACTTTATGAGGAAAAGGAATTCATGTGGTGTTTCATCTTAAAATGGGAGCCTGACAGAACTTGCACAAGATGCTCATATGTCGAAAGGTGTTGTAGACTCTGTGTATGTCTATGAAAGAGACTAATACCATGAAATTGATTATAATATTAGCAAAAGAGGACACCTTATATTTAAAGATTGTGGTTGGCAGTACTGTACTGGCAAATTCAAAAGTAAGGGGGCCCTTTATGGGACTATGAGTATGTCTTTAAGGTGCCACATGTTTTTTATCTTTTGCTTTGTTTTGCTTCTTTGAATTTTGCCTGGAATTTTACTTCCTGAGTGTTTGTGCGCCAAATTCACATGCTCCAAACAATGATTTAGCTGAAGTTATTTAGAGGGAGGGGAAGGAGTCCATGTGGAGGGAAGGCAAGTGCTAGCTGCCACTGTTTTTTGTTGTTGTTTTGTTTTGTTTTACTATCTCTTCACATTTCCACCCTGCCCCTTCCTCCTTCTCCTGAGCTCAGCAATAGGACAGAGCAAAAAACCACACACTGAGAAGTTTTGTTGAGGAGAAGGAGAGAAGCAGTTTTCCAACCAACCTCTTGAGCAAGTACAGAAAGACTCCTTTTCTAGGTTTTAGTTGATACCTCGTGCATTTGGACTGACAAAGACTGGGGTGCCAAAGAGCACCCAAGCCATTCTGTTTAAGCAAGTAAAGAGATGAGCTGTTTCCCTCTGCTTTGGGCAGTCTGAAAGGCAGGACAAGGTGAAAGCAGACTGATTTAGAGGTATGCCTGGAAGACATATCTCTATGAGACATGGAAAGAAAAGGTTTTGAAGAGGGGCCATTCTGAAGAGCTATGAGCCAGCAGCTACCTGGAAGGAAGAGATGGGGGGAGTGATCTGACATGGCCAATAGGGAGTGACCCAGGAAGGTCCTGGCTGCCAAAAAACAAAAACAGATAAAATTACTGGTACTTTAACTCCAGGTTGGTTCATCTATGCCACTGCTTGTTGGACTGAAACAATCAGTCAAAACAAGTGTAGTTAATGGTGAGAAATTATAATTGCTGTCCAGAAATACCATGAAGGCAGTGTGCACCTCATCACCCTGTTTTAGGAATGAAATAAACACAACAGTCCCACTTTGTCTAAGTTTTCCAATAATTTTGATTGTGAGTTAGACTAATAGAAAGACTTACGTGGTGGTTAAAAACACATTATCTGTAGTCCAGCAGCTACTCGTCACATACCAGAACCTGGAAAAGTTACTTTTTGGGACTTCGCCTCCCACAGACCTCCAATTAATATAATGGCTGGGATTATACTTCTAGAAAGTATAATCTTAAAAAGTAACTTTCCCATACTCCGTGAATCAGCAAAATATGCCAGCCAAATGGAAACCACTATCTCTTGTTGTTTCTGTCTAATGTCTGGTAAATAAATTTGTGTTACTTCCCTTAAACACAGAGATTCTGTAAAGTGTAACGTCTAACATATTGTGAGTGACAACAATCTGCTTAATCCTTCTTAAAACTGATGTTTTAGTGGTCCTCACAATACCTTGTGACAGCAAAATCCATATATTGGTAATACAATGTTTCTATAACTCTAGTGAGTTTCACTGGAAAATGCTAAATTCATGTCAGTCTAGCTTCTTTGCCTTATTCATAGCAATAATGTAACATTGTAAAGCTTTTTAAAACCTGGTTTAATATGTCTTCATTCATAAGGATTATGTTCTTATTCCCGTGATAATTTTCTGTATCTTCCTGAGGCCCTATTCTGACACCAAGAGAACTGGTCAGAATTGCAAACAAACGCACCACATATAGAATAAAACTTTAAAAAACATATCAGTCCCCTTCCCGCTAATCCTAAAATTGAATTTGCCTTTTAATTTCTGAAGCAGCTTTGGAAATGAAGATGATATGGATACTGAAGAAGGAGTCAAGGAATGCAAGCACTGGGACTGGGTGAGGAATAAATACAGAAGGATATATCTGGATTTGGCTTGTATGGCAATTATGGAATATAGCATATGTTTTTAGATAAACAGTTCCTCTTAAGAGAATCAGAGGGGGAATGTACAAAATGTATGACACCTCTTCAGCTCCACACAGAAGGCTGAAGCATAGTTCTATGAGCATCATTAAATTGTACATGCTCTGAACGACTCAGGCTAACCAAAAAGCACAATTTCACCTGCCTCTCTGGTGTGAATTGATAAAGAATTATTGCAATTTTTCTGCCTTAGGGTGTGTTTAATTAATAATATTTTCCTCCTGATGCCTTTCTTTGAAAGTAGCTTCTTCATCTCTAATTTCTTGCATCCAGATCACTTTTAAGGGTATAAAATCTATGGGTATAAAATCCATCATCTACAGATCCTATATAAGGCCTTTTTTACTTTCCATGTTGTGTTGCCTATTTGCGGTGACTGTCAAAACTGCTGAAATTGGTGAGGCTGCCACCAAAAAATAAAATATCCCCTGAAGTCCTGCAAGTGCCATAATGAATTGCATTGGGGATTTCCTGTGTACCTCCACACTCAGGAACAGAATCCTTTTCTGAAACTGCCACCACCTGTAGAACTCAACCTCTGATTTTCTTTTTCTTCCTCCATTTCCTCTTCTTTCCTCCTTCCCATCCTGCTACCTGTGGCAGCAAGAGCTGGACACTTTAATTTTACTCATTACTTTTCCTCAGTTATCAGGCCATTATCATTAGTGCTACTGCTGCTCAGGAAAATGATTCACTAAGTTGTTCATTAGCAACACATATCCGTGTTGGTGTTACCCTTGCATCACTGAAAAAGGCAGAAAAAGGAGTTCTTTCTTTGAAATAAAGCAAGCACCTCTCCCCTCCTCTAACCCGAAAATTTACACATACAATGCTAGTGAACCTAACCAATTAAATGACAAATCGCACTGCATAAATGCTGCCCCTTCATTATATTATTACTCTTCAAATGTCAAAATATTGGTACCTAACAAATCACCTGAACTTGCTTTACCCATCTGGTGCCAAATAGCCTTTCAAGTGTAGTCTGTCCTTTTACAGTGGAAATAAATCCCACTGAATTCAGTGCAAGTATGAATTACTGCTCTTTCTGTACTTGATAGGAATTGATTGTAGCCTTTAAAAAATCATTTTCTCCTCCTCCTTAAGATTTAGGTATTAGCTCCCCATACTTTCCTTCTATTATACTGAAAGGAAGACAGCAAAAAGTTAATTTGAATTGAAGTAGAGTTGGGCAGATGGAAAGAAGACAAATAGAGAAAGTAATGAGCTGAAAGAAAAGGACCAAAGGCAACATCAAGAGCTTTCTACTTCAACCACGGAAAGGACCTGGTGGTGCCTGTTATCCTATCTATTCTTCCCTTGCTAAAACACACCGTACAGTAATACAAGTACCTTGATTTAAGAATGTTTTGCAAGTCAAGCAAACATTTCTTCTAAATTTTGCCTTGATCAACAACCAAGGTCTTGATATACAAGCACTGGAGCAGGTCACATAATCGCAAGTGAGCCAGTGGTGGCTCTCTCTCCCTCCCTTCCCCTGCTGGATTGTGGGTGGTTGTCTGGAACTCAGGCAGCCTCCAAAGCAGAGGGAGGAGAGTAGAATAGAGGTCTCCCTTGCACATTTTCAAAGGGGAATACAGGTTAGGGCTTTATTTTTCTTTATATTTATATTTTTATTTAATTTGTTTTTAGCATTCTTTCTTATCTTTACAAACCATTTCTAGTCACGAGACAGCTAGTCAAGTGTGTATAGGGCTACAAATTGCACTTTATTATTGCCACATTAAAATACAGGGTAAAATCCAGTTGTTAGTCGCAAGCAGAGCAGATTCTGCAGCCAGGTACGTAAACCATGGTGTGGACATGGACTTCTAGCCAACTTCTTTTGTGCATTTTGGCGTTTTGTGTGTACAGTATATGCTCTATAGGACCCCAGAACAAATCATCTGAGTTTCCATTATTTCTTATGCAGAGGCATAGCTAGGGCTTCTAGAGCCTGGAGCAACAGTCAGTTTTTGCATCCCCCCATTGCAAAATTTAATCTGGATGGCAGGTGGGGCGCAGCAGCAGGGGTGTCGGTAGGCAATTTGGCACCCCCAATTGCTGTGCCCGGGGCACCCTGCCCCCTTGCCCTCCCCAAGCTACACCCCTGTTTTTATGGGGATTTGCTTTGATATAAGAGTGTTTTGGTTTACAAACATGTTTCTGGAACAAATTATGCTCGTAGTCGTAAACCAATATATTACTGTATTCACATAAAAGAGGCAGATGAGGCAGCAGCACAACATGAACCAACCTGCAATTTTTCCTCCCCACTGCCCCCCACTGTCAAAGGACAAGTTCCTACATTCTAGATAAAATCCAGTGTGAAATCTCAATTGCAAGCCAAAATAACGAAAGTGAGGTTACTATGCTTTGAAGATGGCTTGAGAAAACGAGACTCACCTGAAAAAACAATAATGTTCTGAAACTTTCAAGGTATTAGTGGAAACATAAAATAAAATATATTGAATTAGAAAAATAACTCCAGAAAGGAAGCCACAGCTCTTAGTTTGCAAGATCTAACCAGTGCGATTAACAACAGGACCTCCTGGAAGTTGTTCAGTTACAGGAGCCCTATAAATTGAAGTGACTTGTTGGCACATAACAACAACAGTAAGGATTAATGTGTAGCACTTGAGTAAATTTACATAATGCTCCTAAAATCCAATATGAACGAATGCTGCCTTAAGGTGAGGAGGAGAAGTGCTGGAACCATCAGTTTCCAAAACCCTGTATCTTATGCAAGCCAGTTTCAGAGAACAGGGTGTAGATGTAGGCTAAGATTCCCACAACTGATAGCATATCTCTTCACCCGTACTAAATATACAGTATTGCAACCCAAGTAAACTGGGGGAACTCCATCATATATACGAGTGTGTCAAGCTGCCCTTCATATTCCCTGAGAGTATTTTATTGATGTAAGCTCTTTGTGTACTCTATTGTGACTCAGGCTGTCAAGTCATTATTTCCCTGTCCTGCTAATGAAGGATCAATTTGCTTGGTTGCACTGCCTGGGTGGAGCGCTCACATGGCTATCAAATAACCATTTCATATCTGGATACCTGATTACTGCACAAGTCATTTCACACATACTGTATCTCCTGTTTTAACCCAAACCGTATATTCTGTTTTTCCTGTCCATGGCCAATGGCTAAGAGCTAAGTTAAAGTGTAGATAGCCTGACACAAAACTAGTGCCTTCCAGATGGGTTGATATACGGTATATCCTTTTTTTTTTTTTTTAATTTTTTTTTTTTATTATTATTATAAATTTAATTACATACAATCAACATAAAAAAAATCAACATAAAAAAAAAAAAACACAGCTAGTAACCATGCTCTGAGAATTGTGGTACTATAGATGAATACACCACAGCAAAGCAAAGCAAAGGGTGCTGCTTATATACCGCCCCATAGTGCTTAATTAGACAGTACATTAGAAGTAGGCTACACATTGCATGCACGCACGTGCACGTGCGCGCGCGCGCGCACACACACACACACAGAGAGAGAGAGAGAGAGAGAGAGAGAAAGCTGGGTCCTCATTTTGCTGACCTTGGAAGGATGGAAAGCTGAGTGAACCTTGAGCATGCTACCTGGAACTGAACCCCAGGTAGTGACCAAAGTTATAGCTGCAGTACAGCAATTTAACCACTGTGCCACAAGGCTCTTGACCAGAAGTGTACCAGAAGTCACCACATACAGTCACATATGTAATGCTAGATCCTTAACAAGGCACTAGACAGAAACCGCTGCTGCATCCTAGATTTTGCATTGAAGCAAGACTACAAAATACAGACTTTAGCCCTGTGTTTACAGACATCTTTTCATTTCACAGGCAGGTTTCTTTAACATGCCAATAGCATCAGTAGGGTGTGTACGTATCTAGATTGTCACAGAGTGATCAGGAATTTTTTTGCCCTTTCTCCTCAGGGAAAATCCCTCTTTTCAAGCTAGTATTTCCACTGGAGAGAAGAATCCCCTATTTCCCCTAGTAATTATCATCATGTTTCCTCCACACAGTTGAGGCTGCACGTATTTTAAAACACCTGATCATGAAACATAACAATGCACTTGAACATCAGCTCACTTTGTGCAGCATGGAATTGAGCATGACGATACATTATGTTCTCTATGCAAGAAGAGTTTGTGTTTCTTTGGTATCAGAGGAAAGGCTGGATGAGAATATATGGTAAGTGGATGTGCAGCTTCTGGACTATCCACACACTGACTTGGGGGTTCTTGGAGTTGTGACCAAGAAATCTGATTTCCCCAAGAAGCTAAAAAGATTGCAGCAAGGGAAAGCATCCAAAATCAGAGATGGATGATGGGAATAAGAGTGGGCTTTCCCTAAATAGTAACACCGAATTCTCTGCTGGTATGGAGGCCCGTGGCTGGCACACTTATCCTTGGCTAAAGGTCATTGAGAGCTCATGGTTAGCGCTGGCAAACTGTTCCCAGTGGCCAAGTGCCAGCTCCTCACCATCTGTGGTTAGAGGTTAATGAACAGCCTACAGTACACAGCAAAAGGATCATTAAAGAGCAGTCTGACAAGCTAGGCCTGCAAAACAAAAGGGGCTGATTCACGCTATATTTGCCCAGCAATAATATTTATCGGGCAAAGAAGGAATGTTTGTGAACTGCAGCTATAGGGAAAGGGTAACCATGGGGACAAGGATGGTGATGCCTGAGTCCAGCTCAAGAAGGAGAGGAAAAGGTCCAAAATGTTCCGGTCACCCATCTTCTCGAGTGCCTAATCTCTCCCCTTCCACTCAACAAGAAAATAATATGTGACATACAAAGGGAGGAGATAAGACTGCAACTTGAGATTGATGAAACAAATACTTATGAAGTACCTTACCACATTAAATGTTTGTCTATTAATGCTGTAAGATGAAGTATTCCTTCATCCCTCAATTCCTTGTTCTCAAATACTTGAACATGTTACTGGACTGTATATTATCCCTCATTACTGTAAGCTGCCATGTGTCCTTTTCCAAGGAGAAAGGCGGAGTAAAAATACTCTAAAATACAATAAATAAATAAATAAATAAATAAATAAATAAATAAATAAATAAATAAATAAATAAATAAATAAATAAATAAGATCCACAGGGCTGGATGAACTGCATCCATGGATATTGAAGAATCTGACAAGACATTGCAGAACCTCTGTCTATTATTTTCTTGAAATCATGGGGGATGGATGGGTGAAACACCAGTTGACTGGAGGAGAATCAGTGTTCTCCCAATCTACAAAAGGGCAAAAGGGGAGAACCAAGGAACTACAGACCTATTCAGCCTGACATCAAACCCAGGAAAATTTCTGGAGCAGATTATAAAGCATTCATTCTGCACTGCCACTCCTGCATATTCAAGTGGTGGAGACGTTTTTAAATGACGAAAATTTGTTACATGCAAATAGAGTTATCCTAATGTGAAAAAGAGAATAATCTTGCTTATAGCCCTGGTCCCATGTCCCTTTAAAAGCATTTTAAATTATTAAATAAACCGAGTCCGAAAATGCCGCCCCCACGGCCACCGGGCTTTTTGAAAAAAAAGAAAAAAGAAAACCCGGTAATGCCTCTTTAAGCAAGGTTTCTCTGACTCACCCAAGAGGTAGGGAATTTTCTGCCTCGCTTGAAAAATCCACCTTTTAATGAGGCAGACGTCGTGGGACCACACAGATGATCCGGTTTTCTTTCTTTTTTTTTTTCTCAGAGCACCAACCGGCTGTTCATGGGGCTGATCGGCGCTGCTTTTTAAAATTTCCCTGGAATGTTAGAGCAAGAGGAAGCTCGATCACGTGTCCTTGGATTTCATTTCCCCCAGGCAAGTGGTCTGTTTTTTTTTTTAAATGATAGCACCACCTGCTGGCCAAGGGAGCTGAACTGTACTTTAAAATAAAAAAACCCAGCTTTGGACATGTGAACTCCTGTGCCACGTATTAAATCATGTGATGGGATGAAGAGGAAAAGCCGGACCTTCAGAATATCAGGATCAAAACCAGGTGAGATCACATTTAACTCATTCCTCGGCTGCAGTCTTCCTCAATATCCTTCCTTGAAAGCAAGTACAGTATTTGCATTGGGATGGCAGAGATTCCCCCTTTACTCTATCATAGGTTTCTACTGCTCACACAGCTATTGGAGACATAAGAATCCTTATCAAGGGAAAGGGCAGTATTTTGATTACAACTGGAGACTGAAATATTTTTAAATGTTGTGCCAGTGCTGGCAAAGAAGTGGAGTAATTACAAACAGAGCTTGGAAAAACTACTTCTTTAAACTGTAACTGGTAGAATTATCCCAGCCCTATGGCCAATTCTTGGTGCTCTAGTCCAAGAAAATAAGTTTTCCAGGCTTTGAGGAATAACTGAAATATTTTTTTCTTCATTGCTTTAAACAGTTACACATTCATTTTCTAGAGGTACACGTCTTCACATATCTACCATGGATAGGAAGACTATTGCTCCTTATCTGGGAGACTGAGGTAAATTATGAAGGTAGCCTAATTTCAATTAAATTAGTAGATTGTCCTCTTAGGGTAGCCTGAGAAAAGAATAGGGGATAGTTGGGGTGGGGGAATTATCACCTTTTAAAAAGACATTTGGTGTTTAGCAGCTTCTTTACCAACCTGTTGAGTTTCTGCTTATCTGAAGACACAATCTCTTTGGCAGGCAAAGGATGGCAACCTTAAATAAGGTGCATTGTGGCAGTCAGATTGGTACTAGAAGCATTCAGTCAGAGTTGAACTAGGCATTGCTGAATTGCACCATTGAGTATGCAACAGATAATGTCAATGGACATTTATTAGCTTCCCTTCCAAAAGTTACATTGTTTGCAGTCTATCATATTTATTTATTTAATTAACATTTTGTACTGTTTTTTTATCATTCCAACATGGTGCACAAATAACAGATACAATAAAAGTAGTAATTAAAATAATAAAATATAGGAACAATGATAAGTAAAATCCACTTAAAACTACAATATTCAGTAAGGGTACACAAATGGACACTGTTGTAACAGTGTGTGCAGCAATTACAGTGACATATCACCAGGCAAATTTGTACTTTCAATTGGCTTTCTTGGTTGCAAAACTAAGGTTGATGATTACTCCTGTTCCAAACTTCCTTCATAAAATTCACCACTGTAGACATACGGTACTTGAATGTGCTTTAGCTGATCTCACAGGACTTAAGGAAGAGAAACAGAAGGAAATTGCTAAAAAAAGACACTGGTTGGCACCTTGTTAAGACTGCAGCAATGCAGATTTGCAGGAGGCATGTCTACATTAGAGATACTTTAACAAGCTGCAAACCAAGGCTGCCTGCCGATTTCCTCTCTCTCTCTCTCTCTCTCTCTCTCTCTCTCTCGCTCTCTCTTTCCTAAGTCCTCCAATACATCAGCACTGGCACCAAGCCTTTAAAATACCCCAGTGATTTTGTTGAGGGGAACTGGCACAACCTTGAATGCCCCTTTGCTTCCTCTGTCCCCATCTTGAATGAGAAAGCTTGGACAGGCAGCTTCTGATCACCCATTTCCATGGCTCCATCAATCATACTGTCTGAAGAAATGTGAATGAATTCAAAATTTTTTTTGGGGGGGGGGAGTAGAAGCCCTGGTGGGGAGCAGGAAAATACAGATGGGTTGATTCTCATTGACTTGTATCTAACCTAGTCAACAGAAAATACTGTCCCAGACTGTATCCCGTCTTATATATGAACATAGTCACAGCCATAGTTCGCTAGGTAGAAGGTGCAAGGAATGGCCTGCAAAGTCAAAGGCAGATGGAAATGAACCTAATAATGGCAATTTAAACATGAGTGTAGAAAAGGCACAATAGGAAAACACACCTAGGCTATCTATGTGACTAACCCCTCTCCTGATTCAGATCAGATGTTACATGTGTTTGGTCTCTGTTTCCATCAAATATTACCCCAGGGGACCCCCACCCACTGTTATGGAACCAGGAGGGGTCTCCTCTCATACCAGGTTCAGATTAAATGTATGTCATCTCCTTTCACAAATGTGTGTTATGTAACAGAGCAAAGAGAAAATTTTGCACCGAGGAACTCAGGCCTACTTCTCTGTGGTTCATTTCAGCTCTTAGTGCTGACACGGAGCCTTTGCTGTTGTTTGTTTTCTCAGGAGCTGTTTAATTAGGTATGATGATTTTGCAAAAAGGCAGCTGAATAGTATTGCCTTGTTTTCTTGGGGCAGGGGGAGGGGCAGAATTATATCCTGGACCTTCAAATATTACTGTAGTATGTTAAGTTGCAAAGCACAACTTCAGCCTGGCTTTTCAAGCTTTTCTCCCTGCCTTTGTGCCGTTACCACAAAATGTCCTATAAAATGCAAACAGCATTTATTACGGCAGCCACAAGATTCTAACAGCAGAGTCTTCACACAAGCTCAGACAAGATACTCATGTGAGTGTGATCCTACCGATATGAATCTAGTGCCTTCTAGAGGAGAAACGTAAAAACACAGCATGTAATATTTATGCAGAACGAGGCATGTGTTGACTAGTCTTCTAAAAATACTACATTAGAAATCAGAGTACTGTAGGTATACGGGCATGTTACCATTTTCTCTGCACCACTAATTTGGAAAAAAAAGATTTGTCTTCCACATTTGTTGGCAGAGGGAAATGAAGATGGTTGTGGCAAAGTTGATTGACACCCAGTTAAGATTTTTAGATCACAAGTGCAATAGACATAAACCTTCCATGACAACAGAAAAGTTCGAATTCTCTCTTCCAACAAATCTTAAGAGTGCATGACCTGTACCTCTACGCTTTTTTCCCTGTGTCTCATTATCCTAATAACTCAAGACCAGCCTTCTATGCTTTCCATTTGGTTTTACTTTGGCATTCTTTTTTCAACTTATCTTCAGTTTCAAAACTAAATCAATTTGCAGTTTTTAAAGTCTTCATACATGTTTTTTGCCCAGCTGGGGTGTGTGTGTGGGGGGGATGGCTAGCCTGCATAAATAAATTGTAAACTGCCCAGAGAGTACTTGAATTACTATGGGGCAGTATGCAAGCAGAACTTTTATGTACACTTCTTCTAGTATATGCATTAAGTACACAATTTTGTAAGCTATTTCCCCAATATTAGAAACAACTGGACTTTGCTGTCAGTGGAAACTTCCATCTTTATGTTCACAATATATGAACACTTTTCCCTGCCCCCAATATCTTTATTGTTGTGTATGCGCAATTTGCATTGCCAAATTCAGGACAGAGAGTGTATTTAGAAGTGTGATTGTGATTTGTTTGGTGCACTGTAAGTATGTTTGCATTAAAAGGCAACCCAGATCAGTAATGATGTACGGAAAGGGTACAGGTGGTAAGAGTACAATATCGGGAAAAGCTGTATCTGCTGCATAAGGTGACTTAAAAGTGAAAGGATGGGCCTTTGGGTTGCAATGATATGTCTGACATTTTATTCCCAGAATGTTCCTCCATTTGTGAAAGTGTCATTTAATTTTGTTTGTTTTACTTTACTGTTTTCAGCTCTTTTTTATGCATAGTTTTGTCAAACCATGCAGTGTTTGTTTCTAATGCATTGTGTGTTCCTAACCAGTATGACTGGTAGTTCGCATGTTCTCCAGCACATCTTGGTGTGTGTGATCTAAATCTGACTCTATATTAATTACTCTTTTTCTTCTTGCAGCCCAGGATCCTGCAACGACTATGCCCATGTGGCCACAAATGTGTCTATTCTGCCTAGAGATTCTGGGAGCGGTAGTCTTACAAAGTAACTTCCCCCAAGTTTTCTCTAAATGCACAGAAGGATACCACCACAGCTTGATAAATGGATACAAATTATTCTGATATTCAATTCTTTAAGTTAGCCTTTGACAAATAAGGCTTGTAAGTGTGTAATTTCTCCTTTTAGTCGATCATACGTTTCCAGAGAAGCTTGCAGAACAATCAGCGGTGCCGCTAGGTGTTTTGAGACTTTGGCTCTAACAGGCTAACAGGAGAATGGGTTTAGATAACCATCCACAGAGCTTCAGCTGTGCCTCAGACAATTAACACCATTAACTCACAGACACTGAATTTCTATACTTTACATCTGTTTCTACATTCTGTACATGTCAGAGCAAGAAACTAGATCAGCAAAACACTTTGCACCACAGATGAAAAAAATGATAACCACAATCATCTTAATCTGTGTGCTGCTTTTCCATACAACATATGCAAAGAAGATCATAAGTCCAAAACTTCTGGACCACAGGCTGAGACCAGCATTTTCAAGGACTTGTGGTAGCTGCACAAATGTAGCCAACCTGCTTTAGAAAACAGATGTTTTTGCTTCATAGCATAACGGATGACACCGTCTGCAGGGCTCTATTTGCTCATTTTATAAAAGCTCGAGTGAGCTATAGGACCGGTTTGGTCTCACATACGGTATGTTCCCTGTGATAAATTCAAATAATGACTGCCTGAAGTCGCAGACTAAAAATTTCGACTCTCATTGTGTGTGTTTAGGAAGCTATCATGATGGAATACTGTATTGTACTTTAAATTTTCCCACTAAACTAATGACCCCAAATCTTTTATTTTGAGCCTTCTGTGGTACTATAATTGATTTGGGGAGTGTTGTTGATTGGAAAAAATTAATGGTCCCTTATACCTACACTTTGTAGGCAACTTCATGTAGTAAAAACCCTTTTATTATCAATCTATAAGGCATGGGATGGGCTTAGATATTTTGAAAACAATGAAACATTGACATCGTTTCTATTTGCATTTTGCTTGGCCAGCTACGGACATGACTTCATTTCCACTTTTCCAAGCAAGCACTGGTGAAAAGGCTGAAGAAAAAAAAGCATGATCTTACCCTTTACTATTCCTTTTGGAGGAAGAAAATATTGGGAGTCTAAAAGGACATGGACCCGTGAAAGCCTTTACCCTTAAGTAAATGGGTGTCTTCTTAAAATGAATTCCACAATCATTTTTGATACAAACTACAGTAGATGCAAGTATCTGTAGAATGTTAGTTATTACTAAAAGACCTCAGTAATGATGGTGAGCCCTGAATCCTAGCAGCAGTAGCACCTCAAAGGCCAGATGCACATCTGATTAATTAACAGCTACATTTAAGAGCTGCTTTTCCAAGACAATAAACCAGGGGTACCCAAACTTTGGCCCTCTAGATGTTTTGGACCTCAACTCCCAGAATTCCAAGCCTAGATTGCCAATGACAAAGAACTGTGGGAGTTGTGGTCCAAAACATCTGTGGGGGCGAATTTTGGACACCACTGCAGTAAACACACTGTAATTCCTCAATTTATCCTCACAATAACCCTGCAAGGTAGGACATGAATGGCTCAAGGTCACCCAGTGGATTTCTAAGCCAACTGGGGATTACAAGAGCTGTACCTCCCAAGGCCCAGGCCAGTAGTTTTAACCAGTACACCACACTGGCTCATATCTGATAGGAACAGAAACAAGAGCTAATTTTTGCTCGAGAGGTGCACTATCTTCAGACAAAAATATAAACAGAAACTGATTCAGGGTATCTATGGACTTCTGGGGTGATTATGGGTGACACATCAGAGAGCCAAGAGGCATTCGTGGGAGGAGGTCCCTCATGAACGCTTCATGAAAAGGGAATATGTATACAACATAGCCACTCCTGGGTCAATGTTAGTTTCCTTTGTGGAGTGGAAATGCCCAAACAGTTTTTACTCACTGTTGTAAATGAGCCAGTCCCAAATATGTGGAGTGCTGTCCAATATTTACTTATCTGGGAGAAACTCTCGTTAAGGAAACTCAATAAGGCATACTTTTGAGCAGGCGTGTACAGGATGGCGCTGCAAACCTCACTGTAAAACCAGTGGTTCTTGTCTTTGGCTGCCAATTCAAATATTCTCCATTTCAATTTATTGTTATTTTTGGATACCCACAGGTTTTCTCATGTTTAGCTAATACAGTGGCATTAAATATTAATTCACTGTAACACTCATTTTGTTCTCATGTTGAACATTGTTAAAATGTGTTTGAGTAATCCTATTCACAATGCAAGTAATCCATGGAGGTTTTCCCCCTTAAACCAAGGTGAAGGTACAGTATCTGAATAAGAGGCTGTATGTGTGTACAGTATGGACTTAAAACTTGTTCTGGGGAGTGGTCCTCTTTCCCAGCATGCCCCATTCTTGATATGTCTCTTGTTTTCAGTTTTCTAAGCAAAATCTCTCATGTCCTAAGAAGTAAAGACAGAAAGGAGGAAAGGAGAGACAGAAGTGACTGAGCAGAACACAGTAAAATCAGATTAATTGTGGTCTAAGCAAATGTGAAATGAGCAATTATTTCAGAGGCTCATTTGCCAGTTTCCATATGAAACATAAGCCTTGCTTCTCAGTTAGGCCATAAAAAATGTCTCTGCCACACTTTTCTTCGTTGAAAACTTTTCTCTGCAGAGAAAAGCACAAATGTGATTGAACTTGAGGAGGCAGGGAGTGAGACTGAGAGGTTTTACATATTAGGACAGGCACAAACAATTAGCCTTCCTCTCTAGCCAGCTATTCAACCCCTTCTGTCGTATCTGCAATGCATCTTTCACTTGCAGGGGCACCAGGCACAGCCTTAACATTTTCTGTGGCTGATCTGCTCTGTTTCCCTTTCTTGTAACACATACGGAGCTCCCTTTTTCTAAAATGCAGGAGACTAGAAAGAGGCTTGGTTCTAGAAGAATCCCATTGGCAAACCCCACCGGACCACTATTATGCCATGTGGCCTTGCGCATGTTGTTGTACTCCAGTGTCCATCAGCCCCACCCTGCAGGGCACGTGGTCAGGGAGGATACTATGCGTACTCCAATAACATGTGGGGGGGCACAAAGTCACCTCTCCCACTAGAGGGGAACTTAATAGCTAGTCTAGTACCTGGAGAACAGAAGGTATGAGGGGCGGTATATAAGCAGAACACTTGGCTTTGCTTTGCTTTGCTTTGCTTCATCTGTGTGTCTTCTGAGTTCACTCACGTTATACATTCCTAAATAGATAACACGCTCATCCACGTATTCCAAGCAACAACAGCCAAATGTATCCGCTCGTGTCTGTCTGTATGATGCGGACTTTGCAATGCTTTCTGCAGCCCTAATCTTGGGCCAGGCCATTGTTCCCTTTATTTGGAACAAAGCATTGTTCTTATTGTTGGCAAGTGCATTGCGCAACAATCTCAGCAGAGCTTGCCCTTCTTCCACCATGAAACCTTGGCAGCAGTCCTGTTCCTTGTAGGATCACTTTCAGAGAATAAACAGACACCACCCAGGGATGCTGGGAGAACATGTAGGGTTTATTTTTGGCTGAAGGCTGAAAGAAGCACAGGAAGGTTGCCCTCCAGCTCACCTCTTTGCTTGTCATCATGTTCATGTTCAGCTGGTGATGCCCCTGCTTGGTGCATAAGCAACACATTTAAAGCCTCTGATTGTGGGCCTCTTTTTGTATTGGACTAAATACAAAAGTGGAACAGGTGATACCTTTAGGCTACTAGAAAATTCACAAAAACGTTGCTAATATTTTGAGGACGAAACCCTCTTTCTCAGAGCAGTACCAATAGGTTATAACATGGCAAAAATTGATTTGCCAGGAGTTATTTCTTAGATGTAAGGTCCTTACTTAGCAAGAAGGAAAGCAGCCAGGCAGTTTCTTAGTTGAGGTCCGGAGCTTGGATGTTCTTAGGATGCACCCAAAATGAAGGGAGAGAGGTGTTTTTATTGTCCCAGCCCTTTCCAAGACATGTCATGGCTCACGTACACACATTCACACCTCTCCTCAATGTGGCTTATATAGAGGCCAATGGCCCCTAGCTTGCCAGCAAAGGGGGAGGGGGGTTGGTGCAGAAGGCCCATGCATTTCATTTGAGGATTGGGACAAAATTTGGAAAAGTCCACTGAGTGTAGCCAATTGTATCAAATAAAAAGGAAAGAGATTATCCAGTGTTGCAGTCTTGTCATGTCTCCCTTGATGGTCCATTTGCCTCTTCCTTGGCATGTATGGGGGGGCAGCATCACCTGTTCCACTTTTGTGTTTGGTTTTTGTGATGGCTACACGGCTCCTTCAATTGTTTTGGACTGCAATCCCAATGATCCCCCAGCTAGCAAGGGCATTGTTGCCTGACATATCTGAAGAAGACCAGGTGACAGCTGACATATATAAAGGCTGGGTGACATAGCTTGGCAATGTGAATAGGCTTTGGTAAATGAGCATTGGAAAGGCTGCTTATGTGATTTTACACTGATTGGTTGACTGACTGGATTCTTAGCCCTTCAAATAAACAGAGTTCTCTGGCCAATGTACTTTAGAAACTGGAACATCATATATCAGGCAAAAACAACACAAAACGCACACAGGGAAAATAAAGAAGACAAAAACAATATGGCATTTAAAATAAATGAATTAAAATAAGCAAAAACAATTACAGTACATTAAAACATAAAAACAAAAAAACAAAAAACATAAAATACAAAGTGTAAAGTGGGTAGTTATTCTATAAATTGTTATTCATTTTATAATAAACCACTAAACCATTCCTTCATATCATTTTGAAGTCATGGATAAATGATACTTCTTACTTACAGAAAATTGCAATCTCATGTTACAGATGCCAACATAACTAAAATTAAGGATACAAATAATGAGCAACTGCACTACTTTTAACATGTTATATCTGCTTTGCTAACAAGCGATTATTATTAATTTTACAAAGCAGTTGTAGAGGCAAACAGATAAGCATCAGAGACAGGATATTATATGTGAAATGGGGACTCCATATATAATACATGTAGAATGTGCATGTGTGTCTCTTTCTGCATAGGTGTGTGTGTTTGTGAGATAATCGGAGCAATGTGTATTCTAGTAACCTTGTGATTTCCTGGGCTTAAGGACACAGGAAGTTGAATTACAGAGTCAGCTCATTTAGCCCAGTATGATGATTTCTGACTGACAGTCAAACTCATTCAAATAGGATTACTTCCTAGCCCTGCCAGGATATCCCTTGTGTTCCCTGGAGGTCTCCCATCCAAACACTAAGGAGGCCAATCCTGCTTAGCATCTGAAATCTGATAAGATCCGAGTGTTCAAGGTGGCATTTTTAGCAGAGGTAACTATTGTAGTTCTGGAGCCTTGTACTGAAAGGTGGGTCAAGTAGTTGTAAAGGGAAAAAACTGGGTGCTACTGTAACTTAAGAATCTTAGTACAGAGAAAGGAAATATTAAACAAGCAAAGCAATCATATAGTGGGGGATGAGAGGAAGAGAGCTCCATAGCAGAACAACCCTTTAATGGCACTGTGGAACAGGTTGTTAATCAGACCTGTTTTTTCTTCTCAATGAGAAAAAGCACAATCCAGTATCCTTCCACTAGAGGAAGAAAAGCAAATGAGACTGATCCAGTGTACAGGTTTGGGAGAAAGGATTAAGCAACTCACTGCCTAATGAGCATGTATTTATCAAATCTGGAGCCTGCTACAGTTTCATCAACAGGAAGAAAAATCTGGCGGATGGCACTTTGCATGTCTACTTGGGTGCAAAAATCCATGCTAGAACTGTCACGGTTGTGAATGCAAAGGCTAAAAAAAGTGTACAGTATCAATTACTCTGTATTATTAACATTAAATATATTCTTAAAAGGGTGCACTGGGTGATGACAATGCATGCTATTTTGTTTTTTGTTTTGTTTTGTTTTGTTTTGTTTTTGCAAGGGTCATTGTGGACCAACTGAGGGTGGGCAACTGTTCCTCATATTTGTAATCCTAAAGAATATAACCCGTGGTGAAAGATGTGAACTGCAATTCAGAGACATCGGGAGGCTTCTACTCCTCCGTTCTTACTTAGCTCTATACCCAGTTAATGTTTTTTTGTTTTTTTAAAAAAATTCCTTCTCATTTCGTGTGCTGTCATTTCTATTTCTTCCACCCAATGAAGATGGGGAAGGCAGATTCTAAACCAGGCAAAAAGATCAGTCTTTTTTTTGGGGGGGGGGGAGAGCAGATCAACAGCAATCAATCTATTACTGCATCCACCTGTTTGTGTCGCCAGTTTGCCTAAAGGACTTGGCATGATCCTACCTGGCATGTTTCACACCAGTTTAACTAACCAAGGCATTAACCAGCGGCCTCATCTCTTGGTCCCTTTGGCACATGCCTTCTGTCATTTTTAATGAGATCTCTGTCCTTTGACTAGGCCACTGTGTCGAGATTTGAAATGTGGCCTCTTGCCAAACGGTAGCAGGAAAAACATGCAAGAAATGCGGTGTCCCCATGCTGGGGCTTGACTTCTGGATGGGCTGTCAGCCAAAAGCAGCCAAGTGCTTGATTTGAATGGAGAGCTTCTCACCCTGAGCCAAACCCCAACCCCCAACCCCCAACCCCAATACACCCAGGCCCCAGGGCGTACCACTAAATGTGTGGCTTAGGTCAGCATGGGAAGCGGAGGAGAGGAAAATTAACCTGGTCACTCTCCTTTTCTTCCACTGCTTCTGACCTTTAGAAGGTGTCATGATTAAGCCACATCTACTAGGGCTGCTCAGTCCTCCTGCAGGCTTCCTTCTTCATCTGGAGCTCCTTGCTGACCATCCCCTCGACCTCAGCTGGCTCGCTTCTTGCCTGTCTTCCAATTTAAGCCCATATTCAGAGGAAGAATCCCGTGGCTTAATTCAGTGCTCTCAGCCAGATCGTTTTGGTGCCGTACAGCTATAGGAGACTGAGCAACATGGCTGCAAGTCCGTAAATATCAATGGGATCTTGTCAGACCTTAAATTAAAATATGTAGCTCTACCACCTTGAAAGATGAGCAGTGAGCCAGTTTCCAAATACTTCCCACGCAAGGGTAGGTAGACTGGAGATTTGCCTGTCTTTTCTTTGTTGTTCATTCAAGTTCATGATTTTTAAAAAAACAAATAAGCAAATTCTCTTGTTTATAATGATAAGATGTACAGTAATACCTTGGTTTATGAGCATAATCCATTCCGGAAACATGCTTGTAAACCAAAACACTCTTATATCAAAGCAAATTTCCCCACACAAAATGCCAAAATTCACAAAATAAGTTGCTAGAAGTCCACGTCCACACCTGGCTGTGAAATCTGCTCTGCTTGGGACTAACAACAGGATTTTACTCTGTGTTTTTAATGTGACAATAATAAAAAGCAATTTGTAGCCATATACACACTTGACTAGCTACCCCATGACTAGAAATGGTTTCAAAAATTAGAAAGGAAGTTGAAAGCAAATTAAAGAAAAATATAAAAAAACATGAAACAAACCCCTAACCTGCACTCTACTTTGAAAACATTCCTGGCAGGTGCAAGGGAGACCTTCCTTCATCTTTCTTCCCTCTGCTTTAGGTTTGAGGCTTGCCTGAGACAGAAAGTTTCAGATGCACAATCCAGAAGGGGAGGGGGTCAGAGACACTCCATTGGCTCCTTTGTGATCATGTGACCTGCTCCAGTGCTTGAATTGCAAGATATTGCTTGTGGATCATGGCAAAATTTAGATTAAATATTTGCTTGTCTTGCAAAACACTCTTAAACTAACGGATTTTATCAGTTCTGAGCACATGCTCATAAGTAAAAAAAAAATTCTAAGTAGAGCAGTGTTTTCCCATAGGAACACTTTGAAAATCAATTAATCCATTCTGGAGGGAACATATTTCAGTGCATTCCTATGGGAAACCAGTGTGGGCAGGTGCAAGGGAGGTGTGTGCATGCTTGTGCAGATTGCCCCTTCCAAGGTGTGACCATGCATATGCCTCCTTTGCACCCGGCTTGAGGGGGTGGAAGGGAGGCGTGTGCATGCTAGTGAGCAGCCCAGGCAAGCGTTGGTGGTGGATCCGTCACCGCCGCTTTCCCGGGCTACTAGAAGACTTTTTTAAAAAAAGGTGCACTTTTAAAAAGAGGTGGGTGAGCCAGCAGCGGGGCAATCACATCCCCACGTCAGTGCATGGAGGAGGGAATGGCTCAGAAGGGGAGCCAGAGGAGCAGAGGCAGTGGCAGGTCATGGTCTCTGTGAGGCAGCTGTGGGGTGGAAGAGGAGGAGGAGGAGGATGGTAGGGTCGGAGGGAGGAATTCTCCAGGGGGGGAAGAAGAAGAGAGATGTCACCACTCAAAGGAGGTGGGAATGCCCCTGACCCCGCCTCTCACTGTTCCCTCCCCTCCCCTCCCCTCCCTCCGCGCTGCACCAGCAACTCAGCTGGTCAGGAGACAGTGGTGCACTGATCATCTGGCCAGCAGGGGACTGCGCCACGGCCCTTGAACTGCCATGCTTGGCCTAGATAGTGGGCTGGCAGACCCTGAACTTTGCTGGGGCAGTGGTGGTCCTTAGGGTGGGGGAGGGAGGGGTGGAAAACTTATCCCCTCCCTTTTTTATTGATGGCTGGTGGGCTACCTTTGAGCCCTTTTCGGGCTACCTGTTGTAGAGGCCTGATTTAGAGGAGTGACACTGGAAAAGTTGGTTATTTACTGTATTCTTTTCATTTTTATTATTGACAGATATTCTCACAAATTGCCACTTGCAGATGGTGCCACATGACTATTTTTCGACTGTAACACTGAAGATTGCAGGGCGTGGGGCCCACAAATAAGAACATAAGAACAGCCTTGCTGGAACAGGCCACAACCCATCCAGTCCAGCATTCCGTCTTGCACAATGGCTCACCATTTGCTTCAGGGTTTTCCCAAGCAGATGTCTTCACCTGCTTACGATTTCCTGTAAATGGTATTGAGAGATATCCTGCCTATCTCTCCAACCCAGAGGTTGTCTTTAGGCGTCCATAATAATAGCCATTGATACCCCTGTTCCCTGTGAACTTGTCTAATCCTTTCTTAAAGCTGTCAAGGCTGACAGCTGTCACCTTCTGGCAAGGAGTTCCACAGACCAGTGGTCCTCTGGGTAAAAAAGTACTTTCTCTTATTTGTTTGAGATCTAGCACCCAAAAGTTTCATGGAGTACCCTCTTGTTCTAGTGTTGCGTGATAGGGAAAACAGTTTTTCCTTATCTACTTTGTCCACACTGTGTATGATTTTGTCTACACAACTGCTCTTTTTCTATAGACTCTACCAATAAATTCCCTCTTCCTAGAAAATCAGCATGCCAAAAGGGTATTATGTTTGTTTGTTTGTTTTTGTTTTTGTTTTAAATAGAGAAGTGTTTAGTCACAGGAGCTCTCTGCAGTAGTGCAGTCCAGAAAAAAAGTTTAACACCTCATTGGTCACTTGCAAGCAGCAGATGAAAACTATAGCAGTAAGTACAGTTTATTTTCAATTAAGCCAACAAAGGTTAGGCTTCACACCCAAAGCCATAGGTAGTCTTTCCTACCAATTACCACAACAAAAACAAACACTCTGAAAGGGGAATTCTGTATCCTTTATGACTTGTTGTTTGCATATGTTTGCCCATTCTTCTCAGTTTCTGCCTGCCAAGGAAAAGGCAGATATAGAGCCCAATCAAGTTTCTTAGAAGACACTATAAAGTTATTCACTGCCAGGAATCTACTGCTACTTTTGTTCTGCTGCAATCTGTTTGCTGCTTATTGAGAAGCAAATATACTGCCTTTGTGGAAAACAGCAGGGAAAAATAATGACTGAGGTGGCCAAAATAATGACCTTCAGCAGCCTAATGCTGTTACCTATATATAAAAGCCCAGGTTTGGGTGAAATGAATATTGCTCCCTGGCCTATACATTCCATGAAAATCAGCCTGTTCCTCTTCAATTAATCTCCCTGCTCCACTATCGCCACCTCACAGCTTAAAGATGTCTGATAGATAAACTGGCAGTACAGCATAGGATTTCAATTACTTAACAGACAAGTGTAAGTTTATGGACCTATTGGGGTAGTGTAACAAGTATTGAGAGTGAGAGGTAGGTTATGAAATTGCCATTGCTGCAATTTCTGAAACAGTCTATATGACCAGGAACAATGCTAAGGTCAGGACACATTGAGTAGCCCTAAAGTTGCATCCTTAACCTGACAGCTCCATCTACTCAACAGCAAACCCTCTCAGCAATACTCCAATGCTATCAGGAAGGCAGAGGAAGGACGTAGCCACGGGCTCCCACAAAAGTGGCACCAAGGGTCAAGAAGCATCTGATAACAATACTAAGATTAATACATTTAAATACCTTTTCATGTTGTCAAAGGTACCTTTTGAGCATTTGGAGGAAATGCATGGTCATGTACAATTTACTCAATGATTGCTCCTTACCAAAAGAAAAGGTCATTTTAATATTTGCTTTCCCTTGTCTTTTTACAGCAATACTCCGGAAAGCAAAGCAACAGAGAGTCTTAAGGTTAATTATGTGCCATTAAGTCAATTCTGACTTATGGCTACCTCTTCCAAGGTTTTCAGAGTATAGGAAACCCTGGAAGGAATCATTTACCATTCACTTCTTCTGGGGGTGCCTGGGGCTGTGCAGCTTCAAGCCAACAGGTTTTATTTGGGGGCTTCCTTTGTGGTCAGTAACCAGCCTTCTCAGATGCAATTTAAAGGTAGGTTCTAGTCTCAAACTCTTGTTTCAAATATGCATGTGGGATCTTTGAACACTATAAGTTAAAATAACATAATGACACAGTTAAGAAAATTAGAAAGATAAATTTGAAACCAATGTAGCAAACCACCATATTTAAAAACTACCATTTAAAAACACTGCTGCCTAGATGCCCTAAGCACACCCGATCTCTCCTGATTTCGGATGCTAAGCAGGGTCGGCCCTGGTTAGTACTTGGATGGGAGACCTCCAAGGAATACCAGGTGCTGTAGCCGCCTGGAGTAGGAACTGGCAAACCACTCCAGTATTCCTGCCAAGAAACACAACACAAAACACATTTAAAAACACTTACAAATACACACAGTTCAGTACAGGCAGCCTCCCACAACAGTTCCTACTTGTCTGAGAAAAGGACCAGAGGAAATCATACTCAGATAGTAAGCACGGTTGTAGAGACTCCAACATGGGGCACCTGTATCAGGGATTTCATTTCTTCCTCATTCCCATCTGCTTATGAACAGCTGTTTGTAGGGTGCATTCTTCACACCATATTGTAGACCAAATACTGGCTGACACCATCTCTGCCCTTTGACATAGGCGGCCCCTACAGGCTACCATTACCATGGTCTGCCTCTATTGTCCACCCCACTATACCATCTCTGCAGGAGCCCTTTTGTAGTGCAGTCTGGAATGGTCAACCCTATCCAGAGGTGGAGCTGGTATGCCTTTCCCCCAGCAGGGGTTGATATACTGGAGGGGGTACCTAAGCTTCCTGATAACAGCAAGGGAAAAGACGAACCACAGGCTTGTGTATACTCCAGAAGGAGGAAGGCCTTTACCTCTTGCCTTATTTGAACACAAGGCAGGTATCCCAGGGGCTGCCCTTGCTGGGAACCTGTAATTTTGTCTCCCCGTAATTGAGTGCTTAGCAATTCCTTGTCCACCTGGGCAATTCCCTGTGAGGGCTTTGAAGTAAGGGAATAGCCAGAGGGGCATCATTAACACTTGCAGGCAGCTTTCCCCTGATTATCCAGCTTACCAGCAGGATTCAACAGGGGCAGCAGTCATATCCATAGGAGGAGGATTCAGCTGTTGTATAGGCTTTGCATCTCATGATTTCACATACAAGGGACAAGCTGGAGAAGCTGGAGTTATATGACTGAGATAAAGACCACTGAGGATGTTTACCGATGCTATGTCAGAGATCAAGGGTTATGTTTAAGGAAATGACTTGTAATCTATGAAATGTCATATTAAAATAAATTTGTTAGGCTGGTATCCTGTAAGGTTTTGCAGAATGCAACAACTACGTGGCTAAGGCTCTCAACGTGTCCTCTTCCCAGTTTTTACCTTGCAGTTACACAACATGCATGCAGATTTTCTAAGACGAAAACAATATGCAAAAATGCAGCTGAGTGGAAACAGATCCTAGCTAAGTCTGTGAAGATTCTCAGTCATCCAGGTGAGTTTATCTGGAAGTTGATTCATCGCAACGGGACTTCTTTTTCTTGAGAGAAGAGAGCACTCTCACCTCCAGAAGCAGCCTCAACTCAGATCAGATATGCTTGCTCCTGTACCTGTATTTGAGCACCACATATTTCATGTACAGAGGGGACTTCTACGAAAAGAAGCATGGTTGTGCCTTGGAATAAGTGGAGAAGAAGGCACTCAACATCTTCCCAGGGACAACACCATCCCACTCGTTCAGTTATGTAGATGATACCTGGGTGAAAATCAAGACTCAGGAAGTACAAGCCTTTACAGACCACATCAATACAGTGGACCCTAATATTAAGTGCACTAGAGAAGACACCCAAGACAGCAGGCTGGCTTTCCTGGATTGTGCAGTCATCATCAGACCCGACCATGGTCTAGGAGTAGAAGTTTACAGGAAACCCACCCAAATAGATCAGTACTTACTGTTTGACTCCCACCATCCATTACAACACAAATTAGGAGTCATCAGGGCCTTAAACAACAGAGCAGAGAGCATCCCCACCTCCATAGAAGCCAAGAAGAAGGAAGACATGCATCTGAAGACAGCACTTAAGGCCTGTGGATATACAAAGTGGGCCTTCAACAAAGCAGTGTGCTGACCCAGAAGAAAAAGGGATCAGCCTGAGACCCAGACCTGACAGAAGAGCCTGGTCATTCCCTACATGACTAGAGTGTCTGAGAAGTTTAAAAGGATTTTTGGCAAACACCACAACCCTGTTTATTTCAAACCCAAAACACACCAGAGGCAGAGACTCAACCACCCAAAGGACCCGATACAAAACCACAAAAGGAGCAATATAGTATATGCGGTCCAATGCAGTGAGGAGTGTGCAGACCTCTACATTGGAGAAACTAAACAGCCATTAAACAGAAGGATGGCCGAACATAGGAGGGGTAATAGCTCAGTCAGGACCAGAATCAGCAGTACACCTCCACTTGAGGGACAAAGGGTACTCATTGAAAGATGAGGATGTACACATATTATACAGAGAAGATAGGTGGTTTGAGAAAGTAGTCAGGGAAGCCATTCATTTGAGCATTGAAAACCTCTCTCTCAACAGAGGTGATGGGCTCAGGCACAGTCTGCTACTTATCAGGCTGTGATTTCAACAATACCTAGACAAATCAAAAATACTTCATGCCTTCACCACCAAGGCCATAGCTAACAACCCATACTTTATGGGTTTCAGAAATTTAGGCCATTGTTCACCTTAAGGCTATTGAGACTGTTGTCTACCTTAGAAGCCTATTCAGGCCATTGTTCATCTTATGAGCCTTTTCCAAACCAGGGTGACAAGAGATCAAAGTGAGCTATAAAACGGAAGACTCGTAATTATCTTTTTTTTTTCAGACTTATGAAGCTGTTTGGATGAGCAGCAAAACGTACAATCTCTCAAGGAAAAGAAGTCCAGTTGCCATGACTCAACTTCCAGACCCTAGTTAAGGTTTTGGCTGTGATCCTGTTTGCCTTCTTTCATCCTTCTTAGACATGAGAATATGTCTTGAATAGGTATTTTCTATCATATACGCCTTGCAATAATCCACATTGTGCTCCTTGAAATTTGCTTTAGACTTCAATAGGATTGTGTCATTAATTATTTTCAGCACTCACTGTAACAAGATAATGGAGGAAATGGCATTTCTTAATAGTGTTTAAAATTTCTTTTGAATACACTTTATATGACCACTCATATTATTTTAAATTGAGAAAATAGAAACAAAATGTTACATTTCCAGTAGTATGCAGGCAGGTAGGCACATATGTGTGTACAATGATTTAGCTTTTCATCTCATCTAAAATATTTACACCTGAGCTGGCATTTTTATTTTAAAAAATTCTCTTGTTTAGTTCTGTGGAAGCTAACAATAAATATTGACTGACTAAATATTGCCCTAAATATAACACAGCTCTCTTTTGCTTACCAATGATTTTTCATTTTCAGGCAAATTGCTGTTAACCCTTTAGTTGGACCAAGCGTCTGTTGCAGTTACAAATATAGGCAGCACAGCAACTTCCTTAGCAGTTTTCAGTGTTGAGCAGTTTCCACACAACTGGTAATAAACTGCATCTGAGACAACAGAATCATAGAATCTTTAGAGTTGGACGAAATCTCAAGGGCCATCCAGTCCAACCCCCTGCCATGCAGGAACCCCCATCACAGGACTCTGAACAGTACTCCAGCCTCTGCTTTAAAACTCCCAAAAAGGGGACTCCACCACCATCCGTGGCAGCGTATTCCACTGCCAAACAGCTTGAACCATCATAAAGTTCTTCCTAATGTTTAATTTGAATCTCTTTTCTTGTAGTTTGAAACCATTGTCCCGAGTCCTCCTCTCTGAAGCCATGGAAACCAAACCAGTCCAATATGACATCCTTTCAAATATTTAAACATAGCTTAGCTACCATATCCCCTCTCAGCCTTCTTTCTGTAAGACTAAACATTCCCAGCTCCCTAAGCCGCTCCTTGTAAGACATTTCTTCCCAGACCTTTAACCATACTGGTCGCCCTCCACTGGAACCGTTCGTGCTTGTAAACATCCTTTTTCAATTGAGGTGCACAGAACTAGACACACCAGACATCTCTAACAGCTTATGGTTTGAAAATGTGTGTGTGTATGTGGGGGGGGGGTATCTCACCTATGGTGGGGGTAAAGAACCATCCAGTCCCTCTCAGACCATAAATTCTACCACCCCAGCAGTTAATGAAAAATTATTGAGAGCAGAGACATTGCTTTCACAAAGGTCCATATATGGTTGTTCAAGAAGGCTTCTGGGCCTTGTAAAAGGGATATGGCTAGAAGTGAAATCTTACCTTTTCGTGCTTTTGGTGACTGTTGGTTTTGTTCTCCTCAGCATCCAACCCCTTGTAATAAGTTAGGGATCAGGAGGACTTTAAAAACCTTTCCATATGACTTTGGCAAGTGTGCTTATGTGTCATCATAAGAAGGGAGTCATGCATAGTATATGAAAAATGTGTACATTGGTCAACTGCTGCTGCACCTTTTATTGGGACTGGAGCATTCTAACTAGTGTCTTTTTAAACATCTCACCCCTCCACATCCTCATCCTGTGGAGATTTCCCTGTCTGGCTTGAGATCTCAGGACAAGAGGGAGAGAATTTAAATTTCTCTTATTTGTGATTTTTCACACCAAAAACTATACTCCACTGCTAATGTGACCCAAGTTCATTCCTTGTTTTAAATTCCCCCACCCCCCCCATCTGCTTAGGGATTTTTGGATTTATCGTTCAACAACATGAATGTCCCAATATTGAGGACCAGTAATCTACAGGAAATACCAAGAGCCTCAATAGCTTACTTCCTACCAGAAGAACGTAGTCTGGTGCATTTATTACTTCAAGGACACAAACAGCACAGCTGTCGTCGTACGTTTGCTTTCTGAAAATGCATGACTCCCTTCTCGTGAATTATAGCTTTTATGGCAGAGTGATATAACCTGGGCCACCTGTAGTTTGCAGGGGATAAGGCCTATGGCTATTTTGTTTTCTCTCCTTTTTGGTGATGCACCTCCTCCCTTTTGCTGAGGTATATGTGGCCACCTTAATAACTTTGAACACTTTCACGGGGGGAGGGGGGACAGCAAATAGATGAAAGTAAACACTGCCTCCACTTTCTGTCCTAACCACAGTGAGCTGGCCAGACTTGGGAAGTCCCAGTTCTTCTGCTGCAGAATCTCCCTTTTCCCTACTGAGGAATGCACTAGGTCAGAGTCCTTTTTGGGGAACAGAAAGAGAGCGGGATTCCAGTTAATTTAGATCCAAATCTGTGGATAGTTTGCTTTTCGATTTCTCTAAGAGGTGCTGCATCCTCACAACTCATCCATTATATAGTAGCAGGAGCGGGGGAGGAGAAGGGAGGAGGGAGGAAGAGGAGTCCCTCAAATTGATTCCAATTTATTAGGTGACCTTTTCCATGGTTTTGTAGGTATAGAGAATTCAGTAGTGGTTTACATTCCCTTCATCCAGGGGCTCTCTGGGACTGTGTGGCTTGCCCAAGACCACACAGGCTGGCTGTTCTCCAACAAGACACAGCCAGGTTTGTTGAGTTTTTTTAAAAAAAAAACTCCACTGCACCACACATTACAGTCATCCTTCTCTTGTTTCATTTCATTACTGTGTTCCCTTTTGTTAAGTTTAGAAATAAAATTTTGGACTTTTTTTAGCTTGCCTTCCAAGGCCCGGGCAGAGCTAAGAAAGCTGACTTCCCCTCCCCATAACAAGTCCTAGACTCTCTCAGCTGTTTGTTGCCTGTATGGGGCCCCTTGAGGAATTATACTTTTTGTTTGGTGCACAGCTGAGTAACATGAGAGTCTTTAAGCCAGGGATAGTGATAGTGTGGTCGAGAGGGACATCAGTCATAATCTTACACTTTGTTGCAAAATCATCACACATTGGGTGACAACAGTGCGTGCCCGCAGCCACACTTGCTCAATATACAGACATGGAGGTAAGCTATTCTGGTCTGTCCACTTGTGTTCACACAAACGTGTTCCCACAAGTACCCTCATTTGTCACATGGGCTGACACCATACATATGTGCTCAAAATATTGGCACATAAATGAGGGCCAACACAGTCACTTGATCTAACCTAACAGGTTGGAGCTGTGTGATTTGCCAAAAGATGATGTAGTTCAACAGTGCAACATCATTAGGGTGTGGCTCTAAATCCAGAAGGCATGTCAGAAGAGCACAGCGTAATACAATGTAATAAATGCAATAAAATATAATGAGTTCCTGTTAACATATTAATTATGAAATAACAGGTTCTGAGCCCCCACAAGCCTTCAGCTATATGCACATATTCAAAAGCATATAATGTATATTAGGTATCCTGTAGCATGCTTTGCTGCTGGTGGTGCTTTTTTTAAAAAAATAAGACTTCGCAACTAAAAGACTAGGTTCCCCCACTCTCTTGCAGAGTAAGTTTCTATGAAAAATTATGAACCTGGCCCCTTTATTGACTATTAAATACAGGCAAAAAGATATATTAACTATGCAAATTATGAGGAAAAAACAAATGGTGATTGAGTGTATCATCATCAGTACAGAGTAGATATTAATTTGTAACATTTTGAGGCTTCAAACAGTTCATGTTAATGCACATAGACACTCAACTCATCTTTCTTAGTGAGAAAATAAATTTATGATGACTAAGTTGTATTCACTTTAATGTAGAGCAAGAGGAAAACTGCTGATTTTCTCATGATGGCCTGTGTAGAATCTAATCAGCATAGCTGGCCATAAGCAAGAAAGTGCTTTATAAATGGCTGAAAGCATATTGATGAAGACTGGACCATCCACCTGACCGAGAAGAACATGTCCTTGGACTGAAAAAAGGACTTGCAAAATGGTTGTACAGTCAGTTCCCATGATATGGAATCAAAATGTTTGCATCATAACAAACAAACAAACAAACCCAAATGGATAAAAAAAAACACCATGGTAGGCAATGAAGACTAAACTACCAGTAATTAATCAATCTAAAACTGGAATACAGTTGTGGCTACCATCGTTTCGGGTAGCTCACCTTGCTCTCTAACATCAGTTGCATACTACAGAATAGTACACATGAATTGATGTGGAATCAATCTAGATCAGACCCTAGGCATCCTGACAAGTGACTATCCTTAGTCACTTGTCAGGATGCCACATTACTGGCAGGTGCCCCCACTGGCAGGTTGTATGTTCAAAGAATTGTTGCTCAGGATCAGATGTCCTGTTGCACTGTTGGCAAACTTTCGGCACTCCAGATGTTTTGGACCATAACTCCCACAGCCCTTTGTCATTGGCAATCTAGGCTTGGAATTCTGGGAGTTGTAGTCCAAAACATTTGGAGTGCCAAAGGTTTGCCACCAATTTGGATACAGTTTTAATTTCTCTAATGACCCAAAATGAAGCAGTGTTGGGGGATTGTGGGGAATTTAATATGACAGCTCCCCCAGCACCAATAAGAGAGGGAAGGAGGTTGTCAGATAAGTCAGGGTACTGGGTGGGGGGCCTTCCCAATTCGTATCACCTTGATTCTATCCTGTCAGTTCATAAGGAAATATTATCAGAACATAAGAGCAGAGCAGCAAAAGGATTTTCAGATACCAGTTCTAAGTGCTTTTAAACAAAACAAAATGTGACAAGATGGAGCAACAATCATTTTATTTCAAATTCATTCAGTTACACCCAGCCTCTAGCAAGCTGATGATTCATTTACTCATCCATGAGAGCTTATTTGGGACAACTGCTCTTCTCACAACCCCCTTCCTGTTATCCAGTCTGGTGGCATTGTACTGCCTGGTTGTCTTTTAAGGAGCTTACACTCTTTGCAAAGTTCTTTGCACAATCACCAAGAGCTTCTATTGCTGTCTTGCTCTCTCCTTACCAAATTGCTTCTCCTTTTGCCATAACTATGTGTCAAGCTGGTGTGAGATCCCACTTGGGGCCAGGTACTAGTCCTAGCAATAGCACTCTGACAGTGAAATAATTGATTCCTAAGGGATCTGCTTGCCTTCAGAATGTCTCCTATGCGAGGATGTCTGTACTTCCACATGTGTTTCAGATATGTCTACAGAGATATCACCAACCTCCGATGTTAGGAAGTTTACATTCCCTTCCGCAAATAGAAGCTAGCCTAATAAAAAGGAGCTGCCTTTGCCAATTGCCTATTACTGTATACAGAGTTCTCAAAGTGCTGTTGTGCATCACTACCATATACATAGCATGATGAATTCAATGTCATTACTGCCCCAGCCCTTTCTGAATGAATCGTAGCAGAAGGGAAGTAGTAATTCTTGCTCGGTCTTGATGAAGTGAGCATGGAACAGAGCCAGCAGTGTATGAGAGTGAGAGACAGGCTCTCGATTAATAATACTGTATAATTGAATGCCAGCCCTGGCTGAACCAGTTGAGCCAGTCTAGCTACTTACAATGGCACGGAGACAGACTTCTTTTTGACAGGACTAAGCAGGTTGGTGATGCTCAGAAAGAAATTGGTTTGTCCTGTTGCTGCTAATGATCTGTGCCCTTTTCAGACACAGCTATTTTCATATTTTCATTTTCATGCTGTCTGGGAATTTTCAGAAATGTAGTCCAGAAGAGGACCTTTTCCTATCTCTGTAGTACACAGTAGTAGATACTGGAAGGGAACTTTGAAAAGGGCAGCCTTGCATCAGAAAGACTGAAAATGAAGCTGTTTCTGTTCTGACCAACAGGAGGTGCTGAGCAGCAGTTCTAGAAGCAGGAAGTGAATGCCATAGTTGAAGGCATACATCAGGCACATCCAAATGTTGGCCCTCCTGATGGTTCGGACCACAACTCCCAGTATTCCAAGCCTGTATTTCCAATGGCAAAGGACTGTGGGAGTTGTGGTCCAAAACATCTGGCGAGCCGAAGTTTGGACATACCTGGCATACATCAAAAACTGACCATTTCACCTCCAACTGATGATATGGGCTGTAGATCCGACTGCTAGTCCCAAGTGGAATAGACCCACTGAAATTGTTTCGAATGGCGACCCAATGGTCATGTAAATGCCATTGATTCACTTGGTCTGCTCTAGTTGGAACTACCAGATGGATTCACATCATAGCTCCATCTTGGGAACACCGTAGCTCAAGAAATGTGATGTTAAAAGGGTAGACAGGAATTTGAAACTCCCAACACAATCTGTTCAACAAACAAACACAGTAAGTATATATCGTGAGCATGTAAGGATTACTAGCACATCCTCCAACTACTGAGATCAGAAGATGGACTATGGCTATTGGGAGGGAGAGCTTTAACATATAAAATGTTCAAAGAACAGTCTACTAATTCTGCTTTCTTACTCTAGTGTTCCAAAGTTCCTGCTGCTTCTGCAGATCAGGACAACACAGGAAGGAATTCTCAGCTTATCTTGGCATGGTCTTTATAGTGGCTCTAAGATTTAGTGTTCCTTGGAATAGGTAGGATATGCATACTGAGAAGAATCTGGCTATACATTTAACACACTACAAAAATGTTTTTAAAAGAAAGATGAGTGCTGTGGAGAGAGAGAAAATAAGCTTTGGGCTTGTTCAAAGCAATTCATCAAGCTAAGTGTTGCAAACCTCAGATATGGAGGGAGGAGCAGAAAAGTTCAAACTTTGTAGTGGTTAGATGTGAAAAGCCAGGGGTTGGTGGGCATCTATCACACACACAAATATACACAACTCCATTCTCTCCCACATGATAGATATGCACACACATCCATCTGACACAAATACACTTAGTCCGTACACAGAAGGCTTAGGTGTGACTCACCTACTGTGTATTTAGTACTTGGGCACACTGCCAAAATATAACATTTTCAAACCAAACTTAGGCAGGGTTTGCTCACCCCAGGGGGATGTTGGCCCTAGTCAAGGAATTTAGCTACAGGAGCAAACATGACCCTGACAAACACAGCAAGAACGATGTGGGTTCCACTTCCACTTGGAAAATAATCAAGAAGTCACCTGTATATTGGATTAAGATTTTACAGGTGAGCTCATGCTTTGGACCTCTGGCCTCAGTCTCAGGTGACAGGTCTTAGCCTTGAAATACCAATAACTAGATATTATCCCATTTCATAGAGCAGGCATGTCCAAAGTGAGGCCCCGGGGCCAAATGCAGCCCGTTTTCAAATTTTGAGCAGCCCAAGGCCTCTTCTCCCCACCTGCTCAGCCTGGCATGCATCCCCAACAGCTGGCCACTCCCCATACTGGATGGAGATGTCAGCTTGCAGTTTTATGGTTTGCCTGCCCTCCCTGCCTCTGTCTATCCCCCCAGCCACCTTCCCGGCCTACCCACCCCCGGCTCCATTGCTGCAGCGTCTTCCCGACTCCTTGCATGTTATAGAGACTTGTCCAATGTCTGGCCCGGGAGCCAAATGTGGCTTAATGGTCGGCCCCCACACATTTTCACCTCACCAAATCTGGCCCTCCTTGCAAAAAGTTTGGACACCCCTGCCATAGAGAATGCATATAAGGGAATACTGCAACATAGACCCAGAGTATTTTTCCTTCTCTTTTTCAGTGTATAGTAGATAGATATTTATTGTCAGGACTTTTATTTAGCAAAATATATTATCTAACAACCTGGCTCAATAGCTCAGTGAGAAGAAATACCAGGCTGCAGAGCCCATTGCTGGAAGTTTGATTCACCTCTGTTCCCCAGGAAAAAGCGCCAGCTTGTGTGATTTGGGAAAATCTGGAGGATTGCCATAAATTGGAATTGATTCAATGGCATGCTGCTATTCTTATTCTTATTCTTATTCTTATTCTTATTCTTATTCTTATTCTCATTCTCATTCTTATTCTCATTCCCATTCTCATTCTTATTCTTATTCTTATTCTTATTCTTATTCTTAATCTCATGTGGTCCAGAATAGTGGGACAGACAAGAAGAAGAAGAAGAAGAAGAAGAAGAAGAAGAAGAAGCTGATGATGATGATGATGATGATTAGAAACATGAAAGGTATACTGAACAGGTCTGCCTGCTTAGAAAACCAGAGCCTACAAATAAGGAGATGAAGCTTCTAAATCTTTTATTTTGATCACAAATTGCAAGTACTATACTGTATCAGATTCACAGAAATGAGCAGCCAAGAAAGAAAAGGAATTCTAGACAAAGAAGAAGAGAGAGATTAGAGGCAGATGTGCTAGTCTGTAAATAAAAATGATCCACCACCTGAAAGACTGGGTAAAGAGGTCTACATCAGCAGTTTCTGGTGATGGAAGCAAGAGGAGGGAGGTCCATATTGAAGGGGATGGTTCAACAAAGGTAGGTCACTTCAAAAGCTGGAGTCAGCAAGGTTTAGGTGGAAAGGCCAGGATTTGGTTTCATGAGTAGCAAGATACTTGATGCTTTCTCTTCTAAACACTGTTCCTGCTCTATACAATGCCTAGGGCGGGGCTGCTTGCACACCGTATCTTTGAGATGAGTCATCATTTTCTCATTCTGCATCACCATCAGAAAAAGCTGATATGGCTGGCAACAGGTAAGGTGACAACCCTCAAAAGTGTTAGAGGACTTAGTATTGCTTGGTCCAATTACCCCCTACAGAGCAAATAATGAGTCACATTAAAGTAAAAAAAGGTTTATTAAACTTTAAATTCTGACACAATTGAACTGCATACTCCAACACAGGTCTGCACAACAGGTAGACCGTGGCTACCAGTAGCCCATGAACGGTTCAAAAGTAGCCCGCCAGTCATCAATTTAAAAGTGAGGGGATAAGTCCTCCACCCCTTCTTCCTCCATCCCAAGGACAATCACTGCCCCAGCAAAGTTCTGGGTCTTCCAGCCCACTATCTCAGCTGAGCAGGGCAGTTCAGGGACCATGGTGAATTGAAATCTGTTCCTTCCAGAACGGGTTAATTGATTTTCAATGCGTTCCAATGGGAAACTGCTGCTCTACTTACAATTTTTTTTTACTTATGAGCATGTGCTCGGAATGAATAAAATTTGTAGGTAGAGGTTTTAGTGTAGTAGCCCTCAGGCACTTTCGGCTGGAAAAAGTAGACCTCGAACTGTTCAAAGTTGAACAATCCTGCTCTAACAGAAAGAAGAGGAGATAGATTAGAGGCAGATGTGCTGGTCTGTAAATAAAAAGGATCCATCAACAGTGGTACAATAATTCCTTTGTTAGGACTAAAAGATATGTCAGAGAGGAGTTTGCCAGAATTCGTCTTTGGCCTAGGTGGCACCAAGTATAGTCATGGCTGGGGCATCTGCCAAGGCCCACTTCTCTGCAGGGAAGCTACTGCCCCAAGCCACGTCCTGTTGCTCCTTGCCACAACACCTTGCTTTCTCACCCCTCCATCTTAGGATGGGCAGCGGGAATGAGGAGAAAGAGCATTTACTCCAGCTTTCTCCTTGGCCTATGAACTGAAAGAATGGGTAAAGAGGGCGACATCAGCAGTTTCTGGTGATAGAAGCAAGAACAGGGAGGTCCATACTGAAGAGGATGGTTCAACAAAGGCAGGTCACTTCAAAAGCTGGAGTCAGCAAGGTTTAGGTGGAAAGGCCAGGATTTGGTTTCATGAGCAGCAAGATACTTGACGCTTTCTCTTCTAAACACTGTTCCTGCTCTATACAATGCCTAGGGCAGGGCTGCTTGCACACCGTATCTTTGAGATGAGTCATCATTTTCTCCTTCTGCATCACCATCAGAAAAAGCTGATATGGCTGTCAACAGGTAAGGTGACAACCCTCAAAAGAATCTTAGTGTAGCTGGTAAGAAGTGAGAAGAATTAGGCTCCATAATAAAGGACCCTAACTCAACCCTGCAGCTGTGTTCCAAGTATCAGCCCCAAAGCCACTGCTTTTCTAACAGTCCTACTATCAAAGACTTTCCACATATTTCAGTCCTCCATGAACTCTCTTCATTCCAAATAGCAAAAAAATTCAGAAAAAAATATTTCTCTGAATATTTTTTCTAACATGTCTGTTACATTCCAATTTTTTTTTAAAAAAATGAAAAACTTTGAATAAAACTTCTACTAGACCCCGTGTAGACTAGGACTCCAGAGACCTGGGTTTGAATCCCTGGTTGCTATGGAAACTAAAGGATTGGGGTGGAATTAGTAAAACCACTTCTCAAATATGTTCATTAGTTCTGTGCTGTCAGGTTGGAACTGACTTCAAGTGACTAACCCTAATATGACTTTCAAGGTGAGATACTGTATTTAAGTGCTATGTCCAGAAGTGGATACATAAGCCTAACCAATGCCAAAGAGAGGCGAACTAGTAGTTCATGGGATTTAGATACTATGTTTGTATGTTGCGTCGTTATAGTCGTGACTGACTCTTCGTGACCCCATGTCCATGGAGTTTTCTTGGCAGGAATACTGGAGTGATTTGCCAGTTCCTACTCCAGGTGCCTACAGCACTTGGTATTCCCTGGTGGTTTCCCATCCAAGTACTCACCAGGGCCAACCCTGCTTAACTTCCGAAATCAGGTGAGTTCGGAAGGGCTTAGGGCATCTAGGCAGCTTATAGAGACTATACCTCTGTTAGTATCATTTGCCTTTTTTTGCAGTCACATTGCACTGTTGGCTCATATTTAGCTTGTGAACTACAACAATTCCAAGACACTTCTTGCTGTCGCTATTACTGAGCTAAATAGTCCCCATTTTATAACTACCTACAGTACTTGGTTCTTTTTCTCTAGGTGAGCTTTGCACTTGTTCCTATCAAATCCTATTCTGTTGTTTTCAGCCCGGTGTTCTATTGCATCAAGATTTTTTTAGAATTTTGTCTATCTTTTAAACAAGCATTAGCTGTTCCAGTCCAATTTTGTGTCATTTGCAAACTAGGATATTTGATAAAGTGATCAATGGGATCTGAAATGTTGAGGACCACTGGAGAGGAGGATGTCATCTCATCTCAAATGCTAGCATGGAACAGGATGGGTGCCATCTTGTTCTTTGTCTCAAGAAGCCAAATTTCTTTGTCCAGTTCGGTTAATGCCTATCATTCTCACAAAGAACAAATAAGATAGTAAACTGCTTTCATTATATAATTTAATAGTCCCAGAGTCTGTCCTTCCCCAATACCTGAAAAGGGGAGTAAAAACGTGGGGCCAAGAAGGTTAGCATGAGCTTTCGTCTTCTGTTCGGTATACTAGTTATAGAAATGTTGTGTATATGTGTGTCAGATAATTTTGTCATATTAGGCCGCACTTACAGTCTGAAATGGTATACCTAGAGACACAAGCAGTCTATTCAGACTTGAATTAATCTGCCCTTTCTGATACCTTTAGAAACCATCTTTTCTCTGTTATCACTTTTTCCACAGGGAGAGCAATGTGTCTGCAGAGGAGTGGTTCCTGTTATTGTGTGTCCTGCACACAACAATTCTGATTTTCTACATGTGGGCATGTAGAACCCTACATGGAAGCCTAGATGTGAGCAAAAAAAAACTCTTCTCTGCAGTTACACCATGTAGAGAAGATAACAACTGGGTGGAAGGAGGTAGGCACTCCTTTCTAAGTGCATTTGAGAGAACCAGGTCAGTAATGCATGAAGAAGGCTTAATATGCCCCCTTTATCTGCTCTTTATAAGACTTAGGAGAGAAAGAGAGTTGGAAAGTACAATGTGGCTAGGCTCTCTGGTATGTTTATAGCTGGCAACTTGCCTTGCCTGGTGACCAGAGACTGCTTTATGAGGACTGGGTACTCCAATATCTTGGACGTCAGGGGACAGTGACAGAGGAAGTATGATCAGACGATGCCAGCACCAGAGACACTGGAATCCTCCTAGAACAGCTGATCTTGGTAAACAAGTATTTCTGAGTCATCCTCAGGAGGAATGTTGAAAATGCAATGAGGCTGATGTGCCACGTGAGGCCTAGACAGGACACAGCATGCCATTGGAACTGGAACCGTATGTCTTCATACAAACAAGCTTGCTAGGTAAGAACAAGGCCTTGGAAGAACAAAGGGAAATTGCAGAATGACTGGATGCCCAAGGGTGCTTATTAGGAGAGTGGGCATGCTAAGAGAACACATCCATATCACTCAACGCCTTCTTCTATTCTCTGGAATGCTAGTAAGAGTTTGGGATCCATGGAAGCAGCAAAACACAATATTCTGGGAAACTAGGCTTTGGGCTGGTTCTTCTGGTTTCCCATCTGTTGTATGCTTTGAAGTTATGAGAAATAGCTACATTGGAGCTACACGAGAGATCACTTTTTTCAAAGATATAAAGGACTTCCTATGTTTTATCCTCTAGAAGATATTCTTCCCTTGTGAATCTATCTTCTAGACCAGTGTTGGCGAACCTATGGCACGGGTGCCAAAGGTGGCAGTCGGAGCCCTTTCTGTGGGCACCTGACGTTGCCCCTTCACAGCCACCTGGATTCAGGTTAAATGGCTGTATTGGCACTTTGCGAAAAATTAGTGGGTTTTGAATTGCAGTTTGGGCACTCGGTCTCTAAAAGGTTCGCCATCACTGCTCTAGATCTTCAACACTCCTGGCCCACCATTTTATTTGCTTCTGTGGGAGGGGTGTGTTCAAGAGTCCCACAGGTCTGGACATAAAGATAGGAGTTGAAGCTTCTTTGTAATACAGTCTTTACTAACTATAACAATGAAGCAACTCCAGACTTTACTAATCACCCAAGTCCTCTTTCAGTCCACCCAAATCAGTCCAATTCCGGGAAATCTTAATATCAAAGAGGGGGAGTGACCACTTCACTCTCCTTTACTAGTGTCTTTGGCCTCAGAAGAACTGTCCTTTCTGTTACTCTCTGCTTCAGCAGAAGATGTCATTCGCCTGATGGCTCACACCTTGATTAAACCGCCTCTACCTCCTCCATCAACACTGCTGTATTGGAGTAAGCATTGTTGGGATGTGATTGGCAGGGGGTGTTGGCATCTTCTCTGTGCTGTCAATTCCCTAGCCAAGCTGAAACATGAGGCTTACAAAAGCTCCTTAGATGGTTTAGGCCGAGGCCATTCTAGCACATCTACCAAAGTCTCCCCATTGCCCAGATGTCTTGCCTCTTTCTTGTTCTCTTCCATTATCTGTTGCCACCAGTCCTCCTGTTTTCTACCTCCCTTTTACACTCTCAGGGTTCCCATTCTTCTTTCCAGATCCTTCTAACTCTTATCTCTTGCCCTGAACCTCATTCCTTGTAGTGGGTCCCTTTCCCTTTGGAAATTTGGGGAAAGGACCTCCCATCACACCTCCATTCTTCACCTCCATAAGTGACTCTGGTGGAGTTATGCCACCTCACCAGGCCTCCTTCAGGGGCATGCCCCAGGAATGATGAGGTTTACTACCCTTCAAATCCTTAACCTTCCTCAAGCTGAACTCAAAATGTCTCCCTTTCTGGCCGTGCCACTGGCACTATATGGCTATAAATAGTGTACAGTGATGGTTGCAGAGTTTTCAACTAACTCCTTCCATGGCCTCTATCTCACCAGAATGGGTACTACAAGGACGCTCAGCCATCTTCTAAAGGAACAAAGGACTACTCTATGTTGATAACAGGAAATATGAATTAAAATTGGTTACACCGCACAAAGACACATAAATTACCCAGTTCATGTCAGGACTCAAAAAAGGCATTTTTGGATTACAACTCTCAGAATCCAATGGTCAGAATGACTAGGGGATTTTAGCAGTCATAGTCAAAAAGGCTATTTCCCGACCATCTCCCAATATCTGATAACTTACAGCACCTCTAAGGATTTCAAATAACCTTGTAGTTTTAGAAGTAGTAGCTATGTTAGTCTGTGCTAGCATGTCAGGCAAAAACAAAAAATAAATAAAAAAATAAAGACAAAAATGTGGTACCTTAAAGACTAACGGCTGTATATTAATGTGAGCTTTCATGGGCAAGTCTGAAGAAGTGGACAAGTTTATGACACCTCACATTAAAGTATAGCACTTAGGGTACAACAACATATTTATCTTCTTCTTTTGCCTAAACAATCTTGGATTGTCAATACCTCTATACATAGTTGCTATCCATCATTAACTTTTCCCGGACAACCTCTAAAGTTACCTTGTGACAGATAACTGCTATCAGAGAAACAGAAAGCAAATCAAGTACCAGCCCAAAAAACATTCCTGTTGCTAAGGCCCTCACCCGCAGAGGCACTGGGATTTGGCCATTACCTACAAAGTACTGCCTTCTTCCTTTTAACTTACTCCTACTTGGCATCTCAGACCAACTCTAAGTACATTTTAACGAGTTGTTTCCTGGGGGCTTAGAATTGATAGGAACCCACATATACAAAACAAAACATAAGAGCTTCACTGGAAACCACAGTGCGGCCGTGGTCCGCTGCAGTGGGTGTGGTCTGGGAGTGAAGGGAGTGCGGCAACTGGGGCAGGTCAGTGTACTGTAAGCAGAGGTTATCGTTACTGTATGGCAATAGAGAAAACATGGTATTTACTTTTAGGTTATGACTCTCTCTCTCTCTCTCTCTCTCTCTCTAGGCCATATCTCTTCACTGGTAATTTCCTTGAAGCTGGCTCAGGTTTACCACATAAGCAGGCTGCTTGCCAGACTTGGGTAAATTGGTTTTTTTTTTTTCAGACCACACTTCTCAGAATTGGAACTGGTCAGGTTGGCAGGAGGATTCAAGGTGTTCCGATCCCACGCCAAAGGAACCTTTGTAACCTCAAGGAAAGCCACCATGTTTGCAAAGTCCTTCCCCTTCAGGAAACAATGGCCTGAACAGGCAACATATTATTCTGATGGTATATGAGTGGATCTAAAGCTATAGCATAAAGTATGTTGATGTATGGTTGCTTAACAAAGCAGTTTGTCTTTGATCTAGATAATGCTGAGCATTGTTCTATTAAAAATAATGTTTTGCAAGATGGATAATGAGGGTAGAAGAAATGACTGAGACAGGGATAGGACAAGAAATCCTTCTAGCGTTCGAAATGAAACATAAAGGGTCGTTTTTTTTATACAAACTTCCACAATTTACAAATACTGTATTCTCAGAAATTTTATAGTTTGGTCTTGAAATTATTAAAAAAAATCAGATAGAGTAAACCAATAGATTTGCTCATCTGTTTTTGATGCTGGATTCAGGTTGTTATAATGGGTAACATGGTAGTATGCACCACACAGATTCTTCATGTTGAGAAATAGTTTTACTTGTTGAATTTCAGGTGGGATGAATCCAAAATATTTAATGTTTACAATCTATATATTTAAAAGAACAGGAAGCAAAACAGGTGGATTTGCCCATTATTTAAAAAGAAAATACTCTATACACCCAGATCAATGTGTCTACATTGTAAATGTACAGTGAGGAATTTACAGTCTCTTAAAAATTAAAAATTAAAATACAATTAAAATAAATTTATAAAACAATGTGAACATGCATAGGGAATTTCTGGCATTTATTGCTAATTTTATCACAAAAGTTACACTGTAAATACACTGTAAAATACTGTACACTTACAGTCTGTTTATTGCTTTTTCTAGCTGAGTAAGAATGCTATTCTCCAAGTTACAAAATGTTATGTACCAAATGCCAAGAAAACTAATTGCTGATTATTTGGCAAACTTTGTATTGCATTGTTCAAAAAGAGAGAGTAAAAGATAATACATATCTCCATAAAATTTCATATGCAGATAGACACGTATTAACAAACAACTATTATAAGTTCAATATAAATTGAATAGGATAATAATGAAGATAGAAAAGTATGACCTTGAGGTATCTGTTTGGTCAGTTTATTTTTCAGGTTTTAACTATTGATGAGTAACTGCTTATTTCTCTTTAAACCAAACCATTCTGCTGTAGACCCTGACACACTTCCTTCTTGTGCACTAAATAAGATAACTTTAGAAAAATATATATCCTAGAAACGAACTAGCATTAGGTGCTTTTTCATGCTGACGGACTCAAAGGAAATGTATACATTTTGCAAGTGGTATTTGCACATTTCTGTAAAGTGAATTGTACTGGAAAATGTGATAACTTGTAATAAAAGTAATAGCATTAGATGTGTTTCTGTTTTTGTGATCAATCAGCCTGCCCTGTTGTAGATGTTTTATGAATGTGTCTGGTTTAAGGAAGAGGAAAATTCAAAAGTTTTGCACAAAGACCAGAATTGCATGAGAAATGCATATTTGCAAACTGCATAAAATATAACACAGAGAAAACCCTTTCATGGTTTAATCTTGCTGGAAAGAAAGATCTCTCAAGAAGGGTTGGAAAATCCTTGAGGCCCTTCCCCTGCCCCCAATACCAAGACAATCAAGCTTGTCTAAAATCTTAGCAATGGTGAGAATGGTGAGATTCTTCACATTTCTGCCTGCAGGCAGTGGTAGAACGCTTTCGACCAAGTCTCAAGGCCACCTGCTGTTCAAGGGACCCCTATTTTCAGGAGTTATGTTACTCATGAGGTGTGTGGTATCTCTTGATCCTTTGATGTGGACTTTGATGACAGGAGGCCACCTATTCCTCTAGGCACTGATGCCACCTTAGTCTGGGTTGTTGCTTGGCAGCCCCCTTTGATTGTATCAGCCAGGCAGTTTATTCAAGGGTCCCACCCAAGAGAAGTCCCTGTTCTTCTTTTGCTTAGAGGACTGATCTAGTATCTCCAGGTATGGAGAAGGAATATCTACATGACTGCTAGAGTTACAGAGACTTGGACAATTCTTGGACAAGATTTCTTGGACAAGTTCTCATCATCTGCACTGCTTATTGCAAAGCGCCATGGGAGAGGCAGTATACTACACACACTAGGGACAAATCCGCGGAAAGCAGGGATAGGTAAATAGCAAAAGGAATTATGTAGTGAGATTATACAAATGTAAAAAAAAAAGGTTTCCACAGGTGTGTGTGGGAGCATCTAAGCCACAAGGAAACATCATGTCCTTTCCAAAGATCCAGAGGGTGTGGAAGCATTTGCTGATGATGAATGAAGATGAAAGGACTTCTCACCAGCCAGAGACTGCGAAATGCCTACACAATGCCAGATCAGCTAATGATGTCAGATCAGAGAGAATCAAATTATCTATCTAGGACGCTTAATCAACAGCAAACGAGTTCAACAGGTCTAGAGAAGGGATGAAGCCATTACTGAAAGGGGGAGAACATACAACAACAAAGGCTATTTAGAGAGTAATTGTTATATATAATCAAAGTAATCCCTAATCTCATTGTGGGTTTGAAAGAACTGTAGCACAAATGAAAGCATACCACTCTTCTGTAACCACTTGAAGGAGGAGGAAACATATGTAAATGATAGTAGACTTGCAGAAATGTTTGCTCACATTTATATACCAATAGTTTTACAAGAATATGCCCCAAGAAGACATGCACAAATAAATACATGATACAAAGTATCAGAAGCGAGAAATAAAGTTGGGTACCATCTACATATTGCTGACTTCAAATCTCAGTATTCTAGATGACCTCTCCAACAGATTTCATGCTGTTATTTAACTTTTGTATGCAAAAATGCAAACGACATCTACAGTTCACCAGACAACATGTAAAATATATCAGAACACAAGCTAGAACAGAGAAAAGGCAATAACTGCACCCCCAACCAATTGAACTCAACATGAAGAAAGTAGACACAACACATTGGTTGCCAAATAGGTTGAAGGCCTTTAGGGACATGAAGGTCACAGCGGAAAGTGATCAGAAAGCGCGGGCTCCAAATGATATTTTGGAGGATAGAAGCAACCATTAAGAATGTCATCTGTTGATTCCACACAAAATATATTTTGCATATTAGCAAACTGGAAGGAAAATAAAATAAAATAAAATGGAAGGATTTTAAGAGCCAGCCAAGCTTGGGTAGGATATATGAGTTTCTTGTGATTTCAGGATTCATAGTTTATAACTAGCATTTTGAATTTTGCTCTGAAGGCACTGTCACCAGTAGAACGGTTATAATATACAAGTTTACAATTGGTTCTGACCATCAGCCTGGTTGTAGGAACCTGGAACAGACTGCAGCTTCAGATCCCTTTTCAGCAGGAGTTCCATATAGAGAATTTTCTAGTAATCAAAATGAGGAAAGGGGAAAGCATCTGTCACAAATACTAGATCTGAACTTAATAGGAATAGTGGCACTTGGCATATCAGTCTCCGCTCTTTCAAGGTCTCCCAGGACTCCAATGAAATCTGGACACACAGACTGAACATGGACTTAGGAACAGAGTTGCAAGTAGCAGTTCCGGCAGCTGGAGCAAATGGCATCACCTTCCACCCATTTCACCTGGAAGTATGGGTGTAAGCCCATCATTGACCAAAGAATAGAAGAAAATAAAAGTGGAAGGGAAAATAAATAGGCCTGCGAGGTACTGTATTGTCTAATACTCGACATTAGATTCAGTCCCAGTGCCTCTGTTAGGTTAAGCACCACTTGGTCTACCCTAATTACAGTCCTCTTCAGGAGCACAACAAAACTGCAAACCCTGGTTTTCAAATTGTCTGCAATCCTTTACAAAGGCAGGTTGATTCCCCGTTTGGGGATTTGCCATTATACTGACAGACAGCAGTATTAAACTATGGGCTCTTCGTCCACACTGAAACCATTAGAGTTGTCAAAAACCAGTTCAGAATGTGAATGGCTTCCATTAGTTTAGATGAGATAGAGAAGTACAGTTGAGTGCCATCCAGATTTTGCTGGCTCCAAGCATCAATACTGTATTACGGGTGACCTCTCCCACAAATTTAATGTCTCCAGTGAATAGCAAGGGGTTGGGATATAATTCTTGGATGAATCAGCCAAGATGTCAAGCAAGAATTAGACTGTTAAAACTTGTTTCAGAAAGGACTCGGTTTGCTATACCTCTTGGCCCTACCTTGGCGAAACAGACAGGAAAGATACCCTAATTGAGACCAGGGTGACAAGAGGTCAAAGTGAACTATAAAATGGAGGACTCACAACTAGCTTTCTTCAGACTGACGAAGCTGTTTGGATGAGCAGCGAAACGTTTCTATCTCTCCAGAAAAAGAAGTCCAGTTGCCATGACTCAGCTTCCAGATAAGCTCACCTGGATGACTGAGAATCTTCACAATCACAGACATACCCTAGTTAAGACACTGAATGTTGCTGACAACATCATCATAACCAAGAAGGATACACACTGTCATTTACGTCTTACTGTAGATCATCAAGGTTGCCTAGGAAGCATAACCAGCTCTGAAAATGGATGTGGGGCTGCCTTTGGAAAGTGTTCAGAAACTTCAACAGGTCCAAGATGCTGCTTTTGGACTCCCAACCAGAGCTGGCAATAGGGGGACCAGAATACTCTTGTTTCAACCAACAGCTTCACTGGCTAGCCATCTCTTTCTGGGTACAGTTCAAACTGGTGGCCTTAACCTAAAAGTCCTAAACAACTTGGGTCCAGGGTTTCTGAGGGATTGTTTACCTGCATACCAGCCCTCCTCCCATGCTTTAGGATAGTTGAGGTTTCAGTTCCATCATCCTCACAGCCATGCTTGGTGCAGACACAGGAGAAAACCTTCTAGTAGTTGTTCCAAGACTGTGGAACTCCATTCCACTGGAGACCAGGCTGGATCCCTCCCTCCCACTAGCTCCCTTTTCAGGCAGGCTTTTAATGCCTAAAATTCCTGCTGCAGAGCGATGTTAAGGGCATAATTGTTCTTTTATCTTTCTCAAAAGAGTTTTTAACTTGCTTTAGCAAGTCTTTAATAAATGCTTCTTATTTAAGGGCCAACTCCTATTATGTAACTTTGTGGCAGCAAAAAATAGATTGGAGTGCTAGAAACAATTAATTTAAATTAATTTAAAGCTTCTTATCCCCTACCGTCACAGTTTCAGCTTCCAAGGCTCCCTAGGACTCCTTTTTCCCTGGGAAAACCTTTGGAAACTTTGGAAGAAGGAAAAGACTTTAAAAGTTAAAAAATAATTGCTGCCAGCCCACTATCAGTAGCATTTTTTATCATTAAATTCTCCTCCTCCTCTGTTTTAAAGCTTTCAAAGGCTTCCCCAAGGGAAATTGGTACTTTACAGAGCCTTGGAAGCTGAACCAGGGGGAAAGGAAGTTTTAAATTGATTTAAATTAATTGCTTCTGGCACCCCTATCTTGTTTACCCCAGCTGAACTGTGCCAACAGGATTTTACCCAGTATGTTTGTTTATTTACACGTGTAATTTTTATATTTGCAATTGTTTTATATTTGTGTTTTACATCCTTTATTAACTTCCTTGAGTTCGTAGGTAGGTAGGTAGGTAGGTAGGTAGAAACTTTATAACCAGCAGCACTTGGATGAATTTTCCATCTACTCAAGCAAAACTAATGACAAAATAATTTCCCACCTTTTGACGTTAGAGAGGTCATATAAAAAGTTTGCATTCTTCACAATCCAAATCAAGATGTTTATCTTCCTGTAGCATGTTGCTTAGTTAATCTATTTTGAATGCACTGTCCCATTTTCTTCTTATAATAGCCAAGGTGTAGTTTTCTTTATTTCAAGGCAGCACGAGGTCAGTACAGGCTCCCAGTTTAACAGCTTGGGTTAAATCTTACATCTGCTTTGTGCTGAAAGGCTGAAATGACACTTTTTAAAATTAATTTTGGGAGGACTGTTTTCCAGTTATCAACAACAGACACAACGAAAAGTACAAATTGTGCATGTCAGATTTGTTCAGATAATATCACAGAAGTCAGTGGAGTAATTCAAGAACCAAAGTTTTTTTTTACTAACATCATCCCTGCACATCAAGAACCTTAATAATCTGATTTTAAGAATGGATGTGGTATTACCAATGAATATTTCAAGTTATAATGCTACTGCTACCTAAAGAACCCTGCCCAAGAAGTGAATATTGTAGGATGGTCAGAAAATATCTAATACAGTTAAGGCTGGAGCTCAAAATTCTCTATTTTAAAACACAAGCACATTACCCATCACTACTCACTGCCCAGAGAGGCCCTAGGCTAGATGGGCAGTATACTAAATAAATAAATACATACTACATGCATACATACATACTCTGGTCCTCAATGGAATGGAGCACTGTCTTTTAAAGGAGCATTCACCAGTCACCTTATCCATTTAACCAATCTACTATCTGCAACTGCTATTATAAGGTAGGAATAGCAATGATCAAACACACTAATGGATCTGTCCACATTCTCAAGTTGCATAAATGGACTAGAAACGAAGCTACCAAAGTTAAACTTACTGACTCTGCTTTGGCAAAATATTATTAATTTCTAGCAAAATGCCTGTCATTTGGAAGTATTTGAGTAACAATTATTATTCAATATAATTATGCAGTACAGATATAATGATCTACAAAAGATTCCATTGCTACATTTTTATTATTTAGCAGCCGACTATATCTTTACAATGGTCTTTTGCATTTGATTAGTGATTAAGCTACTATTTGTTAAAAGGGAAAATTATTTTCCCCAGATCCACTCTGGGGACAGGATGGCTTATTCCTTTCCCCAGCAACTACATGACATAGGGCCTTTTTACACGACCCCTAAGATCCACTGGTCCCTTAAATTCGGACCAGAGATCTTGGGGGTTCGCTGCTCTTCCTTCCTCCCCACGACTCCGCACTTCCTTGCTTCTGTCTGCGTGAGGGGAGGGAGGGAAAAAAAGCCTTAAAAAGGGGCAAAAGAAGAAAGCCTTACCTCCGGGTGCCGGTGGAAATTCCTTGAGCCCCGGTTGGAGCCCCGGTTACTTCCTGGTTGCTCTTAAAGGGGCGGGAGGCAAAAAAGCAACAACAAAAAGAAGCAAGGAGAGCCCGGCAGATCCGCATAAAGGACTTGTCACCTTCTGAGAGCAGGTACTTAAAAGGTGCGCTGGGTCGCGCTTAGGTGGGCGGGGTCGCACTTAATTTTCTGTTAGCTCCGGACCTGGTGGGGAAACATTTTTAAGGTCCGGAGCTTGCAGCCCTTTGCTGCGGAGCTTAGGGGTCGTGTATAAACGCCCTATATAGGTGCCAGCATTAAAAAGCCCATCCTCAAAGCATTCCTACAGGCACTGTTTTGCCTACCTATCACATGCTACTGTTTTTTAGGTGCAGTTGGGATCACTCCATTTTGGTTTGGTCCCTGAAAATGCTATTGTTGGGATTGAACCAAAGTGGATTGCCTACACTTTCAATTTCCCAACATTGTTAAGTGGCTTAAGCAGACAGCTTTAAGCACTTCATGATATTGAGAAATTGAAAAATTCCTCTGCTCTACTGTGGAGAGGGAGAGAGAAGAAGCAAAGGTTGGGTTAGCTACTGGGGTTGACAATGCTGTATCTTGAATATATGTGTGTGTGTGTGTGTGTGTGTGTTTTTGTTTGTATGTGTGTGTATGAGAGTTATGAAAGAAAGAAAACACAAAAAAACAAAAATAAAAACAACACACAAAAAAAAAACAAAAGAGAGCAAT
>JAHTLZ010000129.1:50968648-50985515 GCA_023846285.1 Phrynocephalus versicolor
AGGTTGGGTTAGCTACTGGGGTTGACAATGCTGTATCTTGAATATATGTGTGTGTGTATATATATATATATATATATATATATATATATATATATATATAATTGAAAACTTCATCCCAGAAGGAGAAGCAGACTGGAGGGAAGATGGAAGGCAACCACCCAATCCTTGCATTTGGATGCAAGGTTCAAGTCAAAGCACATATCACACCTCAACGTGACCTTAAGCAACCCTAGTCTGCCGTATCCAATATGACCTATTTGTCGTTTAGCAAAGCCCTCAGTTTTACTCTCAAAAGTGCTCATCAGGCCATCCCTGTTCATCATTGCTTCATACTATGGTTTGTTTAAATAACAGGTTTCATTGGTTCTATTCTAGACTTCCTCTCCTTTCATATTTTCATGTGCAAAGTCAAAATGTTTTCTTTCCACCATCATTTGGAATAGCAAATGTGTATGTAAAGTTTGGGGTGGGGGTGCATGAGATTTTGTTGAAAATTCTTTCCAAATACATTTAAAACAAATATTTATGTGTTTATTGCATTTAGTTATTATTATCATATCCTACAGTATATTACGTATTAGATACCACTAGACTTTTAAAAAATTGTTCATTAGAACATGCTTTTCTCATTTCATTTTGCAAAGGATTGCTTGTTTTTTCAACCTAAAACTGTTTTGTAAGCAGCTTGGAGAATCCATTGACCCTGGGCAAAGAAACAGCATCATATGTTCAAGAGCAAATGGAAAACTATTCAAGATCTCGCATACAAGTTTGAACTAAGGCCATGACTAATCAAATCCCATTTAGAATCAAACAGAATAATATGGTACTACACTAGATGAGACTTTGGACAGGGCGGGTTATTCTGAACTTTAACTGAAATGGGAGAAAGAAGGGAAGAGGGAAGGAGGAGTCCAAGTAAATGCTCAATGGAATTTCAAAGCAGATTTAACTTCAAACTTTTTTTCAAGTATTACACACACATTTTGACCCAAATATAGGCAATGTTTCTACTTGCCTGTCTAAGAAATATCCTGATTGTCATTTCTAGGCCATTTTTATTCCCTCTTAATTACAGTACTGGGTTTTGGTACCTAAACTGGAAAAAAATAACCTGTTTTTATACAGGTCCTTCTTGTTCTCATTTCCTGGTTTGACTGAGCCATGGGTACTGCTGTCAAACAGAACAGGCAAGTGTGAAATCTAAAAAGGAGATAGAACGTGAAAAGTGGGAGCCAAGAGCTAACAAGCCTGAGCCAGGCATAGGATGGAAATGACTGTGTTGGGAAACAACAGAGAGTTCCCCTGTATTGTTACTTTCCCAATGGGAGCAAGTGCACTGGACACTGAGTAAAAGTGTGACAATCACCTGGATAGTTTGTTCTTTGTGGAACTGCAGTTCCCTGTAGGAGATAATGATCTGTGACTTGTAGAGGATTGTATTAAGCCATTTTGAGATGAACTTGGGTTTGGTTCACTTTAGTAAATGGCAAGACAGGAGAAGCAGATACAGTATACTGTATTTGGTCTAAAACCTGGCAGAGGCACACTTGTCGAAAATTGAAAATTTCTTTTAAAGGGTTTTACTTCTTTCCCTGATGGTGACACTTTGCTCCTACCCATTAATGTAATAGTCACACTTCTGAAGCTTGCTGGCTATCAGCAGAGCTATCAAAATGATGTCTGGCCAGGTGTTTTAATATTATTAAGCTACTTTTTAAATTGTGAATGTTCAAAGCAAAACTATTTAGAATATCCCCAGCAGGAACTCAAGATGGCTCACAACAATTATGATAACACAATAATAACAATTGAAAATACCATGCAAAACTACTGTGTGTATTAAAATGCAATTAAACATTGGCCAAGTGTAAAAACAATTTTGAAAACATATATTTTTAAAAACAAAACAAAAACCTACGTTTCAAAAACAGAGCATTTCCTAGAGACTTGTTGCTTAAAAGCCTGCCTGAAATGGAAGGCCTTTGCCTGTTAATGGAAGGACAAGAGGGAGGGGGCAATCTAACTTCACTGTAGCCACTAATTGCTTCATCCTTCGCTGTTTAATCTCTCTATAAAGCCATAACTACTTCTTGTGGTAGTGAATTCCACAGAGTAAGTACTGTATGTGCAATGTGAAGAAGCGCTTCCTCTTATCTGCCTTTAATCTCCCACTATTCTGGCTGGCCCTTAAATTCTCATCTTAATTCAGATGCCTTTGTTAAACATAGCAGTTGTTGGAAGGTGGCCATTTCAGTGACAAAGCTGCTGAAGCGATTTTACTGAATTTGTAAAAAATCAGCTCAGTCATCAACCTTACCTTCTCCCCGAGCTTGTGTGTGATCTCTGGCTTGGCCAAAATAAAAAATAAAATAAATAAATAAATAAAAATCTGGGCATATGTTGTTCCGGCTCAGATGATCTAAAAGCAAGCACTCTGCTTTTCAGGTGAGGAAGGAGAAAAGGGACTTAAATGCTGCTTAGATCAGGAAAAGGCAGAGAGATACTGAGGGAGACTGACAGGTTGTTCCCTCACACACATGGGCAAGTGAGCAGCACCAGCCCTAGACCTGCTCTGTGAGACCAAAGTTAAGTCATGACATAGCTAGGCTGGAAACCTTTCTCTGACCAGGTCTGCCTTCCTTCAATTCTACATCTTGACTTTGAATATGGAGGGGAAATACACCTCAGAGATACCTTCCGTTAATCCTATTTAAACCACTACAACACCAAACCACAACTGACTTTAAAAGACGTATAAAATTTAGCGGACAAGGCTCAAACTTGTCCAGGCCTCTGATCTCTTCTATCAGCTTCTGTCCCAAACTGAAAACTTCCCCTTTTATTCCTCCCTCACAATCTCCCAACCCCTTCTGGCCATATCTTTTGAAGAAACAGTGTGTGACATTGATACCTCCTGTCATGTATTTGCATATCTGAGTTTGGGCCAGTCAGTAATGAAGGAAAGGAAGGAAAGAAGGGAAAGAGCATCCCAAGATTCTCTGTAAAGAGACTGGGTCAAAGGATAGATTGGTGTCCACAGGAATGGACCCCAAGTCCCGTTTTGCAAGTCACAGAGAAGAGCCAATGTTTAAAGCAAATCAATGAAACAAGAACTCTCACATATTCCTGGCAGGCTTTGTGCAGTGTACATACTGTACACATATTGTATGGCAGTTAAACACATTAAAGTAGGAGTGGACACACAGAGTGTTTACCTAGGCATTATCTTGGAGTCTCAGTATTTAACCCTTGTATTAGGTTAACAGAAAGGAACTCAAAATTTAGAAATTGGAATCCCACTAGTAGAGTGTTTAAAATTGGCAACATTTTAAGCAATCCTTTAAAAGCGTATTTTTAAAATTGACTCATTTTACAAATGCTTAATTCTCTGAATATGTGCATGCTGTTTTTTAAAAACTTGATGTGTACTGTGCAGCAGAAATCATGTCCTTGGGTTATTGTCTGTGTACATACTTCCAGTTCTTGCTTTGTGGTTATAGCACACCATGCTAATCTGGTAGACAGATCGTAGGGGGCTCATTGTATGAGGAGCAGTGGTATATTTAACGGATGCAGGGAATGTAAGGCTGCAGCACTGAGACATTTAGATTATCAGGCTCAGTGACATTATCTTCCACTACCTCACTTTACCACCAAGGCCATAGCTAACGACCCATTAACGACCCTTTCTTGATAGGTTTCAGCACCTTAAGCCATGGTTCACCTCAAGGCTAAGGATACCATTGTCTCCCTAACGAGCCTATTTAGGCCATTGTTCATCTGATGAGCCTAATTAAGGCCAGGGTGACTAGAGGTCAAAGCTGCCTATAAGAGTCAGGATTTGCACCAGCTGTATTCAGACGTTTCTATCTCTCAAAAAAGAAGTCCAGTAGCCATGACTCAACTTCCAGATAAACTCACCTGGATGACTGAGAATCTTCACAGACACTACCCCACTGGTTTTTCTGTTCCTTTTAACATTAGCAACAGTCTTCACAATTGGGGTGGGTGGGCAGGCTGGCATGCAGGAGAATAAATATTATCATGAACTATCCCTGTTGCTGTTTAAAGAGTTCATTGATGTTTTGGTCTTTTACTGGCAATTAAGATCCATTTACTTTACAAACGTGTTGCTCCTGGTAGTGATGAAAATGGCTAGAACTTACTTGTTCAACCCAGCAGCTATATGTATTTTTATTTTCTTGCCATTGGGAAGGCATGATTCTAAGCACTGCCATAATGAGGACCTTCATTTCAGATTGGTCCTTCTTTTTCTTCTTCGATTAGAATGCTATCCCTGCCCAAAGGTTCCATACGTATGTTTAATGCTTACACAATATTCTGCATATGGTGAACTATATAAACTCATCTAGTCTGACAGGAAAACCAAATATTTCTATTCAAACTTCATTTACTCTCATCTGGCCTGATTATTAAAGGCTGAGATTGAGACCATTACATGAAAGATTATCATTAGAGATGGTACAAAGTGAAAAATCAATCACATTTTTGACAAATTTTAACAATTAATCGAAATTCATTTTTTTCGTATTTGTCATAAATAGATTCCCCTGGCAAATACAAATTCATGAACTTTTAGTGATTGTTGATTTGTTAATTCCTCAGGTTATAAAATGACCCCTTAAGCAACGAGAGACACCAAATTTGGAGGAAAGCATCCCCTTTCTGTCCTCTATAGTCCCTCCAGGTTTGGTGAAAATTTGGTTTCCGTAGTCCAGGTGATAAAGGGCACTTTTCTAGGGCCCCTCAATTTGTTAATCATGGAATTACAACAGTGTTTAGACCTCACATCCCTTTATTGCCTAGTACGCTGTTGTCCCCAGCTACTACAGGTATACGGTGTAAGCTTGCCTCAAAATATTGTTTGCAGAGGGTTTCCTTAACTCTGGATCCAGCTCCAGATCTGAGATCTGGGAGCTTCCATTTAGTAGGCCAGTATTTCAGTTAATTTTCTCAGCTATGATTCAGACAACAGTTAGGCTCATAAGTCTAGGCCTTTGTCCAGTTCTGGCCTCCTGGACCTCCAGCTGGGGCCTTTCAGTACTATATCCTGCTGACATTCTATTCTCTGAATCAACGCCTATGACTCATTTGGTAACATTAATTTGCTGAAAATGAAGTTTTTTAAAAAAAATTGTTCCAGGAGATCCCATACTATACTGATTTTGTGAGAGCTGCTTGAAGAAAGCAGAAGAAATATAGCCCAATATAAAGAAATGAACTGAATATTCCTGCGGCGCTGCCGGGGGGGGAGCAATACTGAAATATACTGCTAAGAAAGAGCACCTAGCTTCTCCCCTACACAGCAAACATGCAGGAAAATTCTGAACCCAAGAAAAAAGCCAAATAGTCTCACTTCTAATTTCCCCTTTCTCTACCCAAATGAGATGGCAAATTATTTATTCTGTCAGATAACTTCCTCCCAAAAATTTAAAGCAGCATTTACTGAGTCCATCCTCCATATTAGGACCACAATAAAGCTAAGTTGTCGGGGGTGTGGTGGCTCAGTGGACTAAGGCACCGAAACTGTAGACTGCAAAGTTGGCAGCTCGGCGGTTCGAATCCCAGGTGCCACGCAGCGGAGTGAGCTCCTGCTGATAACCCCAGCTCCTGCCAACCTAGCAGTTCAAAAGCATGTCAATGCAAGTAGATAAATAGGTACCACCGTAAAAGAGCGGGAAGGTAAAACAGTGTTTCCTTGCAGCCATGCCGGCCACATGGCCATGGACTTGCACAACACTGGCTCTTCCGGCTTGAATACGGAGATGAGCACCACCCCTAGAGTCGGACACGACTAGCATGCATATGCGGGGGGAACCTTTACCTTTACCTAAAGCTAGGTTATGTAGAAACAAACAGGAGACTGGTAGATTTAAAGTAACCACACCACAGTACACCTTGCCTTTGCACATACATGGGGATTATTGAATTAGAATGAAGCAGACAAATTTGTCTGAAAGAAACCTAACTTTTTAGTAGAGAAGGTAGGTCAGGATTTTGGGAAGCTTCAAGTGCTACACTGAAGTGGTAGGTAGGCTCCAAGGAGAGGTACCTGTAGAACAACACTACTAGCATATTTTAACTTGAAAAAATCTGAATGCCAGTGGCTGGGTCTCAGGAAAGGCTTCCAAAATAGTGGAAACCTGCAGAGAAGTTGGGAAACCACTCAGACAGCCACATTAGGAGTAATCCCTGTATTACAGTCATCTGTCTTGGTATCTATCCAAAGCATCTGTCGCTAGCGAGGCCTGCTTTCTTTAGTTAAGGCTATAGCGGTCAAACTAACCTGAGTTAATAAAAGGCATTCCTAGGTGCTAACACCATGTGGATCTGTATAAACAGTGTTGTGCTAGTCCAAATCATGTAATAAGTAACCAGAACCACTGGCAGATAATAGACAGATAAATAGCCAGTGGTACCAAGGCATCTTCCTCCCACATATTTTTTCTAAATTGTTGAGCAGTAGGTTGCTACTCTCAGACTTACTTTGGTCCACCTTTTCCAAACTGTATGTGCTGTTGCTATTTTTCATCAGAGGGAGATAATCTCACATGGAGCTTTCTCATATTGGCTATGGGAAGAACTATTCATGTGCTCCTGGAATTAGGATACTTTTCTGCTCCTGTATCTCTGAATGGATTTCCTGACATTTAAAAAACAGGTTTTCCTCTTAACTTAATTACTTGTCTCATAACTAACTTAACATTAACCAGAGAATTCTGAAACCTGTATTTTTTTAAAAAGTAGTTCTTCTCCTGATTCTCAAAGCTGTGCAGTTTCATTCGGTACTAGCTGCAAATGTACATCCAGGTCAATGTGTTACACAGTATATAATGCTTTTGTGGTATCTGGATCAATGGGAGTTTTGTGCATAATATAGGATTAGGGATGGGCAGCAAATGAAAAATGAAATGCTGATTAGTTGGTTCGATATGAAACGAAATGACACAAAATGAACCAGGGAAGCAGCATTTCATTAGTAATGAAACAAACTGGCATTTTTGGTGTTGCTTAAAAAGAACTAATTTGTTTCAATGTAAAATGGCTCCCCTGGGTCCTAGAGGCACCAAATTTGGTGTGAACCTTCCTTGGATTCTCTCCTTTAAGCCCTACAAATTTGGAGAGATTTGGGTTCAGGGGACCAAGTTATTCAAGTTCAAAAGGGGTACCCCCTGGAAAAAAACATTTCTAATTGCAATGTTGCTCGCTGCTCTGCAAATTAGTAAGGGAAAAGCCATGTGAAATTATCTAACATTTTTATTCCAAACAAATTTAGGGCTGCAACAGAATTGGATTGCTAAGGTTCACCATCTTTGTCTATATCTACACTGTCTGTCTGTCTGTCTGATACCCGTAGCATATGTCTGAGAACTTCCAGCATCATCCTGTTATGCTGCTTTCATGCTTCATATTTCTTCTCAATTTTTCCATTTCATGTCCATCACTATATAGGCTCCAACATGCCCATCCCTATATAGGATACAACAGATTTCCCCATTTTAAAAAAGATACAGGAACTTTTTTGCACTAAACTTCAAATATGAGTTATAAAGGCAGCATAACATATCCTCACCTTGCTCTAAGGATGATGCTGAAAGTTCTCAGACATATGCTACAGGTATCAGACAGACAGACAGACAGTGTAGATATAGACAAAGATGGTGAACTTTAGCAAATTTGTTTGGAATAAAAATATTTGGTAATTTCACATAGTTTTTCCCTTACTCATTTGGCAGAGCAGTGAGCAACAGGCCCCAAAACAAATGGAATGATAGAGACCTAACTTTGTATTTGCAGGATGTTGTGTAGGACTAATAAATAACCAACTAGTATGACAACATTATTTCATGTTGCCAGTAACTGGCTCTAAAAATTCACTGATGAACTGGACCACTTGAGGATGAGGAAGATGAAAGGGAATGGGATCTAACTCAACCACCTATGTAGGTGAGCTAAACATTTAACATCAGCAGAAACCCAACAAATTGGATTAGGTCTGCATGGATTACTCTTCTCTGCTGAAAGTCAATTCATATTCTCTCTCTCTCTCTAAGGGCGTTTATACACGACCCCTAAGCTCCGCTGCAAATGGCTCCCAGCTCCGGAGCTTAAAAATGTTTCTCCACCAGCTCCAGAGCTAACAGAAAATTAAGTGCGACCCCGCCCACCTAAGCGCGACCCAGCGCACCTTTCAAGTACCTGCTCTTTGATGGTGAAAATTTTTGATGCAGAGAGTGCCGGGCTCTCCTCGCTTCTTTTTGTTGTTTTTATTTTGCCTCCCGCCCCTTTAAGAGGAACCAGGAAGTAACGGGGGGGGAGTCGGAGCAACTTCCACGCCACTCTGGAGGTAAGAGTGCATTCTTTTCTCCCTTTTTTTCTCCCTCCCCTCACGCAGACAGAACAAGGAAGTGCGGAGGGGGTGGGAACGCAGGGAGAGCGACAAACCCCCAAGATCTCTGGTCCGAATTTAAGGGACCAGCGGATCTTAGGGGTCGTGTAAAAAGGATAACTTGGTATTCTGGTATCAAATTGTTTTCCATCAGTTTATGCTCAGTGTCCAGGAGAAACCATATTAAAATTGTACATGTCTGATTGCTGGAGTTTTACTTTATTACAAATATAAATTTATTTTAAAATATTAGGAAGTTAAAAAAAATCAACAATGACTTTCTATCTAGCATGGTAATGGAGAAAACCTATACCTGTTGATTTGTTTTGTCTGAAAAATCTAGTCCTTCCCTAGAAAGCATAGAGGTAACAGGTTTGCAAAAATTGACACACACACCCCGGTTGGTATGGTGGGCTTTGCCCCTTCAGATGTTTTAGAATTCAGCTCTTTATGTGGCTTTTGATAACAGATTTCCAAAACATCGAGAGAATCAAATGGGGCCCACCCTCTTTAGTCAGATTTTTTAAAAAAAATCAATTTATAGATTTGATTGAATTTACTCTTGTTAATTTAGGAATGAGGACATAAGCATAACATAAAGATCGAGCCAGGGGGCCCTCTTGAAAGAGCCATCCCTCAAGGAGGTGAGAGGGATGGCTTGCAGACATAGGGCCTTCTCGGCAGCTGCCCCCAAGCTATGGAATGCCCTCCCAAGTGAGATCCGCCTGGCGCCAACATTGATGACATTTCGGTGCCAGGTAAAAACCTTCCTGTTCCAGAAGTTTTTTAATTGATACAATATAGACTGTGGGTCCTCTGATGGCAATTTTAGTGTAATGATTTTAGTGTAAGGTTTTTATTATTGTTTTAATTATTTATTGATATTTGATGTTTTAATTGTTTTAATTCTTTGATTGTAAGCCGCCCAGAGACCTTTGGGTAGTGGGCGGCATATAAGTTGTAAAAATAAATAAATAAATAAAAATAAAATAAAATGGCAGGGTTGCACATCAGGCAAAAGCCTATATACTTTTTCATGAATTTAAAAGTCAGTTCTAACTTGATAGCACATAACAACAATCAACTTGAATGAAAAGACTGTGCTTGTGTACATTACAGACTTTTTCTGTGGACTTCCTTTGAATGACTAGTGTCCCTCACATTCTGACATCTCAGAAGATCTGAGTGTGTCTAATATTGAGGAATCTCTTTTTATTCATTCTGCTTTTTATATGTCGTTCTCTTTTGCCCTGCTATGATGACTTAGCTTAGCCCACGTATGTATTGGTTCCTCTTCAGATCTGCTCAGTAATTGTTCTCCCCAAAGGTGCCTTTCAGGACATATCAGGTGCAGGTTGCTCCTTACCACTTGGGATTTGGGGCATGCCTGCGGAAGAGAGTTTCCTTTCGGATGCTGTCATTACCTGGGGAAGTTATTCACTCCGCTGCATGGGAGCAGCCTTGCTCAGGCTGCCAGCTCTTCCCCTGTCTCCTCCATTAATGGGCAGATGTCACAGGAGGTTGTTTATTGCTCTGCACAGGTTGACAGCACTCTTCTTTGCTCATGAGTGAGCAGATCCAGGCTTGTCATTTGCTGTGGCACCTTAATACCATTCATGTACAGCAACGTTCCCGTGGACCAGAGTCAAAGAAGGAACAGGCACAGTTCATAGGACAAGTAGGTGAGGTACACTGAATTGGCTAAAACTGGCTTAAAGCAACAGTCAGTACGTGCTGTTGACATGGCAGTTTCTGCAAAAGCCCTTCCTATACCAGTTGGAAACCATCCAGAAGAAGAGGTGTAAAAATCCAGGAGACTAAAAGAAAATATATACCGTATATAAATTTCACAGAAGCCCAGCCTGCAAGGGGCTTGGGCTAAAGTTCACTGGCTGCCTGGCACCCAGGAAGCCCAAGTTTTAATTCGGCAGAAATGACACAGTCCTTTAAAACTATGCCTTTGGTACAAACCGAGAGGCTCAGAAATTGAGATGCTCACACAGCAATATCTGCTGGAAAATAAACAAATATAACCTGTTCATAATCACCACGTAGGCAGTCAGTAAATGCCTCCCCCGCCATTCACTTCTTATAAATAAGCACATGGAAAGTCTTCCTTGACATCAGCTCTTCTCTGTGCAATGGGATGTACAAAAACCAAATTTTCAATGGCATATTCTGGCTAGGTTAGACCTAATGAAGATCTTCAGCTGATGGGAAGAGAGGACAAGGATCATGAAAATACTGTGTGGAGTGTAGAAGCATAATAGAAAGGTGATACACCCCACAAGCACAATGTGCCTCAAAATGGCTTTTGACATTAAGTATATACAGTACTTATAGACAAAAATGAAGGTTGTAGCAGATTTTTCTCCACTAATGTTCCCCTGAGGAAGTAGCTTATTTCTATGGCCCATTCTGCTCCAGAAGGGAGGCAAAACTAGGAAAAGAGCCCTGTACAAAATTCACAAGTCGCCTGTAGTTAGGTCACATTTGGGAAGTATAATCAGCATCCGGTGAAAGTCCATTTGTTTTGTAACTGGCCTCGACAGATCTCTTTTGGCTTGGGAGGGCCCTGATTGTCCAGAACATAGCTCTTGAATTATATCACAAACATTTTCTAATTACAGTGTGCTTGGAGAGGGACATAACATAAGCAGGCAGACTGTAAGGCTTCACTGTGGTGGGCATGTAAAGTTGTAAGATGTGGGCCTGATGTCAGTTTCAGAGGGGGAAAATGTGTCTGTAATATGGCAAAAAGGCAGGATTCAAAATAGAATCTTCCAGCTTCAGTGTAGTTTCAAGGTAGGAACTAGGGATGGGCACCTCATGAAAAATGACACACTGTTTTGTCATTTCATAAGCTTATGAAACCTTACGAAATGAAACGAAACTACCTTTTTAAAAAGACTTCTTTTCAGATCAGTTTTTTAAAATAATAATAATAAGGAAACATTACTGCTAGGCCAGTTTTGTTATTTAATTATGAATTGGATAGCTTGGGAAGATTCCAACAATTAATTTAATTTAGGAATTGAGTTAATTTAGACAGTCTACAATTTATCCATTCTTCTCAGTGGAGATGAACTGTTTGAAGCAAGGCTGGGAAACTTCTGGGTGAACTGGGTAGCTTTGGGGAAGTAGCTACTGTAAAGCTTTGCACCTCTAAAACTGACACTGCAGTCTACTTCATAAGATTATTTTGAAGATAAGATGAAATAAAGATAGCAAAGAAGATTGTTTTGAGTATAAGGCAAAAATAAAGATGCTAAAGATTCCAAGAGTTATACAGAATTATTTGTAAGTAACACTACAGTATTGTTTTTATTATTTGCCATCAAGTTTATTTAGATTTACACAGATCCTATAAATTAATGACTTCCAAAGGTCCAATCATTAAAAGCCCTGTTCAGGTCTGGCAAAAAGATCCTTTCTTTAACTGATGTTAGGTCTTCCTCTTTTCCTATTGTCTTTTCAAAGTCTTGTCTTCTCATTTTATGTCCCAAGTACAATAGCCTCTGTTCACTTCTAGAGGGATTTGAGGCTTCATTTGACCCAGTACTCACTCATTTTTCTCTTGGCCTATGATATCCATTAAAATGTACTGCTTAGTTTTAAATATAGCAATAGGAAATTTCTCAAGGAAGCGTCTTCCGCACGTGTAAGCCCTTTGTTCTTTTCTTTCTGGTGTCGTTGCTGGAGGGATTGTGAAACCCTGCCATTTTCTTATTATTTATAAGGTTCATTTCCAGCGGTAATTAGGGCTGTCTCAACCACAGGTTCAAGACTCTAATTTGCCATTGATGTTGGTAATGCGTCACTGCTGGGAGGGCCGCTCCTGTGGATAGATGCTCATCAGGTTTTACCTTCCCAGGCAGGGTTGCCACTTTTTCTTTTCTTAAAACAAGTTTGCTCCTCTGCCTTTAATAGCATGGGGCCAGACACATTCCTGTGTAACAAGCAGAAATGTTTCTTGGCAGAGTAATATGGTGGGAAACCTTTAACTAGCTATCAGGCTGGTGTAATGATAGATTACAAGGGCTTGTAAGAAGGTATGTTTCTATCCTGCTTGTTTATGAAAAGGACCCATTGCAGATACATGGTTATTGCTTTATTCATTTATCATATGTAGGCCTACATCTCCCTTCAATATATAAAAAAATTACTAGGCAACAGTCAGGGCTGGCGCATCCATTAAGGCGAACTAGGCAGTTGCCTAGGGCGCCAAAATGGACAGGGGGCGCTGCCCAGCCTGCTGTCCCCCCGCCGCCTGAACCCCCCCCGCCGCCGCTGCCCCACCCTCCCCCCGCCCCTTGCCTAGGGCGCGAAAAATCCTAGCGCCGGCCCTGGCAACAGTTCAAAGAAAAGGTTCAGCTGTTAGCAACCAGCATGCAGGAAGAAAAGACAGGCCCCATGAAATATAATAATCAGATGCATAAATTTCTCATTTTCTATGAGCAAGTTTGTCTGTAACATCATCAGCATCTCCAGCAGCAACACTATCATTTACACACACACACACACACACACACACACACACACACACACAACTGATACAGAGATGCTGTATACCAATCTCTTCCCCTCCCCCTCCCCCCACCTCCACGCAGGACTGAGCCACACAGTCGCGGCCTTGGCAGCTCCAAGAGGCTGACACATCATGACACATCTATACCAAAGATGTGCCATGATGAGAATAACAGTGGTAGTGAACATTCAGCACTCCAGATGTTTTGGACCACAACTCCCAGAATTCTAAGTCTGTATTACATGACCAAGGACTGTGGGAGTTGTGGTCCAAAACATCTGGAGGGCCAAAGGTTCACCACCACTGCCTTAAAACAATCTGGTCCAATCCATAGAACTACACAGCTAGGCCAGCATTTCTCAATTGTTTTGTTCTCATCTCCCACTCCTTTCTTCTTTTTAATTATTTCTGAGATACCTTTACTCCTCTCCATGTCTTCTCTGTTATCAACCAACCCTGTTTTAACCACAACAAAGCTTACAATTTATAAGGGACATAAAATCTTAGTAAAAACCATTTTAAATTAAAAAGAAGCAAAATAGTTTTTCTTATCAGAAAAGAAAATGTCATCAAGTTTAAGAAATCACAGAAACAAAACAAATTTAATCTGAAGGATGATGACAAATTTACTTTATTACATACATCAAGATGGATGCTTCCTTATATAGAGTATATTGTACCATCAAGAACTGCACAAGGCTGCCTGTTTTGGATGAGTTTTTCTCCCATTGAGGTGATTTTGTACAAAGGAGATTGACAATGTGATAGTTTTAATACTTTGTGCTTGAGAGTTCCTCATGGTAATTTCTAGCAGGGATAAATTTTGTGGTATGAAATTTGAAAATTAAAAAAACCAGTTTAAGTTAATGTTTCTTTTCATTCTAAAAATCCTAGTCTTAGAATTTCTTTATGACTGCCCCACCGGTTTACGAAGCACTATTCTAGGCAGAAGAGAAACTGGATAGGTAAGCTGCCTCTCAGGAAGATCCATGCTGTTAAAGAGAGCATAGCAGTGTTTTTTCTTCATTAAGCCATACATGTTTTGTTTACATGTTTGATTGATGGCTTTTCTGCCCACCAGGATGTCCAAAACAATGTACACCAAAGCAGCTATAAAACATTATTTTAAAAGAGAACTAACACACTTTTAAAAGGCAAAACACATATGGAAAAAACACTTATATTTACCATGACTGCCAGATTTTCTAGCTGTGTAGTTCAAAAAAATGAACTTTTCCAAGATCTGGGAATACTGTATTATCATTTTGGCTGCACTTAGCCTCTTGGGATGGTGGAATACACAACAGGTAGGCCATTATTTTTAAGAAGCTCCTCTTGGCCTCAGGCACTGTCCCAGATTGTATCTGCACAAAGCATTCCTACTGGGCTGAGTCACAACCCAGTAAACTCACTTGGATTTCTAAATTTACTGTTTAGAAAATTCCCTTTGGTAACCCATTAACACCTCATCACGTGTTTTGACTTGATATTCATGTAGATCACAAAACAAAAAAAAAGTCCAGCCTCCATTAGCCAGACCTCTATTCACATTCTGCTGAGATCTGCTAAAGTGAACTTCTTAATAGAATCAGATAAACTTTGCTTTGTTCCCACTTTGGATACCCATAGGCCTTAAGTACTGTCTCCAGGTGCCTATCTTCCTTCTTCTTGGCTTTTGTGGAGGTGGGGATGCTCTCTGCTCTGTTGTTTAAGGTCCTGATGACTCCTAATTTGTGTTGTAATGGATGGTGGGAGTCAAACAGCAAATACTGATCTGTGTGGGTGGGTTTCCTGTAAACTTCTATTCCCAGGCCACGGTCAGATCCTACAGTAATCTGGAGGGCCGAAGGTTCCCCTGAAGAAGTGTTGTCATTAATTTCAAAGCTTACTAGCACGTCAAATGTTAATATCACCTAGTGTGTAAAGGCTTGCTTATAGGCACTACAAGATATGAGGGTCTTTATTTTTACTGATATGGCATCCTGGTAGATGGTTCAAACCTGCTCCATACCTTTTTTTTTTTGCTTTCTTTAGTTTTGCAGTTATAGGAAAAACAATTATCTGGGTACAATCACGTGCAGTTCTGCCCATTTCTCAACACAGCCTAAGGCTATATCTCAATTCCAAAACTTGCTTCCATTGATTTGATTCCTGTATGATCCCTGATAATGAAGCTTCCCATCTCCCCCTATTTCTTGTTATCTTTTTTTTTTTTGAAATGGCAGAGGTTGAATCCAGACAACTCTCCACACAGTGCACATGTTCTACTCATGAGCTGTGTTTCCTTGTACTAAATGACTGTAGTGGTACAATTTTTAGGTGTGGCATCAAGACCGAAAATGGGATCTGCAAATTAATTACTTCACCCCTTTGTTTCTTACATATCTCTATAACCACTTTGACCAATTAGTCTTTCAAGAAACATGGGTCAGAGTGGCAAGTACTACCATACGTTGTTCCCACTGGGGTGTCACCTTTGAAAAATGCAAGGGAATTTGAGTTGGGTTCCAACATTGCAACACAGAGAGGGAATTCTTATGCATTTCTACAATTACAGAATGGAAAAGAACTGCAGGCTGTCTATTTGGAAATGTTGTCTCCATTTGGAAGTGCCTCAGCTGAAATGCCAAACAGATATCTGCCTTTCACTGCTTTGCAGGCTACGTTTATGATTTTTCCAAACAATGTCATTTTAATGGGCAATTGGAATTGTGTGTGTTGCAGAGGACGGCACGTGATAAGCTGCCCCATTGTTCCAAAACAATGAGACGTGGGGAGGGCACCTGACCAGGCAAAATATATCATGGTGTTCTGATATTTTTTTATATTGGTGGAAAAATGATCTTTTCACTGCTCTGGGTAGGCCAGCAAAGGATGTTTCACTGCTATGACATTTGGGACTAAAAGGGAAAAATACATATATCCATGTTGTTTTCTTAGACAGAGGTTGCTTTCCCAGCTGGAAAGGCAACTTCATTGCAGCGTTCCCCCCACCCCATAATGGAATTGTCTAGTGTAGACATCTCTGCTTCTGGATGGTGATCAGGATAAAGACCACATCTGTAAAGAAATGCCTATAAAATGATTTAATCAGCCCCCCCCCATTGAACAAGAGGCTACCTTTTTGAAACAAGGGCATCATATAAGTCTAGCAGCCCAAGCCTCTACATCATGGTTGCTGATCCTGTTGCCTTTTAGATGTTGCTAGACTAGATCTTCCATCATCCCTGACTTTGGCTATGCTGTGAAACATGGAAGGAGCCTCCCTGAAGAATGTGAGGATTGTGAGCACATTTGGGTGTCTGTGGGCAATGATAGCACCCTGTCGGCTGATCCATCCACCCCAGAAGCACTACTGGATTGCTTCTGGCATGAAGGAAGAAGGCGGCAATGCTGGCTGGCTGGAGATGAGGGGAACTAGGAGCCCAACCATGTTTAGGGAACCAGAGGCTTCTTATACTCTTGTAATCTATATGAATATAACACATGCCTTAAATGAGCTCTAACTTAAGCCATATCTGCTACTTCTTTTTCAAAGTGTCTGATTCTCCCTCCTAGTCCTAACTGGTGGCAATACCAGGGATTGCCCTGGGACCTGCTACATTCAAAGTATGTTCTAACATTGAACTGTGAATTTTTTTCCCCTGTAGCCAATATTTCATAGTCAGAAAAACAAATATAATCACACTCTCCTATTAAAGTAATTGAGGATTGTTGATAACTTTCTGATTGTATAAATGTTGTCTCCTTAATAAATGTTTATTATCCTTGTACTGAAATATCAATAATATAATATAATTTATTTATTTATTTATAAGATTTTTTAGCCGCCCCACTACAGACAGACAGACAGACAGACAGACAGACAGACAGACAGACAGATAGATAGATAGATAGATAGATAGATAGATAGATAGATAGATAGA
>JAHTLZ010000129.1:50985525-51031968 GCA_023846285.1 Phrynocephalus versicolor
AGATAGATAGATAGATAGATAGATAGATAGATAGATAGATAGATAGATAGATAGATAGATAGATATTTTAATCCAATTATAGTGTTGTGAGGATATCATTATCATACCAGTAGGGCATGTGTTCTGGAGCTGTGAATGTTACTTCATATGTATATAATTGCTTTCTGCCTTTGAGCCCAAAAATACTTAGCTACTGTTTTTTTAAAAAAAAACTAGCCATTAGTTACAGTTTTAAAAGTGAGAGGTCAGTTTTAGAGTAGTAACTAGTTGTTTTTGTTTCAAAGAACACCTGAATGATACAGTACAAAATGCACAGGCTTGTGACCGGTAGCAACATCCGAATATGAAGCACCAACAAGAAACACAACACAAGCTGTCAGTTGAACCATGTGATAATATCTCTCCACTATTTAGTGAAACCACTAAAAATGTAAATATGAATGCAACAAAATGACAATTCTAATGAAGAAGCAATTAAATTACAATTGTTGGCCTCTGGAATTTGGGGCAACATTTCTACCCCTGCTTTTGGTTTTGCTTTTAATTACTGTAGTTGGACCTTTGTTATTAGGACCTTTGTTATTAGGAAAAGTAATTAATTACAGGTATAACCAGTTACTTCTGAACTTCATCTTTGTGTCACATTCAATTGGGTCCCCCTTCTAAGTTCCTCAAGATTCCAAGTCAACCAGACAAATCTTCAGATAGATACAAATTTGAACTAAGCATCCTACCAGATACCTTTCCATATTGAGACATGAGCACTTCTCCACCCATCCAGTGCTATGCCTTGCAAGCCTGTCCTGCTCTAGTTCATGAGCCTTTTGGGAATGGGAGAGGTGTAGATTCAACTATCTGACTGCCACACACCTCTGGGTGTGCTATGGCACGAGACTCACCTCTGAGTGATTCTAGGAGTGTGACCATAGTATAAGGTAACACTGCCTTACCTGGACTTGGGAACTACTCTATGGCTTGGCAGTGTGTCACGGCTTATAGGCTTGTGCATTTTGCAACAGGCTAGAGACAAATCTTATGCTAATGGGTGTGGTTGTATCTGCATGTTGATGCTTCGGTTGCAACCATGATACTGGCAAAGCATATTTTTAGTTGTCTGCTGGGAAGCAGCAAATAGACTGTAAGGTGTTCAGTCCACTTGGAGCTCACATACCCTACCAACCAGTAGAAGAGATCACCAGAGGAGGTCATAATTTGTCAGTTTGAAGGATCATCAACCTAGATTGGCCTATACGCTCTTTAAGGAAGGGTCTATAGATAAGTGTTAGTTGATGGATCCTGGGGTTGAAAGCCTGCTGCTTAGCATATTGAGTAAATCACAGCTAGAGTAGGTCCTTTGAATCATGAGGATGTGGTGAGTCAGCTCCTCTGTAAGTTCCATTTCTAGTTGTAATTTACTACAGTAAGCAACAGGTAATTGGTCTGGGAGTTATAGTCCTAAAACACAGCTGTTCCAATATTTAGTGCTCTTGGTGAGCTGGGGTAAATATAAAGATTCTTTCCCCCCTACTATTTGCATCTATATGTATATGAGGAGTCCAATCTTTGTTACTCTCACTGTTACATAAGACAATGGTGTGATTTCAACTCAGAATTTCTCAACAGGACAAAGATGTGGTCTGTTGTAGGTGAATATAGCAAGGGCTGTTCTCCACACTTGCCTGGAAAGCACTCCCAAGGATATTCTGGGTGCTCCTCTGAGGAGCTTATATTTATATAAATTTAAGGATGATTTTAATAGAACACAGAACTGAGCTTTACTGACAAGGCAGTTCCATTTTCTCTGTCTCCCCTGACTTCTTAAAGACAAAGCTATATTCACACCCACAGCACAAGTTCCCAAAGCAGCTCCCCCCAAAGAGTGCTTCTGTTAAACATCTGAGAGAGTCTATTTACCTCTGCCTCCCTATCACTCCCAGTACCATCTCCAGACAAACTATGTGCCTTGGGCATGTAACAGCTGTTAATAACTTTGGAAAGTCTTTCCTGGGAAGCCTACCCACTTCCCTCTCTGACTGGCATCTCCCTGGTGTGTGTTTGCTTGCTCACTGGGTTATCTGCTACACAGCGACTGTTGGTTTTGGCGTGGAATAAGGACCACACCTGCTATTCAACCGCCAAGGAGAAAAAATATATATCTGTATATCTCCCTAATGCAATATTTGTTGTGGCTTTAAGATACATATAACATGCATACACACAGAAAACATGCTCAAGGAGCCTAATGTGAGGGGTGATGAGAAACATTCTGAAAAAGCAAACTGAACAGGAAGAAAATGTGTGCGATTGGAAAGGTTTCCAGTGGGGAAGCCTCCCCTTCAGCATTCATGAAAGTAAATACTTAATGGATACTACCTTCCTATATTTTAACTGATGTAACATTGATTGGGTGGGTCCTGATGGCAATTTTAGTGTATTGATTTAGTGTATTGTATTTATTACATTTATATGTTTTTATGTATTTATTGTATTGTATTTATTATATTTATATGTTTTTATCATTTTAATTTATTGGCAATTTAATTATTTTAATTGTTTTAATTGTTTATTTTCATTGTAAGCATATAATCTAAATAAATAAATAAATAAATAAATAAATAAATCCCTAACCACCCAGATAGCGCTTCCTGTCAAAGCCCCAGACTTCCACCCATCTCTCACTCTTCAAAGTTTGTTGATGCAGTGGTTTAAGTATCTGGCTGCAGAGCCAGAGGTTGGAAGTTCGATTCCCTATTCTGCTGCCTGGACAAGGGCTGGCTTCAATGACCTATTGGATCCCTTGCATGTCTGCAGTTCTAAAATTGTGATCTGCTTCTTCAAAGTCAGAAAACCCCAGTCCTTACTCCCCTTTAAGAGCTCTGTATAGTAGATACTACAGGCGTGGTGGCTCAGAGGACAAAAAGTCGGCAGCTCGGTGGTTCAAATCCCAGGTGCCACACAGCGGAGTGAGCTCCCACTGATAACCCCAGTTCCTGCCAACCTAGCAGTTTGAAAGCATGTAAATGCAAGTAAATAAATAGTTACAGCCGTAAAAAGAGGGAAGGTAAAACAGTGTTTCCTTGCAGCCATGCCGGCCACATGACCATGGACTTGCACAACACTGGCTCTTCGGCTTGAATACAGAGATTAGCACCGCCCCTAGAGTCGGGCACGACTAGCACACATGTGCCGGGGAGGGGGAACCTTTACCTTCACCTATAGTAGATACTGTTACTGTACTTCTAACTGCAAATTCAGGTGGTAAAAACTAACAAATATTAAGCCACATGTAGTCCCCTTAAAGGAAATTCTAAGATAATCATGCTTTGGGGACATGCTAAAATCTCCCTGTGAAGATTTACTATGGTTAGTGGCAAAACAAATAACCAAACACAAAAACAAAAAACTGAGTATCTCTTGGGGGTAAGGAATGGATCACTGAATGGTGACTCAGTGGGACCTTCTGGGAAATGTGTGTATGGATGGTACTCTACAAAGGAGAACTACAGTACTTGATTTTGTTCTTTCCTACAGGCCAGGTGTGGTGGCTCAGCGGGCTAGAGTACTGAAAACTGTCAGCTGCAAGGTCGGCAGCTCAGTGGTTTGAATCCCGGGTGCCACGCAGTGGTACAAGCTCCCACTGTTAACCCCAGCTCCTGCCAACCGTAAAAAGTGGGAAGGTAAAACAGTATTTCCTTGCACCCATGCTGGCCACATGGCCACGTACTTGCACAACACTGGCTCTTCGGCTTGAATACGGAGATGAGCACTACCTCTAGAATTGGACACATGTGTGGCAGGGAGTGGGGACCTTTATCTTTGCCTTTTTACAGGCCAGTAGCAGGACCAAAGAGTTAAACTCAGGTAACAAACTGATTTTGATACATTTTCACACTCTTTATGCTGATTTCATCCAGGTGAAAGGAGACGGAAAAAAGTGGATGGAGGAAGAGGAAAAACTAGCACTGAAAACCCTTTAAAAAGTGAACATCACTCATTTATCCATCCATGAATATTTTTTTCCTTGCTTACGAGAGACCGAAACTGTTTTGGAACTTTAGCCCCGAGAGATTACCTAATCTGAAAAGTGAACAAGCCTGCTTCCAAAAATTGCAACCCTTTTGTGATGTGTAGCAAACCTATTTATTAATATGAAAGCTGGATAATTAAATGACACTTCCTGGAACACAGGGAGGAAGCTTTACATAATGCAACATGAAAGAGGCATGCTGCTCAATCAGGAGGAGGATATTGTTCTTTCTAGACTTTGTGTGCCTGAGCAAAGCTGCTTACTGTGTGTGTGCATGCCTGTGCATGCATGCGTGTGTGTGTGGGGGGGGAGTATGAGGTGCAAACAGAATGCTTGAGTGTATGTTATAGGTCTAATATTAAGCTAGACTTTTAAAAACAAACATAGCTATCTAAAAGATCTGATCTGTAAGTAGTGTGGGTGTGTGCGTGAGGATTCTGCCTTGTAGCACTATTAGATGAGTAGAAGATAGTATTCTGTGATTTGTGCTGTACATCAAGGTTCCCAGCAAGTCCTATAAAGAACATAAAACTGAGAAACCTGCAGATGTACAACCAATTATGACCTCTGCTTTCTGTTTCCGAGTGTCTGTTAGCTGCCTAGATGCCCTAAGCACATCCGATCTCGCTTGATTTTGGAAGCTAAGCAGGGTCAGTACTTGGATGGGAGACCACCAGGGAATACCAGCTGCTGTAGGCCCCTGGAGTACAAACTGGCAAGCCACTCCAGTATTCCTGCCAAGAAAACTCCATGGACATGGAGTCACGAAGAGTCAGTCACGCCTGTAATGACACAACACACACATGTTGCTAAAACCAAACCTAAAACTCCTTGTCTGGTTTATCCCTTAGTTAGAAAGAACTAATCTAATAGCTCCAGGATGCAATCTGAGGCTAACATAGTAATCCTTGGGTCGTCCCTTTTGTATTGGTATTAGTGTTTAGAGCATTGGCCTGGGACTCAGGACGTCAACTCTCAAATCACTCATGCCACAGTTTGAAAATCACAGGTTGATTTGGCCAGTCTTTCTTTCTTAGCTTGACCTTAGCTTTGACAGGGTTGTTGGGACATTGAAGAGGGGAAAGTGAAGAAGATCCATGGAGGATACCTTCAGCTCACTGGAGCTTTAGCATCACTAACTCATCAATGTATGTGCTGAAGAAAAATGTTGTGTTCTTCTAGGAAAACAAAACAGATGACAAAGAATTATTATTACGCAGACTCACCTTCCAACTAGGGAAACAGCTGGGGTGGTTGATGGGTCTAGGTGGGGCTGGATGGCCATGCATAATATGTTTGGACAGCAAGAGCTCCCCCTTACTCTTATTAAAGACTGGGGGGTGCTGCATACAGTATCTGCCCTGTTGCCTGCACTCTTATGCTATAACCCAGAAGTTGGAAAAGTGGCCAGGAGCTATGTTGACCTGTGCCAACTTGGGGTTGTATTCTGAAAAAGTAACATTTCCAAAACTTTTATTTGATCCTTTTTGCCTGCCCTGGAGGTAAGAGATACGCCTGCTACTTTAGCAGCTCACCTTTCATCCTTATCTTACACATCTCAATCATACCCCTGAAGACAGAGGACTCACTATGTTACTTGGCTAATCTGTTCTCCACTTGTATGACTGAATCTCTGGGGGCTACCTCCTCATGACATGGGCTGCTGGCAGCCTTTCCTGTAACAGTGAAAGTTAAAGAGCAGAAGTAAAATAAAGTTGTGCTTAGCATGTTATAGAGGAAGAGAGGTAAAAAAGGGCAGGAAATTTGTGCCGTATCCATTTCCCCTTGGCCCTGAGCCGCAGCTCATTCCGGATCTAGGATTTGCGTAGGCATAGTTAAAAATAACAGGGGTATATAAAGAGAAATGCAGAGGGCCAGTAAGATCCATAACAAAGGGTCTAAAGAGCTGAACAATGAAAAGGCCAGTACTACTACTGCATCAAGGGATATGATCAAAGCAAAAATGTTCCAAATGGAACCATCCAAGTAATTACAGCTTGTGTGTGTGTGAGAGAGAGAGAGTGAGTGAGTGAGTGAGAGAGAGCATACACATGCACTGCCATGCACGCACATGTGTGTTATCCATGCCTAGGTTTTGATTTAATGCAAAGATATAAACAGAAGTCTCACTCGCAATGGCACTTGTACGATAGAACAAAGTCTATTACAGATCAGCAGCAGTATGCTAAGATTTTATTATTGCCTCTAAAACTCATCATCATCCAAAGCTATCAAATTATTTTGCCCTTGCAGCAAATAACCCCACAATCATCCCATCCCTTCTGTGGCAATACAAATCATGCGATAATAAATTTAAGTAGTAACACTTTCCAGCCATTTCAAAACACTGAAGATCAGGGATCTGAGATACTGCTGGTTTCTAAAAAGTTTGGATTTCTCCTTTTCCACAGAGGTAGCCATATTACTCTTTACAGTATGTATAACAAAAGTAAAAGCCTAACAGCATCTATTAGTAGAAGAAACACATCCAGTCCAGTGTAAACTCCTAATGGATTGTAATCCATGAAAGTTTGCACTGAATAAAACCTTCCAAGGGCCGGTGCACTACTGTTTTTGTTGTACCTGGTTTTCTTCTTGCCTCACCTCTTCTTTTACCTTCCCCTGTATGGCTTCTTTGGTCGTGACATGGAAGGAAGCATATAATCAGCTACCTTCCAGCATGGTTGGAAATTCTATGGAACAACTGTTGCCAAGAGAGTTGATTTGAAATTATGCTTGCTCTCAGAGTGATCTCTCTGTCATGGCCATTTGATTCATCCTAGCAAATACAGAAAGCAAGGAAAGAAAAGGATCTATTAGTGCTTTTTAATGGAGTACAGCTGTTCCTACGTCTAAAATGTTTTATTTAATTAGTACTCACACAGTAATAATCAACCACAAATTATGTGTCTGTGTTTTGCTTAGTGTGCCTGGGACATAAAAAGATCAACAATGCACAGTGGAATTCCTTTAGTGATCATGGAACTCAAGGCAGCAGGATTCTAGGAAAAAACATCACTGCCCTGACTATCAGTGCTTATGTTGCCCCCTCCATATGTGAAGCATGGAACAGCGCAGAAATGCCGGCCATAAGGAGACCATGCCCGATAAATGTACTGTAATCTTTTATCTGTTTTATCTTCAGTTATGTTTGATAATACTTGCTCCACTCATAATGCCATAAAGCTTAATTACACTGAGCTGCAATTGAAAGTATGTGTGCACATATATGTGTGCATTTAACATACCTGCACACTAATGCAAAGACATCAATAGGGGGCTGCCCCTCTAGCTGTTTCAGTCAGTTTCAGCTTTAGAGCCTGTTCTGGAAAATAACTTTAGCCATAAATTGCCTTCCTAATAATAGGTGGGGCTAGTTTTTCTAGCATGGAAATATTTAATTGACATTTTGCATGTCTCTAACTATTAAAAGAATCATGAGAGAATGATGACTGTAACAGGTCTAGAGTCCACAGTCTTCTCTAGCATGGCAAACTATTTTTCAAGCTTATTTCAGTTTCATGAAGGCAGATAAGGGGGGGAAATGAAAAAAAATGTCTGCAGTGTGGTACATTTTCAAATGAGGGCTAGACACTGAAAATCCCCCTTTAAGTATTTTCTGCCACAATATACAGGGGCTGACATTCCATTGCTAGTCACAACTAGAGTAGATTAATTGAATCACTTGCTAAATGGAGACTTAACACTTACAGTATGTAAATCCCTTTTACAATATACAGAAGCTGACATTCAATTGCTACTCACAACTAGAGTAGATTAACTGAATCACTTGCTAAATGGAGACTCAACATTTATGTAAATCCCTTTTGCCACTAGGATTGCAAATTTCTGTACAGTATCTACAAATGGAGGATAATGGAGCTTCTGCTTCTAGAAGAAGGTAAAGGTAAAGGTTCCTCCTAAACATGCATGCTAGTTGTGTCCAACTCTAGGGGCAGTGTTCATCTCCATTTTCAAGTCAAAGAGCCAGTGTTGTGCAAGTCCGTGGTCATGTGGCCGGCATGGCTGAACACAGTTCTGCACATGGAACACTGTTTACTTTCCTGCTTTTTATGGCAGTACCTATTTATCTACTTGCATTTACATGCTTTAGAACTGCTAGGTTGGCAGGAGCTGGATTAACAGTTGAGAGCTTGTGCCACTGCGTGGCACCCAGGATTCAAACCACCAAGTTGCCACCCAGCCCACTGAGCCAACACACAAACCCACCACTAGATTTTTAATGCTTACCAAAGACAAATGATACTGCACTGAATTTGATCTTGTGCTATTTTAGTATCAATTGATGAATGCTACACCAATGAGCCTGGAGGCCTAAACATATTGTAGTCACAAGGATCCTACATGAATAAATCCATTGTAAAAGTTCCTGCTAATTTACATTATTCTAGATTTCATCAAATGCAGGACAGTCTAGCTATAATTTTTGAGCTGATTTAATTAGAAATGGGCTGTAAAAACCACAGAACCAGAGATAAAGGAAACAAATTGGACTGAAATTCTATAGATGTATACTCAGAACAAAGATGTGTCCAGGTAAGCATGTATGCTGTCAACATTAAATCCAGTTAACAGTCCCATTTAGGCAACGAAAGAGGGAAATAAGCCATAACTGGCTTAACATTTTGACTGTATATTTGAGGCTGTAAAAAGCAATAGCTGCGGGAGAGGGTGCATTATTTGTCATTTTAAATCTAGAGGTCGTCCCCCACCTTGCCCAAGTTAATAGCGAATGTAATCTTCTAAACTTACTTATTTAGAAAGGAGCTTCATTAAACTCAGCGCAACTTCTGATTAAAACTGATCTGAACCAGGCTTGAAGCTGCGAAAAATAATAGTTTAAAGGGGGAGGGGGCAACTGAGCGGCGTGACCTGCACCACTTCATCCCTCGTACACAGTACATACAACCTGAAGTACAAGCACTCGGTTAACCGAAGCACACGGGAGGAGACAGGAGACTTGGGGGCAAGGGAGGTGGCAATTAACCACGCAAAGAGAACCTTGTGGGAAGAGGCTTGAGCGAATCCGCCGCTGCCCGCAACCCCCGCCACACAGACGCACTCAACCGCCCACCCCCCACCTCATGCCACAGGCAATCTCTGCTTTTAGGGAGTCGTCGGGGATCTTTTAGAGTTTATGGACCACCGCCCTCCGTGGGGGAGCGAGATTTGGAATTCCCCCGCCATCTTGAGGAAGGTTTTCGAAAAAGCAAACGCTTCTCCTGATAACATTGTTTTCCTTCCATCGGCGGGAAAAAGCTGCCAAGAGATGATAAGAGGAACTGCCTTAATCTGTAGTTGCTCCGGACTGGATTTCTTTTACAGTACTTTATTTCGCTCTCCTGCCGCTTGATTAGTGGCAATGAAAGGTAAACCCTCAAATCGAACTCACTTTGTATAGCCACGGTATTTCTGGAGTATACCCGGAGCTAGGACAACCTACCTTTGTAGTGTGTAATGAATTGTGATAAGGGTCGCCCCGCCCCCAGTCGCCCCTAGCAGACGGATGCGCAGACAATTTAAAAGCCAAACCAAAACATTCTTGACGTGAACACGTGCTGTTAGGGATTGTGCCATCACCTCTACTGTTTATAGGCGCTGTATCTTTTGGGTTCACTGTTAGTGGTCAGATAAAATCTCTTATCCTTTGAGGCACAAGGTTGAACCCCTGGCTCTAAATCAGACAGTTAAATACTATTTGTACTGTGAGTTCTTCAGTAACACTTTTAGTCTTTAAAATACTGTATTGCAAGGTCCCCTCCCCTGCTTTTAACAATATGTTGAGTAAGAATAATTCTTTGGAAGGTAATAGACCTAGGAGACTAGTTTGGCATTTTCCCTTTGGTCCATTCAGAGTCTGTTGATATACAATCAAAAGCAGAATAATTTATTTACTGAACTTCATTTATTCATATCACATGTTTCCTTCTATGAGTTCATGGCATACACAACTCTTTCCCTCCCCACTGTATCACCAACAACCCTGTGGAGTAGGTTAGGTGGAAAGGAGAAGAGTAAGGGGACCAAAGTCATTCACAGACTCTCATGATTAACACAATCTTGACTGATGACAAAGATAAACAATAGATAGAGGGAAACTTTGGATGCAGGAAGTAGAGGGAGCACTTTTAATTCTGGGATCTTTTTCACTAGCTGAAGATGCCAAGCTGTCTCAGCAATTAACTCCAAAAGCCCAATATAATTATTATGGAGCTTCTAGTATAGGAAGGGATTCTTCTTCCCTGTCACCTTGTACAAACTCAGAATCTACTATTGTGAATACAAGTAATAGTCTTAGATTTCTATCCCACTTATTCAGTTGACAGATGACCATTAATTTTTGGAGTTCTGTTTAATAGTGAATAATAATAATATTTGTGTGCTATCAAGTCAGTTCTGACATGGTGACTCTTTTCAGGGTTTTCCAAGTACAGAGTACTCAGAAGTGGTTTACTATTCTGCTATTCCAGAGAAGAACTGTTAATAGTTATAAATAATTGTATTAATTAGTTATTTATTGTTTGCATAAATACTCCAGTGTCTCAGTTGAATTTAGGCTGATATGAATGAGAGGCGAGCCACTTTATCCTCATCCAACAATGGGAGGTAAACTAGGTTAAGACTGGTCCCAAATAGGTTTCATGTGTGAGTAGTCCATCAAAAATATAAATACCCTCCACCACTCCTGCTGATAGTATCTTTGGGCAGAGTTGGCCCAAGCTGTTTTGCTGTACGGAAAGGAAAAAAGGCTCACTGTGAGGGTTCTTGCTTCTCCCAGGCACTCAACCCCTCAGGTTTTAATAAAGACACATCACTGAAAGAATAAACGGGACTTTTGTTTTATTCTTCCACAACAAAAGGAGGCTCTTTTCTTGATAACAGTTCCAACATCTTTAACATCAACGATAAACGGATTATTCTTGGATTCATACGAAGGAGTAAACACAGAAAAATATAGACCTCCTCCTAATCTTGGGGAGATTTGGTTCCACCACTTTCCTTCCCCTCCTTCTCGGAGAGGTTCAGTTCCTGCACTTGCACCTCAATCTCTGACGTGAGTTTGGGCCCAGGACGTCTCTGGTGGCAGGATTTGAAGGGATAGTCATCTCTCAAGGTCAGACCCCTCCCGGTACACATTCTCCCGGTCCTTTCTTCCTCCTCCTTCAGCTTGGCTAGCCATTGTTCCCAAGCCAATTCCTTTCTGATCTCCTTTCTCTTACGGTTGTAGAGCCTCCCGTTCACCCCAATAAGAAAAATGTTGGCGGTGAGCACGTCTTCTGTAGCTTTCAGCCTCTGGCTTAGGCATCATCATCTGCTCCCAGTCACCAGTCCATGGGTTCTCCATCCACACCCAGTCCCAGGGGCAAGACACGTGGCGTTCCCTTTTTACATTGTCCGAACCCCACCTCCACCACTGCTGATTGGCTCAGTTTTCCCGCTGTTTCTGGTTCCTTCTCTACCTTAACCGGGGCCTTATCTTTTCCCTCCTCCTTCTCCCTTTCCAGAATCTTCAGGGAGTCATTAAACCGTTTCCACAGCATCTCACATTCTTCTGCTTCTTTATCCTGACTGGCTCTACGTTCCTCCCTCTTCTTTTGCTTCTCCACTCATCCCTCTCTTTCTCTTGTGGTGCAGGTGTCACTCTCCTGCCTTCAGCCCCTTCAGGGTAGCTTCCCTCACACTCACCTTTACAGAACCACATGGTATTGCCATTTGATGCTGGGGTACCTTCTGCCATGCCTGACTGGAGGCAGCAAGCCAGTTTAAAGACTTGAGATGAGGGAACATTGGGGCGTTCAGGAAAACACAAGTCAGGGGCTGCCCCCTCTGCTCACCGACATGTTGTACTTCAGATGGTCAACATACTGTCAAATGATGAAGCTGGCCCTGACTTTTGAGCAAGCCTGTTCTTGTTTTCTCCATTGCTTCCTAGTCCAATGAGCTGAGAAGATTTCCCCCAATAAAGTCTAAAAACTCTGACACAAGACCTGATTTGAAGACACTGCTCATAAACACGTACCCCTTCAAGTTTAGTCAGCTCAAGGTTTCTCCAGTATTGGCTGAAATCTCATTGGTAGAACATTGCAGCACACTTTAGATTTTGTCATCAGCCACAGGTGTGCTGCAGGGCTTTCAGGGCAATTAAAAGCATCCAAGTTCTCCTTCCCTCCCCCACCTTGTCCCTACAGATCCACATAATGGGTGAGCCTTCTGGAATTGCAAATTGGGTAAGGAATTACCATATTTAAAGCCAAAAAAATGCCACCAGTGCTTCTGACAGGGACCAAGAAGTATAGAGGCAAATTTCTTGCTTTAAATTCTTTCCATGCTCCCAATTCCATGGGTACCAAATTCATACCTAGAATAAAGAATATCCCTAAAGGTCTCCAAAAGCTTAGTGGGGGTGTTGAGTCTGCAGCAGGCTATTCCTGCTGTATGCTGCTGGGCCTCAGAATTATTCCTAATAAAGAGTCCAGCAGGAGAGAGATCCAGGAAAAATACTGCTTTTATTGAGCTCAATAAAGGAGACAGTAGGCCAGGGGTAGCGAACACGCGGCTCGCGAGCCGCATGCGGCTCCCGGCCAAAATAAATGCGGCTCTTTGCGTTTCCCAACAAGCGGGGGGGGGGGGAGGAGTAGATTGAGCCGTGGCTGAGACCACCCCCCACCCCCCGTCCACCTGAGGGTCCTGCGGCGGGGGGGGCGCTGGCCTTGCTGCGCTCTGGCCCGTCTCTTTTTGACAGGCGGCCTACCAGCTGGCCTCTGTGATCGGAGCCCTGATAAGGGCTTGGGCCGGGGGAGCGGCTTCAGCGGGGGAGCGGCCTGGGAGGAGGCGGCGGCGGCGGCGGCTTCTTTCTGGAGGCCCCGCCTTCCTCCCCAGCCAAGGATCGGGGCCTTGCCCAGCGAGGCCAGCAGCGGCGGCGGCGGCGGACCACTCGTGACCGGCAGCAGCAGTGGCGAGGCTTGCGCCTTGCCGCGCTCTGGCCGGTCTCTTTTTGACAGGCCGCCTACCAGCTGGCCTCTGTGATCGGAGCAAAGGAGGAGGAGGAGGGCTGAGGAGGAGCATAGGCGAGGTCTCTCTCTCTCTCTCTCTCTCTCTTTTAAAATCTCTCTCCCTTTTTATTTTCAGAAGCCCCTTTGGCTGCTTCCCTCCCTCCTAAGGACGGAAGGAGCCAAAGTTTGGTGCGCGCAGCGGGTTCGGGGTGGTGGTGGTTGCAGCGGCGGCGGCGGGAAAGGTGGCTTCTTGGCGGGGGGCGGATGGTGCCGGCTGTGCGTGTGGCGCGCAGAGTGATCCCGCCGTGAGTTTGTGCAAAGGAGGAGGAGGAGGGCTGAGGAGGAGCATAGGCGTTTGTCTGTTTTGGCAGGTCACTGCGTGGTGTGGCTCTCTGACTCTCACAGTTTAAAATTTTGGCTCTTTTGGTCGAACTTGTTCGCCACCCCTGCAGTAGGCGAACACCCCTCCAGGACAGAGTGGGAATGTTCGGCCCCCAAGACAATGGTGCAACACATTTTATTCCCCCCCCCCCTGTTCCTTCCCTCCCAAGGTGGCGCCTCCGCTGGGGGTGGGCAGGGGCAGTCTTCGGGGATTGTCCAATGGATGCAGTCCGGAGGCTGGTCCACGGGTGGTCCTAAGGCATTCCTGGTTATGCGGGGCTGGGCATCTGCCCAGGTGTGCCTGGCCTAATCTGTCCCTTAATGGGCCATCAGGAGTGTGACAACGATAAGAGGGAGCAGGGTATTGTTTGGGGGTCTTGGCAAACAGAGAAAATCAGTAAATCAATGGGAGGGGGAGCAGTGAGTCAACAAGCAACATAAGCAACTCAATGGGAAACCAAAGTATCAATAGAATAAGCCTGGAAGCTAATAGACAAGAGTTCCTGGTGGATGTGGAAACAAGACAATAGACTGCCTCAGGCTGGGATCAATCCTTGTTGCCTATGTGCTGGCAATGTCCTGGAGAAATGGCATCCATCTGGAGATTCAGCCCTCCTGATCTTTGGCTTCTAGAAGATGCAGCCTTTGTTTTTCCCTGCCATGTGCTCGTTGCCCAAGATGGTGGAGGTCCAGAGATATAGGACAGACAGAGTAGAAACTCGTTTGAAACACTCTCAGGGTTAGTGGGGCATGGGGAGGAAGGCAGAAAAGAGAATCTGGGAAGGGAGAGCGAAAGAAGGACAAGGAGGAGGGAGGGGAAAGAGAGAGAGAGTGAGAAAGGGGGGGTGAGGGGGAGGACTTAGGCTAGCTAGGATCAGAGGCTGTGGCCATGGTGCAGACAGAGATGAGGGGCGAATAGCAAGAGAAAAAGGCATCCCTGGGGTTTGAGGATGATGGCAAATGTATTTTTCTGATATCTCAGGAACGGAATGGAATTTTTGGGGCCGGGTAAAAAGTGTTGTGCTTGTGATGGTGTGGGACAGGTCCAGGCGGTTCTGAAGAGTCTCGGATCCGCTCCAATTATTATTTATTATAATTTTATTCTCCATTACAACTCTTCAGGGGGAAGCAGGAGGGACTAAGAGCTTTTTAAAATATCCCAAAATAACCAAGGCGTAGTAGTAGTTGATGATGTCATCCACATTGCATAACATATGTAACGGGATTTGAGCCACACACTATTTAAAGGACTCTCCCATTTTGGAAGAAGCTACTTTTATGAAACATGACAGATATTTTAAGATATCTTAATACTATTTCAGACCCACATAACATGCAGAGTAGAAATTATAACCAGATTGTCCATTATTTTAAATTTTGTGGATTGTATCATGGCCTCCACAAAAACACCTTCTGCTGTACATAACACATTTCATAATGTACTTAATGTCACATTTCATGACTCATAACAAGTCAGATCATTTGTCTGTCTTATCCAGTATTGTTTACTTTAATTGGAAGTAGCACTTTAGATGCCTCTCTCCTCACTTGGTAGTTAATTCTGCCCGGGTACATGAGGTATCAAAAAAGGAGAGAATATTCTCAGATGTGTCATCTCACCTATGGAATATTCTCTCATATCTGCATGGAGGGGCTATTTGTACATTTGCAGGTGTATTTTCATTAGCAGGTCCAGTCTGTTTCATTACTTTTGCTGCTTCTCTAGCTTTTGACAACATATTTGGGGGTTTTATTTGTTTAAAATTTATTCCTTGAATGTACGGAAGGATAAAGGGCAGCTGAAAAATAAAAGGGCATTTAAAATAAATGTATAAAACATGTACAATTAAAGATAGTTTTAATAAATAAATAAATAAACCCAGGGGTCCCTTGTTCTATGATGAGGCATTTGTTGCCTGATTCTATTCATGCTGAAAGATCCAGTAGATTTCAGGGGGATGTATTTCCAAGTCATTATGCTTGTATTATCCCCAAATATTACGCTGTGTGGCTTCTATATCTGAAGTTTAGGGTCTTTATTAATTATAATCATATTTGACCTTCTTCTGAGAACTGAAGGTGACATTCATGCCCTTCCCTCCTTTGTCTTTGTAAGTACTGTACAAGGGTGATTGAACTAAGAGGGATTGGCTCAAGGTCATATAGGGGACTTCATTACTTAAAAGAAAACCTTATTTACAAGAATCTTTTGGCTATCACTCTTCCACTCTTACCTCTGCCACCATGAAACTTGATGTCAATATATACTTAGGTTTTCCCTTTCTCCTGTCGTAATTCAAATGTATTGAATTGCAGTTCCCATGACCTTGCTGGTTGAAGCCAATAGGGATGCTAGTATATCTGGAGGGCAGCAGGCTGGAGAAAGCTTTAGGATTTAGAAGCACAATGTGTTGCTTCTATACTATCTCATAGCTCTCAAAGCACTTTCTGGGCAATTTACAGTTTTATTATGCAGGTTACATGTCATCACCGCTCTGACCAGCAAGCTTGGTAGCTGTACTTAATTTACCAACCTCTGAAGGAGGCATGGCTGAGTGAACCTTGAGTCAGCTACCTGGGATTGAACTCAGGTTATGAGTAGAGTTTTGGCTGCAATACTACAGTTTACCCACTGCATCATGAAGCTCCATAAGAAGACACTTGTATTAAATAATTTGGTAATCTGTTTTTCTGTCTTTTTTCTTTGGTTCTTCAGATGAAAGCACTGGATCACATTACTGGTACCCTGTCGGCTCCATGGCTTTCTACACATATCTTATTGAAATTTAGGATGAAAATATTCCAAGCAATTACGGTATATGTTATTCAGCATAGTTTCACAATTGTGTTGATAGTTGGCCTAATGAGTCACTTAAATATGCAAAAACTAGGGCCACCAGAAACCAAGCGCAACAGCCAACTCATTCACCAAGCTTAAACAGTGTTTTGCGTTTAGAATACACAGTGAAGGGAGAAATACTTTCCAATTAGTGGGAAGGCTAGACCACTGCCAATGAATTAATTTCTGAACTTAAAACAAATATGAGCAATAGGGATTATAAAGAGGTAGTTTCCTGACAGAGACCAGCAAGTGCTTTGGGAAAGAGTACTGGAGCCCTTTTGGAGTGAGATTTGCATAGTTGTTGCTCTTCTGGATTACAGCAACAATTCATTGTTGCTGCTCCACCCTGATAATTAAAGTCTGGTAAGGAGAGTAGCTGGAAGAGTAGCTTTAGATTCAGGCTCAACAAAAGAGTTTGCCTTTGCCTTGATGTACATTATTTGTGTCATTCTCTTATGCCTTCGAAGCAGCAAAATCAACCCAAAGTTCTTAGAAAGGTAACTGGAGATGAGAAACTTTCTACAGGCAACAGGGTCAGAGAGATAAGGGCTATCGCTGCTCCACAAACTCAACAGCTAAGAAGCTTCCTGGTACTGAGCGGCTGGAGGCCAAGTCCCAGCTACAGAGGGAAGGCAACAGACACTTTTATTTCCTAATGGATGCAACTTGTATGGTTCTATAAGAGCCCGAGGGTGCCTCTGTGTCCTTCAGGGCTGGCAAACCATTGGCCCACTGCATGTTTATAGCTACAACATCCTTTTGCCCCATCCAGTATATGCAAGAGTACACAAACATGAGAACTGTAGGCCAACATATGGGGGTGGGGATCAGGGATTTTCCTGGTCATGGTTTAGCATGTGCACTCCCACCAGGGCTTTTCTATAGGCTGTTCTGAACCTTGATACACAAACCACAAAAAAGTTTCAGACATTGTATATCCAGGGTATTATTTATTAGTTATACCTATTTTCCTCTTCACTGCCAGTGAGGTCAAGGTGGCATACACGACTCTCCTTCCCACTATATTATCACCTGGCTCTATGAGCAAAGCTAGAAAAAGTAACTTTTTAGCCCATAGAACATGGGTTTTGCTTCAAGATAGCCTAATGAGTGTCATGGTTCTGTGTGAAAAAAGAGAGCCTCCAGTTTGTAAAAAAATCAAGAGGAATCAACCACCCAATGTGCTGTGAGGAAGGGTTTACTGTACATATGAATGGACCATATTGGTTTTTCTTGTTTTTTAAGGATTGCTCACAATGCAGATTTATTTATTTATTTATTTAATTTATTTAATTAATTTATTTAATTTAGGAGCCTCGTGGCGCAGTGGTTAAATGCCTGTACTGCAGGTAAAACTGTGCTCACGACCTGGGTTCAATCCCCGGTAGCAGGCTCAAGGTTCACTCAGCCTTCCATCCTTCCGAGGTCAGTAAAATGAGTACCCAGCTTGCTGGAGGGGGGGCAATGTGTAGCCTACATACTGTAATTAAAAATTGTAAACCGCCCAGAGACCACTTAAAGTGGTATGGGGCGGTATATAAGCAGAACACTTTGCTTTGCTTTGCTTTGCTTTAATGCATTTATTCCTATTACAAAAGGTGACCATAAAGCAATAACAATTATCTCTGTCCTACCACACATACACACAGCCACTGTAGCTCACAGAAAAGACAGCTGAGACACCATACTAAGTGATAAAACTATCACCCTGGAGATTATACAACGAACACTGAGAGCACTCACATTATCTAGAGAAAAAATTAGACTTGGAAGAACATACTGTAGTTTAGGACTGATGTTTTTGAAAGCAGAGGACACCAAGACTTGAGACATAAACATCATTCAGATGATTTGTAAAATATTAATCTATAATATGTGTAGAAATTAAGGGTGCTGTGGTACCTCAAAGACTAATTGCTTTGTTGTAACTTGAGGTGTAGATCAATATATACAATCTGTTTTTACAAAATTAAGTCTAGCTCTTGTCACTCTTTTTGCATGTGCTGTAATTCAAAGACATGCATAATCATATACAGGGTTGGTGGACATATTTCCCATATTTGGGACCCCAACATGGGATCCAGATGAATTCTAATTAATTTTAACCACTTAAATTGGTGGAATACTTTCTGCTGTGCAAGAACCAAATATTCCAAGTTCTATTATATTTAAAATGACTTAATTGATGTAAAAACAAGTATTAAAGTCTGAATGCCCAGAAAGCTGTGGAATTTCAGCAAGTAAAAGAGAGATTTCTAAAGTAACTTAAACAAAAAGAGTTGAAATCATTCATTCATATTGCTTCCAAAAAACTTGATCATTTGTTTTAGGGATTGCAGATGCTGAGAATGAACATAATGGAACCTTTGTTAAATAGACAAATAGTCACAAAAACTGCAGTGCCTAGTACACTTCTTTGTGAGAAAATTCTGTTGTGATCAATCCTATATAGCGGTGATGGCAAACCTTTTAGAGACTGAATGCCAAAACTGCAATTCAAAATCCATTTATTTTTTCCAAAGTGCCAATATGTAAATTTAACCTGAATACAATGGTACCCAGTTTACAGATGCTTCAGGTGCTACCTTTTGGGAAGGTGAGGATCAAAGAAGAGACTGTTGAATTTCCTACGACCACAGCAAGGGTTATGTGGCGGTGGGAAATTAAAAAACCTGCTCTTCAATCCTTGCTTTCCTGAAGAGTACCATCCCATCCGGAAAGCCAGGAGGAGTGGCGGCGGCTTGTGGGCTCATCCGTAGCCTCCAGTCACACCACTCTGGGTCTCCCAGAAGCAGGGTAGCTGGAGAGTAAAATGGGGCTACGAATGAGCCCATAAGCTGCTGCCTCCTCTTTGCCCGGCTCTCTGCCGTGGTTGTGAGGGGGGGGGGATGTCATGTGCCCACAGAAAGGGCTCCATGTGGGCACCTGCGCCATAGATTCGCCAACACTTCTATAAAGCAATTGCAACAAACATTAACTACTGGCTCATATGGGACGACCCATGCACAAGTGGAACATATCAATGTGATGGGAGAAATGTAGAAAATTGCAGCAATATAGATAACACTAATATGTGGAACTCAATAAGGACTGGGCATGTTCATGAGGCGTTCACTGTTGACTGATGGACGGCATGGAAAACTAAGGAGTGGAATTGGACAGGAGAACTCTCCACTTCAGCGTGTTGTGACCTACCCTAATTTTATATCTATTTCAAGAAAATGTCATTCAGATTAAAATATAAAGATAGATCCACATAGCAAAAGCCATGCTCCCAAGACAAGAATAAGATTTAACTGGAATAGGAAAAAAAGGACTTTCCTCTGGACATCCCCTTGTTGAAAGTAGGAAGCGATCTTTGTAGACATACCCAACAGTTCTCACAGTTTCATCACCAGTCCTGTAAGTAGACAGGGAACCAGGATGGGACAGGATGTATGCATGGCCTCTAGGACTGGATGAAGCAAAGTGAATGTACCTGATCATTGTATGTATATAAGCCACACATTGGGAGGGGGGTAGATGTTTCATCTGCCTATATTACTTCAGGAGGTAAATATGACAACATACTTAGAGTGGATGGTACGTGTAATATATCTCACTCTAAGTATGGTGTGTGCGTACATGTGTGCATCATTTCTCTGGAAAGTGCAAGGGGAGAATGTCATACTGGAATATACATACAAAGAGATATTCCATGTAAATTAACAGGAAGTGTTACCTACTAAGGCTCTAGGTAGCAATAACCACCACCTGTTTATTGCAGAGTTATGCTGAGCAGCTTTGGACATACAATACTTTTTCATGGAAAAGAAGCATATGATTGGAAGGCAGGCAGCATTAAGTCTGCACATCCCCACGTTAGGGAAGTGTGCATGTTATCTCTGCATCTTGGAACACATACCTCTTCCTGTGGGTATGATTGACTTTAGGCACTTTAAAGCAGTAGAAATTAGTAGTTCAACTTACGTTACTTTTCCATGATACTCTTCCCAAGCAATGGTGTGTGTCATATGCAGGGGCAAATGCAAAGCCTTGGTCCTTCCAATCTACATTCCCTCTGCTTGTTAATTTATGAAAGAGGTAGGAAGGATAATAAATATCCACGTCCAAAATATACTAATAAATGGATTAACATGAAACTGCAAAAGAGATCAAGTGATGGCATTCCATTCAAGTTAGCTGTGAGTCTATTGCAATAAACTATGTTAATTAAGAAGATAGTGCTCTTCAGATGTATTGATGATAAAGAACTGGAGGCACTGCAAACATTCTAGAGGAGTCTGTTTTGAATCTCCTTGGACTGTCCTAGGGAACTACAGTAAAAGGACATAAGATGGGATATGGTTGGATGACCTAAGGCAACAACTCCCTAACAATTTGTAAGGAAGGACTCTTCTTACAAGGTTCAGGCATCTGTGTTTGCATCTGTTTTTCACTTTCTCTCTTTCCCTGTGTAACTGGAATAATTTAATCTGTCCCACAGTCTAGTAGATATACCTTTCAGCTCCTCGGTCCCATTTTGATTTGTCTGGGGTTTCCTAACATACTCTTGCTAAGGGCAGACACAATTTCTGAATTTGCATCGTGATCATAGGGAAGGGTGTTGTCTTTGCTTTAAAACAACAGTCCACACTATATGTGCCTTACATCTTAGGTTGGACATTTGTGGCTTCGGGGTTGCATGTGGCCTTCAGATTAATTACAAGTTGAGTAACATGGAAGTTGTCGAGAGGGGAGAACAAAGGGTTGTGCTGTAGACTTCACTCATTTTGACTCTGTTTCTGCCCTCCTTTAGTGCGGCTCCCAACTCCCTTTTTCCATGAATCAAAGGCCCTTGATTGGAAACCATCATCCGAGCCTTGCCCCATATCTTTGTTTCATTGCAAGGCCTAAGAGGAAACCTCACGGTCTTTCTCAAGCTAAAATGTGATCAACTGAATGAGCAATCAAAATTAGAAGAAAAAGAGAAACCAGTGTGGCAAGAAGGAGGAAACAGGTCTAAGATATAGAAATACTGTAACTGGAAAAGCAGCAACAGTCCCGAACCATTTTAGGGATTAGCATAGATAACAAACTAAATGCAAGTCATCAGTGTGTTTCTATGACAAATTGGGTGAGCAACATTTGCCCTTTGTATCAAGGAAATCATTGCTTCAAAACATTCAAAAGGACCTGAAATAGCTTTGTCGCTACTCCAGGTTCTGGTTCCAATTTGGGAGAGGAATACTGCTTTCATCTCAGTCAAGGGCTGAAAATCTACTTTTTGAACTGCAATTCTTACACTTTCCAGTCAGTGCGGCTGCAGGAGTTGAAGTCCTCAAAAATAAAATGTAAAAAAAAAATTAAAATATATTTTTAAAAAATTCAGACTCTTAAGTTCTCTGAGTATTTTTACTTTTAAAGAAACAAATGTCCAGTCAGAATGTATTCACAGAATAGTAGCAAAGATGATGGAAGGAAAAGAAATCTTAGAAAGGCTAGAGAGCCTAAGTTTGACCAGATCAGAACAAAATAGTGTTGAGGGGGATATTTCAAATATTTTAAAAAGATCTTAGAAGGTGAAAAGCTATCATACCATTTAAATTGAGAAAATACACCAGGCAGTATTGTTTAATGAAAGAAAAACACATTTTATTTTATATGATTTGACATACAGTATTGCCTTTCACACATAAGGCAGAAAAGCAGGGTCATAAAGAGACTGGGGGGGCAGCAGTCAGAAGGCAGGATATGGGCAGTTTCCCCCTCCCTTACACAAATGATGATCAGGTGAGTCACCAAGGCTAAGTTCTAGGCTGAAAGGTGAGAGTAGTTCAGCAATGGATGTTGGAGGCTGTAGGACTCTTCGTTTCTGAGATTTTAAGCAGATTGGGCAGGCTTCTTTCAGCTAAGACACGTGTCAGGATCATAGATAGGGTTTCACCCCTTAGAAGCCCAAAAGTTTTTTGCTTTAATGCACACAGACAGATGCACTGTATGGTAGTGATGTGCATTAAGGGCATGAATTAGGCCAACATATAAATATGCTATGCAACTTTATTCTCCTGGAAACATTCCTGCAGAAATGTCTGGCTGGAAATTTTCCTTTTGGGTAAGGAGTTGGGTTATATTAGGTCACTTCCAAACTGGTTCTATTATCCTTTTCGTCACATATTCCAGGGGACTTCTTCCAAAGTTATCCCTTCCTATCTGTGCAGTATACCCTCTGTTAACTCCATATAACAATAGCATGGATCTTGTTTTTATTTTTATTATTAACCCGTTAAGTTAGCAGGCACTTGACAAAGGAGGAGGGGAGGATATTTGGACCATTTGGTAGTGGGGCAGCTAAAAAAATTATGTAAAATAAAATAAAATAAATACAGTGGTACCTTGAATAAAGGAATTAATTCATTCAAAATGAAATTATGTTAAGAAAAGTTTCCTTTATACAAATTCCCATAGGAATGCATTGAAAATGGAGTAATCCCATTTTTATGTTGTACGGATTTTCCCCATAGGCAATTATGTTAAGCAAATTTCCCCTATCTCCGGAATTTTTATGTTATACAAGCTGTTTGTTATACAAGGGTCCACTGTATACCCAGAGGGCTTGCAGCCTCGGAACACCTCCCCCAGGTTGATTCCCACCCTGGGTGGTTTGAACTGCCAGCCGCACTTCTGATCACATGGCCATGGTGGCTGGAGCTGCCGGAAGCTGTAACACTGAGCCGCAGGGAATCCCTTGCGGGGGTGGGGGTGGGGGGAGAGAAGTCTGCTCCTTCCTATGACAGAGGGAGGCACCGAAGGAACTGCCCTCCAGATCACTCAGATTTCTAGTATTTTCTATGAAACCTTCGGCACCACCTCCATCCCATCCCTCACACGCTCCTGGCTGAAACAACCGCTCTGAACAGGATCATCCAGAGAAAGGACCCCCATCTCTCGCCACCGATAACACGACAAGGGTCCCAGGAGCGCGTGGGTGTGTGTGTGGATCACACTTTCGGGGGGAATGTCTCCCTGGCCGCTTCGTGGGCCTAATATATAATTCCAGCAGGAACGAAGCGAACACAGCGCGCCTTCCTCGCTGTTCTTTGTTGACTTTACAGTGGATCCTCCTATAACAAACAGCTTGTATAACATAAAATCTGTACAACAACATAAAAAAATTCCGGAGATAGGGGAAATTTGCTTAACATAATCGCCTATGGGGAAAATCCATACAACATAAAAATGGGATTACTCCATTTTCAATGCATTCCTATGGGAAATTTGTATAAAGGGAAATTTGCTTAACATAATTTCATTTGGAAGGAATTAATTCCTTTATACAAGATTCCACTGTACTTCTACTCCGGCCTGTGCGGCGGCTCCCTTGGCTTTCGGCCTGAGCCGCCCGACTCCGCCGGTGGGCGTGGCCACGCGCCCGTCACCCTCATGAATATGCAGCCACCCGCGGCCAATGAGACGGCGGCGCAGCTCCTCTCCCTCTCCCCCTCCCCCTCCCTCTCTCAGCGGTGGGACAAGTGGAAGGGAGCGGCGAACTTTTTCTCTACTTGGGGACTCGCTCAGTGCCTGGAGGGGGAAGTGGCCGCACTCCCCGGGACAGTTTGGAGCGTCTTTTCCCTCTCGGCTCGAGCCGCCGCGGCAACCCCCTTCCCCACGGGCCCCCCCCCACGCCCTCCCCCGGTGCAAGATGAGCGTCGCCGTGGAAGAAGCCGTCTTGCCGTCCATCTCCACCTTTGCCGGCTTGGTGCCGCTGGAACACCGGCAGCCCGAAATGGTACGACGAGGGGTAGTGGGGTGGAGGTGGGCGCAGGCAAGAGCGGGCATCGGTCGGAAGGGAGCCGACGACACCCCCCCCACACACACCCCTAAATCGACGCCCTTATCCGAAAAGTGGCTCATAATATTTAATCCTAGCAACAAGAGCAGTCAGAGGGGAGACAGAGAGAGAGAGAGAGAGAGAGAGAGAGAGAGAGAGAGAGAGAGCTGCGGGAGTGGGCAGTCGGGACGAAGCGGTGGCTAAGGCTTTTCTCCTTCCCCTGGCAAGTTTTTCCGTTTAAAATCGCCCCCCCCCCGGCATTAGCTCTCTTCTGCCCTCCGTTCCCGTGTTGCTTTCCCTGCTCGGAGTTTAGGAGGGTGCCGGAACGGCTCTGTTTGGTTCTTGGGGGAACTTCACCTCCTCTTCCTATCGTGCTCGCTGGCTTTTGCTGGCATTGCTCTTCCTCTTTTACCCCTTGTAGGAGGGAGAAAAACCCAGAGAAACTCGGACGGTATGACTGTCCCAGGCAGGCAGCAAGAGGTGCATGGCGGGCGGGGGTTGGGGGCGCTTCCGCTCCGAACCTTCTCGTCCTCCCACCATCTTCTCCCAAACTCACCCCGAAGTTTTACAAAGTGGTACCAACTTGATCTAACATCTTTTACTCCTCCTCCTCCTCCTCCTCCTCTTCCTCTTTTAGAATAAAGTTTGGAGCGGCATGTTCCTTAGCACACCTCGCAGGGTTGTTGTGAGGAAATGGCGGCATTTTTAGCATCTTTGGAGGATGGGCCGGAACGAGCATGTGTCCATCACAATCGGATCCGGCTCCAGGAGTACGTGCAGAGAGAGCGAGAGAAAGCAGGGTGGAGCTCTTGGTTAGGTTGATTTGATGGCCCAATACTCGGGCAAAAAAAAAAAAAAAGTTGCCCCTGAGGATTGCTGGAATTAGTTATCTACCTTGCAGCCTCATCCCTAGGAAAATTTCATAGCCCCCTAAAGAGAGAAAAACGTGTCGCCGATCGGCAGTGTGTGTGTGTGTTGCTATTTTTTTGTTCTGAAGTTTAGTTTAGAATCGAGAGAATCGCTGCGTCCGGAGCAACATCTGGATTCAGAGCTAAAAACACAGCAACGAGGGTTTAAGTCCGTCCTTAAATCTCATTCCTTCCCTTTTTTTTCTACGCTGTTGAAAAGTTTTTTTTTATAGCAACTGGCGTTTCAAATTTTCACTACTGGAAGAAACGCAGGGTGTATAGATTCGGGTGTGTATTACAACTAGGCTATAGAAAAAGTGACTTTGGATCAAGACCGACCCGAGGTATTTTGCGGCCTGAGGTGAAAGTCAAGGTGGCACCGGTCCACACACTCCGACTTGGACCTTGGCGCTGGAATGGTGTTCTGCCACTATACCTGCGATGCCAGGCTATTTGCTATGAAGACGGAAAATTAAAATAATAATAATTCTGCCATTCGGGGGCCACGGCCTAGTTTTTGACTAATGGTAGGGCCAGAGATGCTTGGCGACCTTTCCCGGGGCTTGGAGGGGCGCAGGTGGAAAGCCACGGGACGGCCAAGAGAAACCGGGCTCCCTGCGCTGGCCAGTTGGGCCAGTATCGTTCTGATTCGAGGGGCTTCCCGTTGAGCAGAACCAATTAAACTACGAGGAGTTGGCCGGGCTAACTAACTCCTCCGGAATTAATCGCATTCCGAGAAGGTCTGCTGCGCTCGACTTGGGACAGGAGGAAGCGATGTGGATTCGCTCCTGTCCGAGCTCTGGGTAGGGTTGCCCAACTTGCCCGCTCCTGGAGGAGCCAGAGGGAGTCGGGAGAGCTCAGGCGAGAGGGGGGGTTAATCCGAAGTGAGTCGTCTCGCGGGCGCGCCCTGCTTTCATTTAAACACGTCGGAAAGGGAAGGATGGCGTAACCCGTTCTGCAGGTTTGGGGGTGCTATAAATAGTGTCGGGGCGGCCCCCCGCAGCAGCATTCGCCTCTGGTAGGTTAATCCTTTCCGCGCCCGGCTAACCCCGCCGCTCGGCTTTTTCTCTCCCTCCTTCCCCCACCCCCGATCTGCCCCCCCCCCCCCAAATCTTCTAGCAGAGGCAGATCCTTCCTCCCTCGGAGGGCGCCGCCGGCATCAAACGGGAAGCGGACGAGCTCGGCAACTTCGTCGACCTGGAGTTCATCCTGGCGCACACCGGCAACGGGCAGCCCAATGGAGGGGCGCCGCCGCCCGCCCACCCGAACCCCAACTACCCCTTGCCCGAGACTCCCGAAAGCTGCGGCACCACGTACGACAGCGACGGCTCCAGCTACCAGCCCGCCAACAAATACGCGGCGGCGGCGGCCCCGTCCTACCTGCCCAGTCCCGGGCACAGCTACGTGGCGGAGCTTTTCACGCAGGATCTGCACCCGCCGCCGCCCCCGGGCCCATGCGATCTCCAGCGGCGGGAATACACGGAGCTGCGCGCCGCCGGCCTGTCCCACGCGCACGCCGCCGGCGCCGGCCTCCCTCGGGGCCTGGCCCTGGAGCACATGCGGCGGGTCAAGCAGGAGCCCATGGACGGGCAGCCCTGCATGATGAGCGCGCCCGCGGGCGACTGCCTAGGCCACGCCGCCGCCGCCCCGCTTGACCACAAGCCGCTTCTGATGCAGTCCCTGCTCCACCACGCGGGGCCACCGCCGTCTGGGTCCTGCTTCTCCGCCGAGCCGCTGGGCCCGCCGCCGCCGCCGCCGTGCCAGGGGCTGGGAGACGGGAACGGGCCCATGGGCGCGCCCCCGCCGCAGCACCCCTACCCGCGAGCCCCGCACCTCTTCCCGCCCAACTTCGCCGGGCCCGCCCCGCCCCAGTTCCATGGACACTTCAGCGTCTTCCGAGAGCCCCTGAAGTCCCCCCACCCCCACGCGCAGGGCCTGCACGGGCTCCTGGTCACGCCGCCCCATTCGCCCGTGCTGATGGATTACTATCCCCCGATGGGACCCCCGGAGGAGGGCAAGCCCAAGAGGGGCCGGAAGCCCTGGGCTCGCAAGCGCACCGCCACCCACAACTGTGAATTCGCCGGCTGCGGCAAGACCTACACCAAGAGCTCCCATCTCAAGGCGCACATGCGGACCCACACGGGTAAGGAAGGGCGCGCCCGCTCGCCGAGCCCCCCCCCCCCCCCGGGCCGCCCCCGGGGGCGGGGGGGGGGGGGGGGGGTCGGGGGAAAAGGGCCCTGGGCCCCCTCCAGGCTGGGACGGCGGGGGGGAAGGGGGGTCCTGTAGAAGCGGATCCGAGCCTGGCTCCTTGCCTGTAGCGGGAGGGAGAGAAGGACAGGCACCCAAGAGGAACCTAAAGCGTCCACACTTTCCGTGAAAGCACTGCGCCTGGGGGGGGGGCGGTGGATTGGGTGATCTTTTTATTTGTTCCCCCCTTCCTCCCTGAAATTGGGTTGCAAATGGAGCGTACCTCCGGCCAGTGGTGTCTATCCGGGTGTTGTGTGGCTCGTGTACTGACAATTTGCTGCGTCTGCCCGCGCGTGGTTTACAGCTTGTTATTCGGTGCTTTAAAAGTGTTTCTCAAAACGGGCGAGTAAAGAGTTATCCTGCCTAGGTTTACTCCCAAGGAAGGTCCGGTGTGTTAGGCGGGACTCCGGAGTAGTTGCTGAGATGACGACAGCGTGGGCAGCCTGATGTTAATCTGGATTTAAATTGTGCCCAGCGCGGAGTTATTTGGCACACGGAAATGGGCGGAGGCCAGAATAAGTTGCTCCTATTGTTAAAGCTAGTATTGAGGCGCTTTGGATAGGCTTTTGCAGTGGTTCCCAACCTGGGGGGTCCCCAAATGTTTCAGGACTACAACTCCCAGGAATCCTGGGCAGCACAGCAATTGGCTTCTGGGAGATTCAGTCCAAGAACATCCGGTGGGAACCTCAAGTTTGAGAACCATAACATCACAGGGGAGTGATAAGTTGGGCATGGATGTTAAAGGCTGTAGGTTTGAATTTTTGCACTTCCTCTGAACTTCTTTCTCATTAGGCTACAGGCATATTGCTGGGTGTGTGAAAGATTCAGGTGGGCAGTCCTAAAGAACACACCTTTGCACAGAAGTTGCACATGCTAATTGTCTGTGCAAACTGCATGTGCCCAGACCAAACAAGCACCCATGTCCAGATTAAAAAAAAAAACTCACCACACATTTATTTTCTCTTTCTCAGGTGAGAAGCCCTATCATTGTAACTGGGAAGGCTGTGGCTGGAAATTTGCACGGTCAGATGAACTCACGCGCCATTACCGCAAGCACACAGGGGTCCGACCCTTCCAGTGCCACCTATGTGACCGTGCCTTCTCCCGATCAGATCATCTGGCTCTGCACATGAAGAGGCATGTGTGAAGTGTGGCTGGCCCCCCAGGGTCATTTGGGAGGGATGTGGTTGGGCTGAAGAAGAAGATGATGAGGGGAGCAGGGTGGGTTGTACAAAAAAGACTGAATGAGGACTCTATTTATGAAGGGATGGAATTTTTTTTTGTCTTTCTTGGAGTAGCTAATTTATGTATATATTACTGAAACATTTTAAAATATTTAACGAGGAAGTCCATCAGGTTCTTCCAGAGCAAAGTGGAAAAGCTTTATGTATTTAAGAGTGAAGAGTTATACATATCTGGTTGCCGCAGGTGCCAGGCTCTGTGGGAAAGAAATGCACTGGAAGAGAGTGTGTGGGTAGTATAATTGTGCGAGTCTCTCTCTGCCAGTCCCCCATCCACATGTTCAGCACGTGCAACACCATAGCAGGCATGAGACACCCACTGTCTCAAGCTGGTTGTAAGATACTAGTTTTTGTATGTTTTGCACCACAATGGTTTATATGTCTGACCCTCTTTTAATGGAAAGCATTTTGACTTGTCAAATTATATTTGAAATGCAAAATTCCTACAGGGCATATGCACATGGACACACTCGAAGGGATGGCTTGGCTTGCACTAGGGGTATCACTTTTTCTTACTTCTGAAATGAATTGTAAAATTTAAATATTGGTGGCTGTGCCCCTTGTAACAAACTGTGGGGAAAGAGTATCAGAGGCAAATGTGTCTGTCCGTTTTTGTTTTGCCCAAATCTACCTATAGCATTTTTAATATTAAAAGGGTTTTTTTAATGACATTTTGTTTCAGCTGTAAAGCTTCCAGTTTGGTCAGTCTATTGCAACCAATGATGTAATCCTTCTTAAAGCAAGTACCGTCCACCAATAAGACTTCAAGCTGTCAGCAGTGAGTGTTGAGGATAATCCAACAGAAGAAACTCAAGTTGTCACTTCTGGAACAGGCTGTAAAGCCAAAATATAAGCACAAAGAACAAAGACAAAACTTCTGCTTGTAGGTTGCATCAGCCAAAGGATTGCGGAGGTGCGATATTTTGTAGCCATATTCTGTGCTCACCTAACTCAGAAATAAAACTGCAATCCTGCATACTGTACCTAGGGTCAAACCTCTCTAAAGTTCTCTAAAATTCTCTAAATTCTCTAAAAATTCTCTAAAAACCAAGGCAAAGAAAAAGAAAGTTCTTCAATCTTATATACACTTACTCGGAAGAAGATCCCATTGTGTCTATGTGGGTAAAGCAGAGGTTCTAAACCTGTGGGTCCCCAGATGTTCCTGGACTACAATTCCCAGAAGTCTTCATCACTAGCTCAGTTGGCAAGGATTTCTGGGAGTTGCAGTCCAGGAACATCTGGGGACCCATAGGTTGAGAACCACTGGGGTAAAGGATTGCATGGCACCATCGTTTTAAAGTGTACTTCGTGGTTGTTTTTTAATTGCTCAGGGAGGCTGCTTAAACAGAAACCAAGAATGACCTTAATACAGTACAGTACTTCATTTTTTTCTGAACAAAGTTATGAGACCACATGTCTTTAAGCAGAACTTTGAAATGTTGTCTTGTTGAAGCGAATTGGGAACAAGGTGGAATAGTTCAGTGCTGTGCCAACCGAACCGGATTCTTGTAGAATACAGTTGCCTGTGTGCTTGGTTGAAAGGAAGGAGAGCACACAGGACCCAGTGGGAATCCTTTACAAATAGGTGTGCAAAGCAGACTTCCCTATCAGGTGTCTTCTAGAGGCCATAGCTCCCCACAATGTCTGGAAAACAGGCATACTCGCTAGGTAAGACTTACTAGAGGATAGTCCAAAACATTGTAGGACACTGGGTTAGGCAAGGCTGATTGAGACAATTGCAACCTTGACCAGCTGGTATTGCATTGGCAGCCGAAATATTACTGCAGAAGTTTACGCCCACACAACCTGATGCCATCATCAGTTGCAGGCTTTTATTGTTCATTAAAAGTTTCCTGTTCCACCCCCCAGGTTCTGAGGCTCCATTGGGATCCCTTTTGACCTGGGAAAGCATGGGGAGCATGAGGGGGGAGCTTTTAATCACATCCAACAGTCCTAATCCTGGTGATAGGATGCTGGTGATGAATTCCATGCATGAAAGACTCCTTACCCTATTCCTCCCTGGGGGTCCTGCAGGACAGAAGGAGGGAGCCTCAGAAGCAGAGGGTACGGTGGAACAAGAAACTTTTAATGTGACGAAAGCCCACGGCTGATGACATCACTTGGATCAGACTTGAATCAGTGCAACAGGATTTCACCCTGGTATATGGATGTGTGTTTACTTGGAAGTTAAATCTCACTACAGGAAAATGGCTCTTTTTGGGGCTTCAGCTCCCAGAATTCTAGCTGACAGAAATAAGGCTGGCTTGTGAGTTTGTGGAGTTTTAGTTCATAAAGGTAACTTTTCTGGCTCTCTGGTGTAACAGGCCTCACTCTCAGCTCAGTGTACAATCTCTGTAGCCAAACTAACTGGATTTTAACAGCTGAATAGCAGCACATGTACCTAACGGTAACACTTCAAAAGGTGTTTTCTGATAACATAGCGTGAGATTCAAAGCCACTTAATTGTCTTTCCATGTGGGAAAGAAAGACATCTTTGCTCTTTTTCGGCAGGTCTGCAAAGCAGGCAGGGCTTCAAGACTTCCAGAGGCTTAGAAATTTATCTGATCAGTTTACTTCCCAAGAACACTAACACTCATGGTTCTCATGCCTTTTAATCAATTGTTGCTTTCAAGACTCTGCCAAAGCAGGAAAACGCAGAGCATAAAAGATCCACAAATTTAGTAGTTGGCTATTGAATTGATACTCAGTGTTTGTGTGAGTGTGTGGGTGTGGGTGTCAGGGAAACAACAGCACGACTAAAACTTTTAAAGCACAGATTGGAAATTGTTGGCTCTTCAGGTGATTGCTTTTACACGACCCCTAAAATCAGAGGCAAAGGGCTCCCAGATGCGGAGCTTAAAATTGTTTTCCCACCAGCTGCGGACTTTTAAAAAAATTAAGCACGCCCACGCCCACCTAAGCGCGCTCCAGTGCATTTTACAAGTACCTGGTCTCAGGAGGTAAAAATTTTTCCGATGCGGATTATAAAGCTGTGGATGCTGGCTCTCCTTGCCTTCTGTATGTTTTTTTGTCCCCGCCGCCCCTTTAACCATCTGGAATCCCTACGGGGCTGCTCAGATGGTGGAGGTGAGCCTGCATTCTTTTCTCCCTTTTTTCCTCCCTCCCCTTATGCAGACAGGAGCAATGGAGTGCAGAAGGGTGGGAACACAGGAAGCAGAACAAACCTCCACGATCTCCGGTCCGAATTTAAGTTGCCAGCGGATTTTAGAGGTCATGTAAAAGCGCCCTTAATAGTCTTCATTTCCCACAGCCCCTCTGCATTGACGACACTGGCTGGATCAAAGCCCCCCCGACCTCCAGCTTAAAAGATTTACAGTATATCATTTTGAACCTGACATTTGAGAAGGGTTGGGGCGTTAAAGATTTATTCTATCCTTTTTAGTTGCAATGAGTTATGTGGCCTAACTGTGAACCTCTTTTGGAGGTCTTTCGTTTGTGTCCTCCTGCAATGAATGGTGGCCATTAAGTCAGGTACTGCTGCAGCTGCAATTTTAACCCTCTTAGGCAGCTTTTGAAATTTATTTTTATAAAGGGCATTTTTGTCCATTTCTGCTATACTTGAAACTTCCTTTCTGAGAAGAAAAGGACTCTCTTATGCAAACAGATATGTAGCTCACGCCAATGAAATGTAATTCTTTTTTTAAAAACTGCTGTAAATATGTTTTTTTTAATTGCTTGGGTCTGTTTAGTAAATGACCTCAGCTCCAGTATGTGCACTGCACCTCTCTGTATAAAGATTTTAATAAACATGTTTTGTTTTTGCTTGGGCCCATCAGGTATCCCCCATGCAAAATGTTCATATCCTCTGTATGCATACTTCGATATATTGTTGATCTGATGCAAAACAAATAAAACAAAACAAAATAAAAACAAATAATGATTTTGAACTTAATTACAAGTGATAGGGTGGTGTCTGCAAATTATGGGATATTTATTTAAGAAATAGATGTGTCAAACTTCAGGCACAGTGGCGTCACACTTAGAAGCAAAAGAGCATGCTGTGTTTTTAAGTTGCATGGGGAATAATTTGATTAGAAAATTAAAACAAGAAGTGGTTTATAACCCTTCCTCGACACTTTGAGCAAAGAAGTAACAGAAGCAAAGCTTTTAAAGTCCCATTTGTGGTTGGAGTGATAATAATCATGTGCCATCAAGTGGAGAGCTCAGTAATTTAGGTATCTGACTTCACATCCAGAGGTTGGGAACTTAGTACCCCCTGTACCACCTCTGAGTAGTGTCATCCTATGTGGTCCTGGCCAAGTTTCCCATTCCTGGGGTGCCCCCAGAAGATGGAGAGTAAACTATTTCTGAGTATCCTCTGCATGGAAAACCCTGGAAGACATTCACTGTAAATCAGAATCAACTTGCCAGCCCATGATTGTTATGATGATTTAGTTGGAAGTCCATCAAACAGATTCTCATTTTCCAATTGAGGACTCCAAGCAGTGGTTGGGAGCCTTTGGTCCTCCAGATGTTGCTGAATTCTAGCTCCTAGCATCTTCCAATAACAAAATGGTGTGAGCAAGGCCTTCTGAGGTCTCTGTTTTGAGCACTGCCAGGTGACTGGAGGACAGGTTCCTCAACATATTCTCCTACCAAGGTTGGGAATGGCCCGTCCCTCTGGCTCACCTGAGCTCCCATACTTGATCTGCTGGTAGTTTCACTTCTTAGTAGGTACTGAGGCTTCCTTATTAAATTAACAAGTGGTGACTAAGCTCTGACAGCTCTTAAGCCCAGCAAGCAGGTCTTTCTCCATCCCTCCCACAGACATTTGTACTCATTTCTAAGGATCGGGCTTGTGCCGACGTGATGTGGAGCTACCAGTGCAGGCAAAGCATTATAAACTGTGACTTGAGCTCCAGAGAAACTCCCACCAAGTCAAAAATAAAATAAAATAAAGTCAACACTTTCCTGAAGGGCTGAACCTCAATGCCCATCCACCATAAAGGGCATACTGTGAACACAACAACTTCTCTATCTCAGCTTACTGAACTCGTAACGGGGTGATGTTAGAGTCCCCTCGGCTCATCGTGCTGGGAGACATTAACATCCATGCTGAGGCAGCTCTGTCAGGGGTGTTGGAAGACTTCATGGTCTCCATGTCAACAATGGGTCTGCCTCAAATGGTGTCTGCCTCAACCCAACCTGCAGGCCACACCTTAGACCTGGTCTTCTGCCCTGATATGGACAGTGGGGACATCAGGGTAAAGGAACTTTCTGTAGTCCCATTGTCCTGCACAGATATGGTGCATTTTAGGCTTGCTGTAACCCAGAGCCTAGGCAAGCGGGGGTGGGGTGGGGTGGGGGTCAGACAAAAGCTGTATGGCCCAGAAAGTTGATGAATCCAGGTGGTTTTTTAACCGCCCTTGGGAAGTTTCCTTCCTCTCTGATCGATGATTCTATTGAATACTTGGTTGACCTCTGGAATGGGGAAATGAACAGAGCCATTGATCGGATAGCTCCTAAACGTCTCTTTCCTCAAAATAGACCCAAATTTGCTGCTTGGTATACTGGGGAGTTGGCAAAATTGAAACGGGTGGCCCATAGAGCTGAGAGGCACTGTTGGAAAACCCAGATTGAAACAGACAAAGAAACAGTGAAGGGCCTTTGGAAGGCTTACTCCAAGGCAGTGGAGGCAGCAAAGAAAGCATCTTTCTCTACTACCATTGCTTTGGTACAAAATCGCCCAGTGAAGCTTTACAGAATAGTCAAAAGTCTGATACAAGCTGACCCACAGGTGGATAACACAGACCACTCTATATCTCGCTGTGAAGAATTTGCACAACACTTTGCAAGCAAAATTGAACAGATCCAGGCTACCTTGGATGCTGCTATTGATCCAGAGCCTGTAAATAAAATGCCCCACCCTGCTTGTCCTGTATTAATGGATGGCTTTCAGCTCCTACAGCCAGATGATGTGGTCAGGACACTTGGGGAGGTGAGGGCCACCACATGTGTGTTGGATCCTTGCCCCTCATGGATCATAAAAGCTGCCAGAGAAGGCATGGCAAACTGGTTAGGATGATTAGTGAATGCCTCCTTATAACAGGGCAGGATTCCAGCAGGCTTAAAGGAGGCAATAGTAAAACCACTGCTAAAAAAGCCATCCTTAGATCCAACAACATTGAACAGTTACTGACCAGTATTGAATATCCCATTCTTGGGGAAAGTCCTGGAACAGGTTGTGGCTTCACAGCTCCAAAGGTTCCTGGATCACATAAACTAATAGATCCATTTCAATCTGGCTTTAGGCCTGGCTATGGGACGGAGACAACACTGGTTGCTTTGGTAGATGACTTACGCAGGGAAATGGATAGGGTATCTGTGTCCCTTTTGGTTTTACTAGACCTCTCAGCTGCTTTTGACACTATAGACGTACTCCTGACTTGACTCTCTGAAATCGGAATTGGGGGTACTGCATTAAAATGGCTCTGATCATTTCTTCAGGAAAGAACGTAGAAAGTGGTGTTAAATTATTCATGTTCAACACCACAGCCGCTGACCTGCGGAGTTCCCCAGGGCTCTGTTTTGTCTCCTATGTTATTTAACATTTATATGAAACCACTGGAGGAGATTATCAGGACTTTTGGGGTTAAATGCCACCAGTACGCTGATGACACCTAGCTCTACCTCTCGTCACCTCCAGATTCCGAAGGTACTACTATCTCAACTTTACACAAGTGTTTAGCTGCAGTAATGAACTGGCTGAAGATGAACAAAATAAAACTAAACCCAGACAAGACAGAGGTGCTCCTGGTCAGTCGAAAGGGAGAACAAGGGATAGGGATGCAACCTGTTCTGGATGGAGTCTCCCTCCAATTAAAAAAAAAAGAGGTTCACAACTTGGGGGTGCTCTTGGACTCATCATTGAACCTAGATGCCCAGATCACAGTGATGGCTAGGAGCGCATTTGCACAATTAAAGCTAGTATGCCAGTTACACCCATTCCTTTAGAAATCTGCTCTGGCCACTATGACACATGCCATAGGGACATCCCAGTTAGACTACTGTAATGCGTTGTATGTGGGACTACCAATGAAAAGTCTCAGGAAATTTCAATGGGTCCAAAATGCAGCAGCCAACTTGCTGACCAGGGTGGGGTACCGAGATCACATTACACCCCTTTTAAAGCAACTCCACTGGCTACCAATCAGCTATCAGGGACAATTCAAAGTGATGAATTTAATCTACAAAGCACTGTACGACCTGGATCCTAGCTACTTCAAAGATCGAATCTCACAGTATGAACCGGTTCGGGTATTGAGATCATCAGGAGAAGTCTTTCTCTCCATCCACCACCCTCACAGGTACGTCTTGTGGGAACCCATGAAAGGGCCTTCTTGGCATCTGCACCCAGACTCTGGAACTTCCTTCCACCAAAGATGAGGACTGCACCTTGGAAACAGGCAAAGACCTTTCTCTTCAGGCAAGCTTTCCCTTAACGATGATCTACCTATGACAGCGATGGTGAACGTTTTAGAGACCGAGTGCCCAAACTGCGATTCAAAACTCACTAATTTCTCACAAAGTGCCAATAAAGCAATTTAACCTGAATACAGGGGGCTGTGAAGAGGTGCTGTCAGGTACCCACAGTAAGGGCTTTGAGTGCCACCTTTGGCACCTGTGCCATAGGTTCACCAACACTGACCTATGATGTGACCTTTATATAAATCTACCAAACATGATCACATAGACTTTGTGTTTATATATTTTCTGATTGCATTGACACTATGCTTTTAATGTTAGTTTCCCTCACTCATAACTTTTCGTGGAATTTTTCATTCTCTTTTTAACTGCTTTGTTCTCTTGTAGCTTTAATGTAATATTGTCTTTTAATGCTGTAAGATGTTCCTCAATTCCCTGCTCTCAATTACTTGAATATGTCTTATGTGTATTGAACTGTATATTGTCCCTCATTACTGTAAGCCGCCTTGGGTCCTTTTCCAAGGAGAAAGGTGGGGTAAAAACACTCTAAAATAAAAAATGAAGAAATAATACTGGCTGAGGAAGATCAGAGTTGTACCCTATCACTCTTGGGGGACACTAGTCTGAGGAAGAACCCTTTAGAACACTGCTGTCCCATCAACTTATGGAATAATTTTGCTACAGAAGCTTCATTTTCCGTTGCATTATATTGCAGCTGGGTGCAAAATCCAGTGGGTCTGCCTCCTCCTGCTTCCTCAAACTTGGCAGAGTGCAAATAGTTGTCAGTCCCTTGTGTGAAATCATGTAGGAGCAGCTGCCTAGTGCTTAATTATGTTGTTTGGAGAGCTGAGGGAAGGACAGAAGGGGACAACGGCTGCATGCTTGTTTGTATACAGGGTGCACCACCCTGCATGTTTACATGCCACTGGCAAGGATTACTTTGCACTTTCTTACCATAGCAGAGGCAACCTGAGCCTGCACACACTGACTGTGTAAACCTACCTATTTCTACATGCTGGAAGTGACTCACTGAATCTAGTGCAGGCATGATTTTGGATTTGGCTAAGCCCTCCCTCTAAACCTGGTCAGAAGAAAGTGGGTTAAGCTCTCATGCAAAGATGTGCATACATGGCTGGCAGGATAGAAGGGTGGGGACAGTAAACTAACTGAGTGCCTTGTGTGAGACACTTTCCCCCTCTGCTGGGATTTTATAAGATGGGTGACGGAATGGATAAATAGAAATGGCTCTTTTTGAGTTCTCATCAGATATTGTTTAGTACAGGGGTGGAGGACATTCGGGCCTCCAGATATTGTGGGCTGCAGCTCCCAGAATTATGAGCCTGTATTGCCAATGATAAAGGGCTGTGGGAAATGTAGTTCAAAACATCCAGCGGGTCAATGGTTCCCCACCACTGGTTTAGAGGACCTAGAGATTTAAGCAAAATAAGTTTGTTCAGAAATGCCTTCATTTACACATAGGAGAGTGAGGCGTGGCTTCAACTTAACGTTTGATTAGTCTAGCAGACTGCTGGATAAGGGGTGTGTGTGTGTTCATGTGGCCTTTTAGCATTAGGTGATAAAATACATTACAGTGGTACCTTGTATAAAGGAATTAATTTGTTCCAAATGAAATTATGTTAAGCAAATTTTCCTTTATACAAATCTCCATAGGAATGCATTGAAAACAGAGTGATCCCATTTTTATGTTGTACAGATTTGCCCCATAGCTGATTCTGTTAAGCAAATTTCCCCTATCTCCGGAATTTTTTATGTTGTACAAATTTTATGTTATACAAACCATTTGCTACACAAGGGTCCACTGTATTTATGAGGTACTAACCAACAGGACTGTATAAGAAATGAGGTGGGGTTTCAAGAAAGAGTTCAGATAGCACAGATAAAGAATAAGAACATTGAACTTGCTTCTCTGCTGTCCTGGAGCAAATGGATGCCTAGATGTTAAGATCTTCTCTAGATGTTTTCAAACCACAGTCCCCATAATCCTTGAAATTTAGCTCTGCTATGTAAGGCTAATAGGAGACGGAGTCAAACAAGGTGACAGCAGGCTCTCCACCCCTGTGTCAAGGAAGCGAGTATAGCTGTGCAAGATGAAATATGGCATGAGTAAAGCCTCCGCTACTTTGTGAGACAGAGGGAAGAATGACGGGGAAAAGATTATTGACTGGAGGGAACGTTCCTATTAGGGCTTCCTCATCCCAAGTCATACCTGGCTTCTTCTGTTGCCAATCTAGAATTACTCCCCCATATTTGGTAGGCTGAAGGCCAATGGGGAAGAGGTGACTGGAAAGAGACTGGCAAAGAGTCAAGGGGCAATGCCCTGAGATGCCAGGAAACGTGAGTCACTCAGATTATTTTCTGAGGCCCTGATTCTGCAAACAAAATAGGCAGGGCTTGTGGTTTTGCCTGCTTGGCTGCTTGTGGGGAATGGCATGCGAGTAGAAGCAACTTATCCCGAGCTGCTCCCGTGCATTGCTAAATGGTCGAAGGATACTTCCACGTTGGCATACATAAAGCTGTTAGCAGCACTGTTTAAAGGGTATCACATGTATTAGCTATGTAAAGATCCCAAGTCTGAGTTGTTTCATCTGAGATAGTTCCGTAGCTCCACATGTCTGCCTACAGGCTTCGAGCCAGTGAGTAACATTTGTAATAGAAGAAATATATATGAGTTCTCAGATCTTCCTCGCAGGAAGGTCCTGCTGTGGAAATACTACACTTGGCCCAACATCTGCAGTCATGCTTCCAAAGTAGAGTTATACAGTAGGATCCCAGTATCTGCTGGGGATTGGTTACAGGCTATCCTTGGATAATGAAAACCTTGGATAAGAGAAAACACTAAAAAGCCCCAAAATGTCTGTTTTGTGACAGTAGCGTATTTTATGGCTGCTGTTTTGTGACAGTAGCTTGCTTTCCAGCTGCTCTTTGTGACAGTAGCTTGCTTTCCAGCTGCTGTTTTATGATAGTAGCTTGCTTTACAGCTGCTATTTGTGACAGTAGCTGACTTTGCAGCTGCTGAATTATTATTTTTTTTACTGCCAACTGTGGATAACAGAACCAGTGGATACAGGGGTCCTACTGTATCCCCTTGGGAAGGTTTTGCACAATACGCTCTCAGTGTTGCTTGATGATAGTTTGTGGGGGATTTTCTTTCTTTCGGAATTTACACCACGGCCCTATAACCATTTATCTGGGAGAAAGCCCTATTAAATGCAGTGGTACTCACTGCTCAGTAGTATTAAGTAGGACAGCAGTAGAAATAACTAAGCAGCAGTGGCTAATAAGGGAGGCCCCTCTTGAACAGAACAGCTAGACTAGTGAAGAAGAAGAGACCACTAGTCCCTGTGAGCCAAGTAACCTGGGTCTCAAATGGTTTCCCTCCCAGATGACGTTTGCCAGAGGCCCCCATTCAGTACCATCCCTTCCTGGGATCTGTAGTATGAAAGACTAACATTACCAAGCTCAGTATTTTTGCTTAAAACCAAAGAGGTGGCAAATTTGATCAAAGCAAAGGTGATGGGGAAAGATATATAGTTTACCCTTGATCCCTACACCATTCCTTTGACCTGCATTACTAAGACATATGTACACGCATCAACACATGCACACAGAGAACTCACTTGCTCCTGCTGGAGAACTTATCACCTGCCTCTAAATGAACAGAAAGGAGGCTCAGACAGAAAGTGTTTGGTCTCGTCAGAACTTGCAGGTGAACCCAACTGCCTTCAGATGGGTACAACTCAAAGCCTGCATCAGTCTCGATGCAGAACTCTTTTAAAAACATTGAAATTACCACATTTATTTGTGTAGAACTCTTCTTGCCGACTTGTATGTGTATGTGCCTCGTGGCGTAGTGGTTAAATGCCTGTACTTCAGCTAAAACTGTGCTCACAACCTGGGGTTCAATCCCAGGTAGCAGGTTCATGGCTGACTCAGCCTTCCATCCTTCCGAGGTCAGGGAAATGAGTACCCAGCTTGCTGGGGGGTGGGGGGCAATGTGTAGTCTGCATACTGTAATTAAAACTGTAAACCGCCCAGAGACTACTTGAAGTGGTATGGGGCGGTATATAAGCAGACCACTTTGCTTTGCTTTGCTTTATCACCCATGCATGATTCTTGCCACACTTCTATCTGGAGGAAAGAGTTGTATGAATATAAGCTCCTTCAGGTATAACATCCAGTTATTCACTAGCATTGCTGAATGTATCCGGAGAGACTTCCTTCTTTTCTCAGCTCATCACTGCCATCAGATTTCAGTCATTATAAACAGGAATGATATGTGGCTTTGGAAAGGTTATTTGACCAGGTGTGGCTGGAGGATGCTAGCTGGGGTTGGTGGGCATTTAAATTTAATGGCATGTGGAATTTCACAGGTTTCCCATTTCTGACACACATTATGGCACCTAATTGCCAGACTCTTCCATGTAAGACAATTACATGTCCTTGTCCAGCCATCTCTAACCAAATGTGCTCCATATGTTGTGCACTACAGTTGCCATAACCCCTGATGAGGATGGTAGGACTTGTTCAACTGGATGGTACTCAGTTAAGGGAAGAAGGCTTTCCTCATTCTAGCTTCTTCAGACCAGTGTTATGATTAGGCTGTCTGGTCGTGCTTTGCTTTTGCAATTTGTGCAGGTTTGCACATTGTTTCATAGCTCTCGTCAGATTATAAATCTCATGCTGCGATTACTAAACCACGGCTATTATGTATGCATGCACGTAAATGGATCGGCAAGCCCCACCCTAAGGAAACATTTGCATTTTGGCACTTGAGTCCACGGAGAAGCGATAACTTTCAGCTCTTTCTTGCTGACCAGCACTCATATTTATTGCTATCAGATCTTAGTCACACTCTGAGCAGGGTTTTCCTACAGCTGGTCCCTTGATACTTTTTCTCTGTATTTTTGGCATCACCTCCAGATAGAGCTGGGAAAGAATTCTGCCTAAAACGCTGCATAGAAACAATTGATTCATCATCATATGACTGAAAGGTGGCAGTAACAGATCACACTGATGATAAGGCATCTGAAGCTAAATAGAGGACTGATCTCATCCAGTTGTGAGCATAAGCATATCCATTCTTGAAGTGGCTGAAGCTTCATAGTTTGATGTACATGGAGAGCAATCACTTAACATACTTCACATGATTCTTTTTTACCTTAAAGGATAGCTAAAAGGTGGCATGATACCTAAAACATAGCGAGGTGGTGGTATTTCTACTTCTCCAGTGCATGAAAAAGATTTTCCAGTCCATGTTCAACAGGAAAAGATATGCAACGAAAAGAACACCTTGGCAGTCAAATCCTCAGAGCACAACACTGCTGTTCAAACCGGCTCTGTCCAAAATCAGAATAGTGGTGGTGATATTCAGCTTCTAGTAGAAGAGAAATCTGAAGTGCATGTTTCTGTGCAGCAACTGACAGATTCATATGTTTGCTAGTAATTATGCTCATCAAATCATCCTGTTTGGTTACTACACCACCTCTCAATGAAATGTTGGGTTTTAGCACATCTTTTTAATGTTGAAGAAATAGCAGACAATGCCAGAATGATGATCTGGAAAGAAAGAATTGCCCACCTCTTAAAACAGATGGAATAACAGGAAAAATTACTTCCTGGACATTTAGAGAACAAAGCAAAGCAAAGTGTTCTGCTTATATACCGCCCCATAGTGCTTCAAGAACTCTATGGGTGGTTTATAATTTAATTTTGCAGGCTACACATTGCCCTCCCCACCACCCCTAGCAAGCTGGGTACTCATTTCACCGACCTCGGAAGGATGGAAGGCTGAGTCAACCATGAGCCTGCTACCTGGGATTGAACCCCAGGTTGTGAGCACAGTTTTAGCTGCAGTGCAGGCATTTAACCACTGTGCTACAAGATGTTTAGCATGTTGGTTGGTCTGCTGCAAGGACCAGCTGGTTCGCTCCTAAAGGTAGCAATCAGATGATTTCCTTTGCTGGAGTGGGCAGCCTACTCCTAGAGTGATCCTACCGACATATTTCTGGCCCCTATCAGAAGCAACTACTATTTTGGTGCGGGTAGGATTGTTCTGTTTTGGTTTGTTTCCAAATATCTGTGAGCCTTCCCATCAATTCCAAACTTGTTGACTTGCCTGTACCATAAAGTAGATTTAAAAGAAAGACAACAAAGAATATTGACAAATTAAATACTTCCTTGACTTGGGAGGTGGGGGGACACCAAGCAAGTAATTTTTTTTGGAAAGTGTATTGTGTTATGTTATGCGCCCTCAAGTCAATACAGTACTGATTTATAGCTAATAGGACTTTCATTGCAAGTGATACATTTAACAAATGGCTTTACAAGTTCCACTTTCCTGGTGAGTTTCCACGGCTGTGCAGGGATTCCATACCCAGGCCTCCTGAGTCCTAGTTCATCACTTTATCCTCCAGAGCACACTGAGTCAAATTTATTAAGACAGTGCATATATCTTGTATCACCTTTAAAAAGTGGACAAAGCCAGAAGCAGGAGAACAATTTCTATTTGGTTCTTTCTTTTAAAGGTGATGAAGCACATATATGCTGCCCAGATATAGTTAAAAACAAAACTTCATTGACTCCTCCATGGAACTGAGGAATATTGCCAATATCCTGAAGTGGCTGCATTCTTAAGACGCTTCCCAATATTCGTAAACTGAGAGGGGACCAAACAGGGCCACTCGAGGCCTGTATGCCATGTGGATGTGAGGATCGCATTGAATGTCATGCCGGACTTTCTGGTGACCCTGTCAAGCCCGCTCCGAAACTGGTGGTGTAGACAAGCCCTGTTACTTGGGAGTGACTTAGCAGGCTATAGGATGGAGTTGGCAGAGCCAAGGTGAACCTCATAGTTTTTACACACACACACACACACACACAGAGAGAGAGAGAGAGAGAGAGAGAGATCTTGTCACACTTGAGCTATCCTGGTAAGAACAAAAGGATCGTGTGAAGAGGATATTATCCATGTCTACTGAATTAAGAGAAGGTGCAACCATACTGGACATGGATATTCTCACAGTCCTTGATGAGTGTAGAGAAGAATGGGCAACTTCACATCTATGTACAATAGGCCCCCTGTATCCATGGGAGATAAATTCCAAGTCCTCCTACAGATGTTGAAAAGTATGGATTATTTATTTATTTATTTAGATTTATCACCACCCATCTCCCCAGAGGGGACTCTGGGCGAATTATAATATAAAACACAGTAAAACAATAAATATTTAAAAAGTCTAAAAACATCTAAAACTGACAATATACAAATAATTATTGGGATTAAGGGGTGGTTAAAAGAGATGGACTCTATCATGTTAGCCATCTCCATGAATTATAACTTTGAACACTATACAGTATGTAGTATGATCTCTGGCTCCCTCTAGTGCTCAGTTCTGGTACTGGCATAATTACAAATGCACTTTTCTGGGCATGTTTCTTTTAATACTTTTAATATTATCTGGCCATGGATAAGCGAATCAGTGTATACAGATTCCGTGGATATGGGTGTCCTACTGTACTTTGTGCTCTTGAACACATACCGTGGAAGGCCTGATGTTAGCTGCCTCAAGTGCGCTTGATGTTGCCTGCTATTGGGTGAAAAGTATCTGCTACATCTTTACCTTTTTTGTAAACCAGTTTGTATTTTAGATGTAGTTATAAATAAACTATTGCCTAGTTTTTATATTGCATTCTACTAATTGTATTGTAGTGTTATGTATGCAGATAAAGAAAGACAGGTTTGTGCACCACTACAGATGGCAGCTTTTGAAGATGAGCCATGGCTTATTGAAAGCAAAAGCAAAGAGCACTGCTTATATACACCCAATAGCGCTTAAAGCACTCTCTAGCCAATTGACAATTACCAACCTGAGAAGAATGGAAGGCTGAGTGAATCTTGTACCCCAGTTCTGGCTGCAGTTTAACCACTGCACCATGAGGTGTAAGTATCTGGCTGTAAAGACAAAGTTCATTTCCTTACTCTGCCTCCTGCAGGTACAGCCAACCTGTGTGACCTTAGGCCAGCTGCACAGTCTCAGAGGAAGGGTATAATGGCAATGACAACAACAACAACAACAACAACAACAACAACAACAACAACAAAATCTAAAGTAATAGAAGAGGGCAATCTTTTAACTCAGGGGTGTAGAAGTGGTCTTTTGTGGGGTGGGAGGGCATTTATACACGACCCCTAAACTCCGGGGCAAATGGCTCCCAGCTCCGGAGCTTAAAAATGTTTCCCCACCAGCTCCGTAGTTTACAGGAAATTAAGTGCAACCACGCCCACTTTATCGCGTCCTAGCGCACCTTTCAAGTACCTGCTCTCTGGAGGTGAAAAGTCCTTGATGCGGTGTAACGATAGTGAGTGCGGGGCTCTCCTCGCTTCTGTTTGTTGTTTTTTTGGCTCCTGCCCCTTTAAGAGCTACTTAAGAGACTGGAATGTTGCCGCGGCAAGAGCGAGAGGCAGAACGGAGGTGAGCCTGCATTTTTCCTTTCTATTTTTCTCCCTCCCCTCACGCAGCCAGCAGCCAGGAAGTGCGGAGGGGTGGGGAAACAGGAAGAGCGACAAGTCCCTAAGATCTCTGGTCCGAATTTAAGTGGCCAGCGGATCTTAGGGGTCGTGTGAAAAGGCTCTTTGAGAGAACAGTATACATCAAGACAGGATGAAGGCTGATGGATCATGATGGTAAATCCAATTTGGATCAGTCCTGCAAAGGAGAACACCCCATTTCGGTCTAGGATACACGAGAGTGACATTCCCTTTTGTCTTCCCACGGATACTTGCAGCTGGACCAAATTGTTATAAAACTGAGATGCACGTCTGCTTACACCCTCCATAGTATGGGTGAGTTGCATGACCTGCAGACTTAGTTGAGGATGCTGCAGGCAGCTGAAGAGGAAAAGTAAGGCGATTCCTGCAGCAAGAATGTTGCTGCTGATCTTGTTATTAACATTGCACACTCTTGCAGACTCCCCAGCATGGCTCTTATCTTTCCCAAGGGCGAACTTCCCTAGGAAAATAGTTGCATGCCCTCCATATGCAACATAATAGGTCTAATGTTAAATGCTGGCAGAAGTCCACCTTATTTTATTGAGCCCCAGCACTGGGTGTCAATTAGTATCACTAAGATCTCATGTTGTGGCCTTATCCAAACATGCTCAGAGATCTGGAGAAGAGGATTTCCACAGGGAACCCAAATTTCCTGCAGCTCTACTGCTGTAGGTGACCGACTCCTGCTCAGAAGTTATTCGTTTTGGGAATTATAAAGGAATGAGTCCCTGTTAGAGAATATCCAATCCTAGTGCTCCCAAATCATGGACTAGAAATGGCTGTCATACAAGGGCAAACCAAAAGAGGGCAGAGAAAAACTGCCTTGTGTTGGAATGATTACGGATGTTCCGTCAAACTGATTTCAACTTCTGCAGACCCTTTCCATGGTTTTCTAAGTATAATAGAGAACTTAGAAACGGGTTACCCCAGCCGTCTTCTGGGAACACTCTTGGAGAGGTGCAGCTGGCACAAGGCGATGCAGGCTGGCTTTTCTTCCCGGAGGCAGAGTGAAGAATCAAACTCCCCCTCTTTGGCTCGTCCTCAGCCATGCACCCAGAAAACCCACCCCATTAACCTTTAGGTAGGCGGAGATGAATTGATTCCATAAAGGAAACTGTGACCTTGATCTGCAAGGCTTGATCAGAGCTGTTAATGATAAGACAGTTGGGAAGTCAGTTCTCTGTAAAATGGATCGTAAGCATTTAGGGATCTGGCTGCTGAGCCAGAGGCTGAGAGTTCAATTCCCCACTCCGCCTCCTTCACGAGTGGCTGCACTCAATGATCCCATAGGGTCCCTTCCAGCTCTGCTGATCTAAAATGAGGAAGAAAATGGATGGGCAAAGTTTGGGATTAAAAACTGTTTCCAGAACTATACATGATCCACAGGAGGCCTGCTTTAAAAAAAAAAAAAACACTTGCTTTAGAACAACAGTAGGGGGATGAGATTGCCCTCTTGTCCTGCTTTTGAGATTTCTATGAGCATTTAAACCATCACTAAAACAAAAGAAAAACTGAAAACTGAAAACCACAAAACCCAGCATAGATAGCCCTCTGCCTTGATCCTGCAAGATTCTTCTTGATCTACTTCACATGGCTGTTTTGATGATAAAACAGGGGGAAAAAACCTATGGAGAGAATGAGAGCCATACGTGATGCTGGACATAAAATGTAAATCCCTTAATTCATTGACTAATTTATATTCTCGGTCATGCTGTCATTCAAGATAAAACACCACTTATTGATAATCCAAAATTCTGCTTGAGTCATAGCCTTTTCCTGAATATCGTTGCCAAAGGCCTCTTGCGATGGGTAGACTGGCAGGCTGTTGTTCAGATTGTGTGGGTCACACAAGGAATACTTTTTGAACAGGTGTAATCCCTGCTAGCATATGATGATGATACTACTACTACTACTACTACTACTACTACTACTACTACTACTACTACTACTACTACTAC
>JAHTLZ010000129.1:51032461-51065301 GCA_023846285.1 Phrynocephalus versicolor
CTCTGTCCAGTTCGGTTCGTGTTTGCTTTGTTTGTTTTGTGTTTTTAGAGAAACGTTGTTTCTCGGTCTTCTTAGAATATTGTACAGCGCCAGTTGTGAGCGCTTCTCCGCTATATGGACGGCACAGAATCACCGTCCTAGCGCCGCGCACGGAACTGAAAAAAGCGTTAAAGCACCAGTAAAGTGTCCCTGTTGTGCAAAGGGACCTCGTTTGTCTTCCTGGGGGCTGCACTGGGGTGGGGTTGGGGGGTCTTCTTCCATATTAGGTATCTGCTTGCCTTATTGAGAGTTCATTTCCCCCCTCTGGCCAACCCAGAAGAGGCAATCTGTGTGGTACACAGTCCCAGGGCATCCCCCCACCCCCCCCTACCCCAGAAGAAAGCAACGTCACACCTCTTCCGAAGGTGTTCTGAGTTTGAATCTGGATTCCTGGCCTGTGGTTGAAGCCTTTCTATTTTATTCCTGGTCTGACAGCAAAGTACTTACTTTGATTGCAATCCTCTGGACATCCTCGCTCTGGATGAGACGCAGTTTCTTCCTCTTGCCTTTTAAGAGGGAAGAGCCAGAACCATTTCTGTTCATCCAGAGAAGTGTACCTTGCATTACGCTTAATGGGTTTGGGAAGCCCAGGGACACATGAGCAAGACATGTCTCTTGACCTCAGACACTGCCCAAGTGTACACAGGCGGTGCATTTGCTCCTCTCGGCAAATCGAGTTCCTGGCTGTCGAGCCAGAGGTTGAGGGAGCCACACCATTCCTCCCTCTGCCTCCTGGGAGGAAAGCCAGCCGTGCAGCCTTGGAGACCAAATGGAAGCACAGGCAAACCATCTTTGAGCACTTGACACTTAGAAAAGCTGGAGAAGATTGACCTTAAAATCAGAATCCATAGGCCAGTACAAAGAGAAAAGCTGGGGGATGTGGCTTCTGATTGGAAAGGAAAAAAAATATTTTAATCTAGAAGAGAAATCTGGAGCCCTTGGCTTGAGGAAGGACCCTGCCTTGGGCGACCTCATGCCATTTTGGTGACCCAGGACCACAGCAAACCTTGGCCACCTCCCTGCCATCATGCCAACATTAAGCTGATGGAATAATTTTTGACACAAGGAAACGGAATCCTTCGACTGCCTCTCTTTTCCTTCGCAATACAAATCTAATGTGAATTAAATAACTAGCAACTTTGTACCTTTTTTAGGACACAAAAAATCTGATGCCTGAGGCAATGGCCTCACTCTCCCTGACCACAAGGGCTGCCTGGAAAATCTCAGCGATGCGGTTGATGATGATGATGAAACAAGATGGGACTAGGACAGTGGTGGCAAACCTCTGGCACTCCAGATCTCTTGGGCCACAACCCCCACAGTCCTTTGTCATTGGCAATACAGGCTTGGAATTCTAGGAGTTGTGGTCCAAAACATCTGGAGAGCCAAAGGTTCACCACCACTGGACTAGGATCTTAGATCGGGGGTTATTAGTCCAGGACAATGAGAACAATGATTTAAATAGGCCCTGGGACAAACCTAGTGTCATCTGATTATGTAAGGGAATGGGCAGCCCTGTTATCTCAAAGGGGGACTGGCAAGAAGAGCAGAAACAAAAAAGAAGGGGTGGGTGGGAGAGAAATAAACCAATTTAAAAAATAATCCTAAACTTCTAGATTGTTTATGAAATGTGTTTCAAGTGACTTCACAGGTAATTTATAACTTTTGGTTTCAGGAGGGGAAGCAGCATTCAACATCTTTTCCCCATATGCTCTAGTCCAGATTTGGATGAATCTCTCCTGTGCTTGTTTTTACAAACAAAACAAACAAAAGCACATCTCATGTGACTGTAGAAAATGGGACATTTAATATTCCTACCAAGAGTTTTGTGGGACCTTAACAACGAAAACGTTTTTCTTGGCCTGTGTTCTTGTGCAGTGCAGCTCATGTCTGCAGGTGCATGTGGAGGAGAGGGTTATAGCCCCTAGCTTATGCCAAATAAAACATTGTTTTTAGTATTTTGATACTGTTTGTTTCCCCCCAAAAGGACTAACAACAAGGCTATCTCCATGGCAGTTTATATCACATGTATATAAATTGTCAGCATAGGCCATCACAGCTGGGAATGGATGTTGCTGTTATATATTTTCAAGTCTGAACCGATTTACAGAGACACTAAGATTCCCTGATGTGGAATCTGGTTTCAAATCCCTACTTAGCCATGGAAACTCACTGGGGGAGTAAAACTGGTAAAGGCCACTCCTCAGATCCCTCACTTGCCTTAAATGGCCTATTAGGGTTCTAGCTTGATAGCACATAGCATAGCAAGCAACAAGGATTTTAAACTGAGAGAGATATTTAAGGTGTTGTTTCACCAGCTCTACACCTCTAATGAGCTTTCATGGCTGAATTCTTATGAATTCTAGTCCATCGCTCTATTCATAACACCACACTGGGTATCCCAGGACAGGTTGTGCATCTTTATATTGAAGTTTAATGCTCATTATATTACTCAGTGGCCCAGAAGGAGCAATGGAGTTATTGTATTGGTTTGCTTTTTAATGGGGTTCAGACAATTCAGCCCATATCACTTTCTTTTCTTGGTGATATGAGGTCCTGCTCAACCCATTGAGGGGTTTGTTGGTTTCCTGCAACAACAAGAGAAGAATCTCCCAGTCAACATTGTTATGGGTGTTATTATCAGGCAGGCTGGGGAATTCTGGGAGCTGTAGTACAAAACACTTATCTTGCCACATTCTTATCTTTAATTACTCTAGCACCTGGGCTTCAATCTGTTTACTTAGTTTTGCTGGCATCAGCACTGATGGTATATATACCTTGTGGCAGATGCATTGCCCCAAGATAAGAAATCACTGTAGACAATTATCTATTGCATTTCCTGGGGCCATTTTGACCACATCCAGCTTCAAAGTGCTCACTGTTGCCGACTCTTCTTCTACCTCCATTTCACTCTCTCCCTTGAGACACTTCTGCCCTTGTGGACTCACCCTTCTTTTGATGTTCATCTTCAGTGCCATTTTCAAAGCCAGATTTTGGGGAACCACCTCTGTCCTTGTTAAAACTCTGCTTGCACTTGAATCGTTCACAAAAAGCAGGGAGAGACTGGCATTTGCCATAAGTGGTGGCTACTATAGCTGATCCTCAGGATTTTGCATAATCGGCAGTCCTGCCCAGTATTTGCAAGAGGAGTAGAGGTGGCTTTTTTTGTTTTTGTTTTTTTTGGGGGGAGAGGAATGGGGATGGGCGGGAGGAGGAATAGAGGCACTTTCTTGTAATGGAAATATGCCGTTTGGAACGCTCTGAACACACAGTCTTCTCACAACAGAAGTACTGCCTCGAGGCAAGATGTTTGGACCTTGCGCAGCAAAGCAGCTAACTAGTGTGAATATATTGTGCAACTGTCCAGTCATCCAGAAAAGACCTCAGTCATGCCAAAAGCTCGAGCAATTATTCCACAAGCCCCGTCCTAAATAGTCGAGAGCAGAGATGGGGAATGGCAATTGGGCAAGTCAGTGGATTGAGAACTGTTCTCGAGTACCACCAAGGGAAGCTGTACAACATATGCTGAGGCCTGCTAGTTCCTGGCAATACTGGGTCAGATAGTGAGATTAGAGATATCCCTTGGGTGGAAGCAGGGAGGCTCTTCACTAATTCAAACAACTGAATATCACAGTGCAGCTTCTCTCCCCACCAGGAGGATGCAAATTAACCTGCTTTAATTGACGCTTGGTCTTCAAGACTGAAAGTCTAGGCTTTCTTTTAAGACTGATTTCACAAACACTGAGGTCTTTCCAAGTCCCCTCTCTACAATATGAACCTGCTTTCAGCAGTAATCATGGCCAATCTCTACCCTGTGTAGGGCCAATGCCACCGGCAGCTGGATTCAAATGATCAATACCCAAAACACAGAATACATGTGTTGCAACTAGCACTTAGCAGTGGTTTTAGAAGAGGCCGCTGCATTTGTCTGTGCTAGCATATCAGGCAGGCAGTCAATTGATCAGTCAATCAGCACGAGACTGCATGAACTCTTGCGTACAGCAAAGGTTATTTACTCCAGATCTGCACTGTACCTACATGAATGTTTGCAGTAGTATTATGAATGTGTTTGTGTATGTAGATTTTGAAATGCAGAAAGAAAGAAAGAAAGAAAGAAAGAAAGAAATGTTGCGGCATTTTAATGAATAGCTGCTATATTTAAATGTGAGCTTTTGTGGATAAGTCCACTTCCTCAAACAGAAGACTATATGGCAAATATTCATACATTTGTGTGTGTGTGTGTGTGTGTGTGTTGTGTTGTGTTGTGTTGTGTTGTTACAGCCGTGACCGACTCTTTGTGACTCCATGTTTTGTTTTGTTTTGTTTGTCCAGAGGATGGAGGACTGTCAGCATGCAAAGACCAAAGATCATTTTTTTTGTTTATCTTTCCAAAGAGATTAAAGTGGTCTCCAAGTTTTCTTCTTCCCTGCTTGAAATAACCCCATGTGGTTGGTTAGAGACATTGAGAAACAATGACTGATCCAAGGCACCCTGCCCTCCGTAAATAAGCTTCATGAATAAGCAGGGATTGGAACACAACTCTCCCCACCTTCAGTTTAGCAGTTGACCCAAGAGTGGGGAACCCTTTTAACTTGTCAGATTCCATTGCATAGGAAATCTCAAGGACCAAGGAGCCAGAAGCAGAAGAGTGAGCATGTAAACACCAGCATATTTTGGCTTCGAGTTCCTAGTGCCTATATCTAAATTATAGGAGAGGCATGCCAATCTTTTAGAATGGGGAGGGAGGGAGCAAGATACAAATGCTACGAAACCAGAAACAACAGGTGCAGTGGGGCTAGGGGCCTGGCCATTTAGCATTTGTAGCCCAAGGACTTGGTTGGAAGTCCAGGTGGACCTGGCCTTCCTCTCCTGTTCTAGCCACAACCCCATAGCCGTTAGAAGGCCAGCATGCAATTGCTGGCACCTCCACTTAAAAGGATCAGGTAGCAAGGTGAACACTTGCTGCCCATCACTGTGAAGACAAACCTGAGACATTCTCAAACATGAGATGAGAACCATTCTTGAATGAATTCAGTTTCTTTTCTGTTCAGTGCTAGGTCAAGTCTATGTGCCCATGGTATTACACTCTCAGCTGCATCCACACATCTTTTCACAGAGTTGCAGTGCTTGGATGAAGAAGAGACTGAAAAACAGAGAATCTATCCCTTCCCTGGCCCCTTTGTTTCAGAAGCTGAATGCTGCCTCTATTATAAAAATGCTGGGATATTCCTAAAATTAACCTGTTTGTATTTTTACACACAGCCACACGCTCTTATATTGCTCCTGTCTATGCAGAATGAAAGACCTCTTCAGTGCTAAGTGGTTTGCATCCATCACCTCTGTCAGCTTTTGGCTAGGTTCCTAGGGGCAAAGCAGAGGGAACTGCGACATCTCACGGGTGGCAAAAGTATAAATGGAAGACAGAGTTTCCAGATGTATAAAAATATTGTCAGCGTCGGCTTTATTCTAAGAAGCTCAGGCTCAACACCTTTTGGCTGTGGCTTTCTTTAGGAGCAAGCTTTTTAGAATCTGAGCTTCTCATTCAGCCTGTGCCAGATGCAGCATAAATTTAAAGGTATTCTTGGTGTGACCACTCAGAGTGGTCAAAACAGACTTACTTTGGTTTGTGCTTTGATGGTCAGGCACCCACGTGGCCAGGTGTCTGCTGCCCTCTTTCTCCATGGAGGCAAATTCAGGCATAGTAGGTTAAGTGATACACCAAAGGGCCAAACCACCAGGGTCCCATCCACTATGGCAGATAGGGAGCTGCCCCATCTCAGGCTATGTCCACTTGATCCAGCCAGCTGTCTGCATCCTTATCAAAGGCTCAGAATCAGAATCACAGGCCTTTTTTTCCTCCTTTTGTGTGTGTGTGTGTGGGGGGTTCTGATATCCACGTTGGTTCTGCCTGTTCTCCTTGGCATTGACCACCTGTGTTATGCCCTCTGTCCCATCAGCCAAAATGGGTTCCAGTGGCCACTAGGAAAAGGCTTTGGGTACAAAGGGAAGAATTACTGCTATTGTGAATTGACGTGGCGCTTCTTGCATGCAGCTGATTTATATCAAGTACATTTCAAATGGCTGTTTATTTATTTATTTATTTAAAATTTTCAGAATAAACTTCAAATAATATTGACTTTAACTGACTAAAACCGCTTTGCTGGCAAACATCATTGTTTGGTTGCCTGGCCAAGAGTGCCAGAGCTCACAGCAGGCATCTCCTCTTTGGGCAGCGAAGGAAAGCTGTTACCTCAGGAACATTGGTGCTTGATTGTCTTGGGAAATAGTGGCAATCCTACAACCTATTTCCTGGACTAGGCTCAAGGCTGATTCTCCCCAAATTCCAGATGTTTCGATAGCTACAGGGACGAAATCAATTCCTGTCGTAATGTCTTCATATTGGGTCCTTTTTAAACCCTGCCTTGGGTCCTTTTCCAAGGAGAAAGGCAGGGTAAAAATACTCTTTAAAAATCGGTCTTTTTATTTGTTTGGCCATCTCTGCTGTGGATACAGCTTCAATGCTGGTATTTTGTATGTGGGAAGTGGCAAATGTGTTTGGACACGTGGCGTCCCACGTTAAGCATTGACCTTTGCTCCAAGGGATCAGGGTAGTCCCATCTGGTCTTTTGCTACTTCCAGCACACACAAATGTAACGGCTCTCGGGTAGCTGGAAAACCGCCTTGGGTAAGGGCACGACACAATATGTTGTTAATCATGTTGTGTCTGACATTGGTTGCCTGAGCCAAGCCGGCAAGAAAAACCGTGGTGGCCCTGCGAGGTGACAGTCTATTTATTTATTTATTTATTTCATTTCATTTTAGCATTATTGATGCTTGCTATGTCCTTTTGTATATATCTGTGTGGAATGTGTATAAAGTACACATTAAAATAAAGAAAGGGCACATTTCTTTTCTAAGAGAAGGATAATCTGCAGAAGAGAGAGACTTCTCTACAATGGCACCCTAATTTTGGAATGATTGCTGGAGGGCTGCCTAGTAGCAACTCCCCCCCCCACATACTTTCTTTCTTTCTTTCTTTCTTTCTTTCTTTCTTTCTTTCTTTCTTCTCCTCTTTCTTCTCCTCTTCCTCCTCCTCCTCCTCCTCCTCCCAGATATTTTTAAAATGCTAACTTTAAAAAAAAAGCTTCACATAATTTTTCTGATTTTATTGTCTTTGGGAACCCTGATTTAAGAAGCAAAGTTATAAAGCATGTGTTTGTTGCTTTTTACCAGGGTTCCCAAAGAGATTAAAACTATTTAAAACAGATTAAAAACATTATTTAAAAGCAGATCCCTAATATCTGGTTTTAAGTAGCTACATCCAGTGGGAGGCATTTTTTTCATGTATCATGACTCCCGGCTGTTGCAGATCACATCTTGAGTAGAACTGGAAGACAGAGATGGTGGTTCTAGACCAGTGTTTCTTTAACTGCAGTCTCCAAACAGTCCTGTGTTCAGTATCTTGCAATAGTCTAGTCAAGACCATATAGTTCAATTAAAAAGTAAAGGAAAATGATACATTAAATAGGCAAATGTGTGATTAATGTACAGCAGGCCTGCCCAAAGTCCGGCCCAGGGGCCAAATCCAGCCCGTCAGGCCATTCTGAGTGCCCGCCCCTCCCTCCCCCTCCTTCACCCCATGTTTTTTTTTTAAAATCTTCTGCCAATACTGACATCTTTGGGAAGCTTGGGCAGCTGAGTGTACGGGTGGTCTGCTGCCACCGGCACCGCAGGGGAAAGTGTGGGGGTGGGCAGGCCAGCGGCCTCTGCCACCACCAAGGAGCTTTGGGGTAAGCTGGCGGGCGAGCCGTCGCCACCTCTGGGGAGCTTGGGGGGGGGAGGTCGCACAGATCACCTCTTCCAAAGGTCAACCTGTGGCCACGGCTCCCTGTACTTCATTTGGTCCCCACCTTCCTTCTTTCCTCCCTCCCTTGGTCCCCACCTCCCTCCCTCCCTTCCTTGTTCCCCACCTCCCTTCCTTCCTCTCTTGGTTTCCACCTTCTTCCCTCCCTCCCTCCGTCCCTGCCTTTCTTCCTGCGGGTGGGGTTGCAAGGGCTCAGTGGGTGGGGTTTGCAGTGGGGTGGCAGGGTCTGGGAGCAACCGGCCCCTGACACATTCTCAGCCACCAAATCTGGCCCTCCTTACAAAAAGTTTGGGCACCCCTGATGTACAGTATTTTATAGACTCATAAAACCCAGGAGATTGGGCAAAATCCTATAACCTTTTTTGCAGCATAAACCAGACTAGAGCACCACAAATAATTAATTTAAATTATTTTTAAGATTCATTTATTTTTAAGATTCATTGCATTTAAATCTCATTATACTCCTGAGGCTCCTTTTTGCTCTGGGAGAACCTTTAGGAACTTTGAGTGGAGAGGAGGTCAGCAGCCATCCAGTGTTGACTGTTGATGTTTAAAGTCCCTACCTCTTCCTGCAACCCAAAGGCTTCTCCAGGACAGCCCCAATCCAGTCTGTGCCATACAAAGTTATGCAGTAGGGATTTTTGCCCAATGTATTTCATGCAGCCCTTGAAGTGGGCTTCTCCCAATGGAAAGCCCATGGGATAACTAACCTTTAGTCTGAAGTACAACAAGGTGCCTTTTATTCTTTCAGGCAGCAGGTGTGTATGTGTATGTGTGTGTGTGTGTTTTGTTTCATTACAGTCCTGACTGACTCTTTGTGACCCCATGTCCAAGGAGTTTTCTTAGCAGGAATACTGGAGTGGTTTTGCCAGTTCCTACTCCAGGCGCCCACAGCACCTGGTATTCCCTGGTGGTCTCCCATCCAAGTAATAACCAGGGCCGGCCCTGCTTAGCTTCCAGAATCAGGCGAGATTGAATGTGCTTAGGGCATCTAGGCAGCTCTCAGGCAGCAGGTAAGTGAAACCAAATGTACTGAGCCAACAAATATTGGGGATCCTGTTGTATTATTAAATTTCTATGTTTTAAACCTTTCCCAATTTATTTTGCCAGAACTGGACAGATTCTTGCAGGGTTTTGAGAAGCATGCCTCACCCAGTCTTTGAAATTGTTGACCATTTCACATGTTGTCTCGAGAAGACTTACTGGGTTGCTGAAATCCTCTGCCAGAGCTCTGCCTGTGCAACAATGGTGATGTCATCATCAGTGGCAAATTGCCCCTGATTAAAAGCATAGCACTGCTCATTAAAGATGATTTCAGGGCACGTGTGTCTTGTACTCAATGCAACAAAGTCCCATGTATCCCAAAGTTGCCAAAGGAAAGCCATTAATCAGTAATGATTCACCACTGATGAGGACATCATAGGTATTGTGCACACAGAGCTGCACAACAGGATTTCCACCAATGTATTTCAAATTATTTTGAAAACGAGTCCTGAAATATTGACAGGCTTGTTTTGATCCAAAAGAACACAGCTAAGGATTTATTTTTCCATAGGTTATTTGCTCCTCAGAGAGATCCACCATGTATCTGCAGTTGACACACACACCCTCCAGGGCCAATGATTTTTTCCTGCAGAGGTTGTGAGAACCCTCCCTATATTTGGCCTGGAGAACTAGTTCACACCTATAAATCCATCAGGATAATTGGCTCCAGCTGCCAGGTCAGCTCAGATGCCTTGCCCCAGCTGCTGTGCCCCTTTTGAGGCCCTGACATAAGATAGCACTGCACACCGGTTGGAGTCTATTTTGAGCAGCTGCAGGCAACTCAGCTGTTGTGCTTCCCACAGTAGGCAGAGGATAATACTGTACAGGTTTCTCAGTTAGAAACTCTGAAACATGCCAGTTAAGAAATAAGAAGCGGGTAGGGAAGTCAAGTAAGCATTGAGGAGCAAAGAGGCAGGCAGGCCCTGTTTCTTCAAGCCACGAAAACCACCGTTAAAAAGAAAGAGACCTTTGTATAAACAGCTGTATGCATATGGCAAGACTGCTACATTGTTGACAACCTTACAACAAGCCAACACATCCATGTTGCCATCCATGAGGAAGGCAGCTTATACTGTAGAATTTTCTGCCTGTTACACTCTTATTTGCAATTGTGGTACCTACTCAAGAAAATATGGCATCTGTATCTCCATGGCCCTTGATAACTGTCCATCTTGAGCAAAAAGAGCTGACCTTGGTTTTGAGGATCTTATTAGGCAACTGTCTCACTTGGCCATTCTGGTTCCTCAGCAGGAGGAGATCCTACGCAGAGGGCTGGTCTTCCGAACAGGTTGCTTCTCTTCACATTGCCAGCTGGGGGCGCCAAAGAACATAGCCACAACCAGCCTCTGGCGGGCATCAAAGTGTAAATTGGAGAATAATTAGCATCTTGGCATTGGTGCTTATAAAGTAGCCTGAGAAAATTGGACCTCGGATTTATCCTTAGCTTTTATGGCATCTCACCTTGCATCAGGCTAAGAAAATGCAGCTGTGATGTTTCTTGCAAGGCACCTTCATTTCTGGATCAGGATTATGTTGATATTGATAGGTCTGTCCTAAAGTTCCCAGTCAAAGCCCTTCTGAACAGTGATGTCTCTGCTTGCCACAGTGTAATGTAGTGTGTTGAACTCATGAGTATGGAAAAGGCTGTGCTTCAAATCCTAACATAGCAACAACATTAATAGAGTCTCGCCCTACACCACAGGCTGGTTGCAAGAATAAAGTTAATGTAGTTTATTGGACTAGATCTCCCAGAATTGCCCAGCCAGCACAGTCAGTGGATGAGAAAAGCAAAGTTTACAAGCTCTTGGACGGGCCAGAAGGATGCTGTATGCAGCCTCAGCTCCTGGGAGGAAGGATAGGCTAAACATAATATCTTATCACACAAGCACATATGCATATATACATATCACCATCAGATGTACCTCACAGAATAAGAATAAAAAGGTTGACCCCTGTCCCAAAGAGCATGCCATTAAATTTCCAGCACACATACATCAGTAAAGAGAAGGGGAACTATGCATATTAGGCAAAGAATAATACCACAGCCTTTTCCATCAGTTACATGAAATTAGGAGGAAGAGGCTGTGGCAAAGGCCTCAATAAAAATGAGGGTTCCAAGGTGATATTAGAAGAAAAAGACAAGAGTGAAATATCTTTCCCCAAATAAGCATAGTTATTTGGGGAAAGAGTTATTTTTTTATTTTGCCTGCTATGCCTGCACAGATTAACATGGCTAATTCTTCTATAACAGCAAAAATCAAGAATACAGCTAAATGAAGATAAGACCTAATTGATTTAGGCAGTAGAATGAAGGTTGCCGGAGGGGTATATCCAAATTTAAATCAGACACGTGACTAGAGAATCGCATGAAACAATTTTCATTTGTTTTGTTATTTGTTATTTGTTTCATTATGTAACAAAATGAATAACGAACCTAGGAGTAAAATCTAAACGAAACGAAACGAACCAGGGAAAATTGGTTCGTTATGTTTCGTTTCGTTAATGGTGCCGCACAAAGAAATGAGCTGTTTTTAAACCCTTTAAATGGATGAGAAATACTTCAAAAATATTGTACATTTTTTATGCCTGATTATAGCTATAGGTTGATGCCAGTGATGTAAAACATCTAAAATGTGTTTTTAAAGAGATCTTTTTTTTAAAAGGGGACAAAATGGCTGCTGCATACTTTTGTTAATGGCGGCGAATCTGTGCACAATGGCATTTTTAAGGTATTAAAACGTCCTGAATATACTTAAAACCCCAGCAAAAATTATTTTTTCTCCCTGATAATACCTAGCCGGGGGGGGGGGAGGAGTGCTTAAAACGTCCATTTATGTGTTTTCTCAGATTGCTTGTTCTGTTCTGTTTTGTTTTTGAATGTTTTCCATTTGGTCTGGGGCGTGGGACGCTTGCGCGTGGTCAAATGGATTAAATTGCGCAAAGCAGGTAAAAATGAATAATGAACCAAAAAACTAACAAAATGATTTTTTTTGAAAAAAAAATTGTTAAAAACAAAACAAAACAAAATGAAGCCTTAAACAAAACAAAATGAAACAAACCACCATTTTTTCGATTTGTGCCCATCTCTACACATGACTATTGGAGAAGTGGGATGGGGAGCAGAGGTTTTAAAATGAGGTTTATATATGATGGTGATGCTAGAAGTGCACAAATGGGCTGCATATTTGCTTAAGTCTTCTCTGAGCGACAAGAGAGGTGAGTTATTTAGTAGACAGAGTTCTGGATAGGGGCAAGATGAGGAAGGGATGACATTAAGAGGAAGGACATGGAGAACGTCGTGGTAGTCAAGGCAAGACATATTTCAAGTGCAAAGCAGAGTTTTTGCAAAGGGGGAAGAAACGATACATTTATTTATTTATTTGCTGCATTATCTGGCACCAGTGCCACTCTGGGCAGTTTACAAAGATTATAAACAAATAGCAATATATACAATATCTTTTTAAAAACTAAAACATCATAATAAAACATAAACCAAGGCAGCAACAATCATCAAAATCAGAGATAGGCTAAGGATAGAACAGAGATAGATTGAAATGTCAAATGGATCAGCAACAAAGGAAAATCAATAACCAGGGAAAGCTATTTTGAAAAGCCAGGTCTTCAGTTGTTTTTTGAAGAGATGTGTTTTCCACATCTTGTGCAGGAAGAGTACAAAGAGGACTCTATGGACAATGAGTATGAGGAGCAAAGCAGAGGAGAGAATGAGAGATAAATGCATCATGGCTTCACTTTGGACTAACAACATGGATGATAATGTTGTCAGTGGACAGAGAAATATAGGAGGAAGAGGAGAATGAGATGGAATGATAGTAGTAGGTTCAGCTTCAGAATATGACATGGTGATATCCAACAGGTAGGATACAGCATTGGATAAAGGGAGAAAGTTCTGAAGCAAGGAGGCAGAGGTGGCTGCAGATTGCTTGGAAATGTTGTTTTTTGGACTATAGTTCCCAGAACTCCCCAACCAGAGTGGGATTTGGAGAGCTGCAGCCTGAAAGTAACTGTCCTAAGCCATAGCTGGGGATCATGGTCATTCACATGTAGGTGAGAGTTAAAAGCATGTGATTTAGTGAGGAGCACAGAGGCCAGAATGTAACTGGCAGAATACAGTAGAAGTCCTCAAACAGATCTTGAGGGGCGTAAAGGGAGAATGGAAAAACAGAACTTCCCTTTGTAGAAATGCTGAAATCGGGAAAAGATAGAAGATAGATCTGTCCAAACATTAGCGTGACCAAGTGGTGCACGTGATAGAAATCAGCTAAAAGGAATGGAGCACACATCTAACAGTTGTGCAGGAGTTTCAGAGGGACCTAAGCAAGCCCAGGGAATGAGCTGCATGCTGACAAATGCATTTCAGTGTTAACAAATACAGAGGAATGCACATTGGAAGGCATAATAAGAACTACTCGTGCGCATCACTGGGTCTTGAATGAATCAGAGCCAATCACGGGGAAAGACCTGAGCATCTTCGTAATCAGTTCAGTATTATGGTGATGAAGTTGGAAATATAAAGTAGCAATAATGTTGGATTGTGGAATTTGTCTTCTCTTGTGTTTTAATGATGACGATGATGAACGGTTTTAAATTGTTTAAATTGTTCTGTAATTGTTCCAGAGTTGCTTTCACTGTTTGTTCCCTTCAGATATAGGGCAGTATAGAAATCCTTTAATAAATACCTGTAAATAATAAAATAATATGAGGAGAGAAAGTGAAAATGTTTCTTGCAATTACAGAGTCAGTGCCGTGGGTTCTTCATATCAGAAAGATGAAAGGAGAAATGGTAGCCAGAGAGAAGTTACCTCAAAAGGATGGGCAAAACATCTCAAAGGAATATTTACACTTCAGAACATTTTTTCCTTTAATCCAGGTCTGTTTAACAGGAAAATGAGTGTTCATTGGCATCCCCAGACTGCATGATTTGGTACAGAATGGTGATGGCTAGGATTCTCGGTAACTGTTCCTTTTGACCCAGCCTTGGTTTCTGATAGAACTTCATCAAGTCAGCATGGAGAAGTTGGGCTCAGTGCAGCTAAAAAGCCGTTTGCAAGTGCACAGAACAGAGACACTGGTGATAAATCAGTGCTAAATACCAGTTTAAAAACTGATTGCCAGGTACTGATTTGTATGTATGAAGACCTGAAGACTGCAAGCATTCAGATATTGCACAAGTTCAGCTTTTACATTTCCTGACCAACTCAAACCCTTTACCTGCCAGCGATGACACAGTCAAGAGAAGAACTGTCAAGTGACAAGACTGTGATGCTCTACAGTGCTGATAAGGAAGCCAATAATGCGCCTTTGTCTTTACAAGTATTAACTACCCTAGAGCCATTCCAGACCATCAGTAATGGGACAAAACAATCTTTCATCCTTATCACCTTTCATCCTTAACATTGCAAAGGCACAAGTGCGCAAGAGCGTTAATCAGATTTTTAAATGTCTGTCACTGCACTGATATGAATAATGGGACTTCATGGTTCTGTTCTGTTGGATCTTTTCCCCTTTACCTAGTTAGGTTTTTTAACATATCAAATTTGGAGGTAGAAAGATTTGAGGAGAGAGAATATGGCCACCTGTTCCTTAGAACACTTCCTACATAGGCACCTTCACTCTTTGTTTCCCTCTCATACAAGTATCTGCTCAGTGAATGTAACATTAGGAAGAACTTCATGACAGTTAGAGATGTTTGACAGTGGAATATGCTGCCACATACAGTGGTGTAGTCTCCTTTTTTGGAGGTTTTTAAGCAGAGGCTGGATGGCCACATCGGAAATATTGTGATGGGGGATCCTGCATGGCAGGGGGTTGGACTGGATGGCCCTTGAGGTCTCTCCCAACTCTATGATTATATGATTCTAGGATTCTAGGTAGTTCTGGCCTTCCTATTACCCAGTGCAGTGCTGTCTGTTCTTTACTAAATGGCTACTTAGAATATTTCTCAGAACTGGGGTCCTGGAGCACAGTTATACTAATTTATTTATTTTATTTATTTAAAATATTTTTATCTCATCTTTTTTCTGAAAGAGACTCACAGTGCTGCCCTGCAAGTTTTGCCTGAAATACTTGCTGCAGGGTTTTTTTTTCAGGAATTCTAATCTTGGCTGGGTTCTGTCGTACTGTTTGCTTTTACTCCAGACTGCTTGGTAGATTGGTATCCCCCTCCACCTGCCAGTGAGTTTTTTCTCATGAAACAGGCAGCCATTTTCTTGAACCAGTCCCTTTGTTTCACTTTTCTAAGCTCTGGAGGTGACCCCCACAGAATATCTCCACCATGACTGTCAACAACAAAGAATTGTCCATGTGTGGCACTTCTTTGCAAGCCAAAGGAAAACTACTTATATATGCTGGTGCAGAGAGTGCAAGTTTAGATCTGTTCCAACCCACCCTTCCAATTAGGTGCCTTTGCTGTGGCATGCCAGCCCCTCTGCTCTCTACCTCAGCTCGTTGGCTGTGTTTCTCTGAAAAGCTAGTGTTGCTATGGTCTGCTAAAATAGATGATGAACACAACAATTCCCGAAGCCCTTCTCTGCTTCATCTCTCGCAAAACTGAAGAGGCAATGGAATAACAGGAAGGCCAAGAATGGTTCAGTCTACCCAGTAAGTGTACAAAAGGAGAGGGAGGTCAAGGTTTTGCTGTATTCAGTACATTCAAACTGTGCATTCACTCAACCCCACAGCTGACATCAAACAGGTTCTTCTGCATTCAAACCCTGGTGTCTGGCAGCTGCCATGCAGGGACTGGATCACACAGATCTGGGAAAGCTGTGCACGTGCTTAACGTACCAGCCGGTGTGCTATGGAGTTGGGTGTGGTGGACCCTCTGCACTGGCTGCTTCAGCCCTTAGGAGATGGGAGCCAACTACATACACCACAGGAGAAGGCAGAACAATACAGGCCCAGGATGGCATACCAGATGAGAAGCACCGCTTCAGGGCAGGAACGTTGTAGCAAGGGCGAGGCGGTTGAGTCGTGCATCCAGCAGCATCCATGGACAGAGCCAGATAGCAGATCTGAGGTGCCACAGACAGGGTTCACAGCCAGCCTGCACAATCAGCCCCTTCTTCTTTAATATTAGTGGTGCTGCTGCATGGGTCGTTGCCAGTACATTTGAATATGCTACAAGGGTGGGTGAGTGGAGGGGTAGATGTCTGCTTGTACTTTTGTTCTCAGCAAAGCTTTGAAAAGTCACTCTTTGGACTGTAGTTCCCAAAATCCCCCTACTAGTATAGCCACAATGGCAAAGCTGGCGGCGGTGGCGGTGGCGGCGGGGGGGGGGGGAATCTAGGAACTGCTGCCCCAAAGTAGCATTTCCAATCTACAGTGGACCCTCGTATAAAAATTGTTTAACAGAATATTAAAGGGGGGGGGATCCCGTGGTTGGGGAAAATTGCTTAACAATCACCTATGGGGCGAATTTGTACAAAAGAAAAACAGTCACAATTAGGGATTAATCTGTTTTCAGTGCATTCCTATGGGAAATTTGTACAAAGGGAAATTTGCTTAACAGAATTTCATTTGGGACGAATTAATTCCTTTATGCAAGGCACTAGTGTAGTATTGTTACTTAAACCAAAATGATGGCACTAGGAAGATTGCAAAGGTAGAGCTAAAAAAAAAAAAGGAAGAACAGAATTACCAAAGTAGACCATTGGTGTGACTGCTCCCTTTCTTTGCTTTTGTAGTCCATATTTAAAAATACTTTTATTCAATATCCATTCTAAAGAGTAATTTTATGAAATGAAGAGGTTTAAATTTTATGAAACTTGTCAAAATAAAGAGAACCATTATGTTTGTTTTCCTTTGCAATGTAAAAACACATTAAGCAATCCCAAAACACACATTTACATCTGTGACTCCTGCACCACCTCCACCCCCAACTGCTTCTTCCCTTAGGAACCAAAGCTCCAGGGTATGATATTGGAACAATAAACAGGAATTGCACATAGGGAAGGGATCACATCAGCGTAGGCAGCCTGAGATTAAAAGCCAAGTTTGTCAAGCCTGCGTCTGCATCTTTGTTGCTTGCAGTTCTCATTACGCGCACGGCTGTGCTCAACCACATCTGTGGGAGGGAGATTCCTTCACTCGTGGATGTTGTGCCAAGGGGTGCCCAGGACCAAATCAAGCATCCACAGCATAGGTGCCTTAGTCTTGATCCATTCAGATGATTGGTTGCAGCCAGGGCCGGCGCTGGGTTTTTTTGCGCCCTAGGCGAGGGGCAGGGGTGGGTGGTGGGATGGGGGGGCAGGCGGCAGCGGGTGGCGGGGGATGGAGGGGCGGATGGCGGGGGCAGTGACAGGGGCGGTGGGCGGACAGCGACGGGCAGCGATGGGCAGGCGGCGACGGGCGGCTGACGGGCGGTGGGGGGACGGATGGCAGTGGCCAGCAGCGGCGGGGCGGCAGGGGGGCAGGCTGGCCAGCACCCTCTTTCCATTTTGGCGCCCTAGGCAACTGCCTAGTTCACCTTAATGGACATACCGGCCCTGGTTGCAGACTGCCCTTAAGGGGGTGGGGGAAGAGGAACCCAAGGCATTAAAATGACTCCATGTATTCAACATGGCTGTGGGCTGAGCCCTTCTCAATATGTAGGGCTATAGAGACTTCCTGTTCAGGTTGGGACTTGGTATTGTTTACCCACCCATGATGGTAATTCCAGCTGCAGTGGCTAGGGACTTGCAGTCCAAAATAATAACTTTTCTAAGCTCCACTCTTTTTTTTTTTTTTGCCTGTGGTTTTGGTAGCAAGAGCTCTATAACTTGGCAGAGTGTGGTGGCCAGCCACAACAAGCAATACAGTCCGTGGGGCCAAATGGGATCTTGACATACGAGGCCAAACTTCTGGTGGAGGAAGCAGCTGTGTCATGTAATCTGCCCTGCACTAGGCTGCTGTTCATAGATATGGTGAAGGACATTGTCCCATTACAAGTCTTATTACTAGTCAATCCGTGAATTGAAGGCAGTGAGATATCTCTTCCATTGCTTCAGGCAGCACAATGCAACAGCCTGTCCTCCTGATGCCCATGTGATGTTTGCTCAATAGCTCAGGTCTGACACCAAGTCATGTATGCAATAGGATGTAGTAGACAATAACACATGCAGCTAAAAACCTATAGGTCTTTCAAGAATCCTCTTGACTCTTTGGGAACAGAATGAATGTACAACAAACAAACAAACAAACAAACAGCCATCCGTAGTCATAAGCCTTTCTTGAGCCCAGATCTTCCAGGGGACATGTTTTTTTTTCATTCTTAATGTGCGACTGACTCATTTTACAAGCAAGGTGGGCCTGAATGCATACAAGCATCCTGGTTATAACTATCGGTGAACAACTTGGCAAGTGAAGGACTGAGACCCTTCCTGGCCATATTTCTTTATCAGTGAGCAGCAATAAATGTGCATCTCTTGATAGCTGCAATATTCCTTTCAGCAGCCATTCTCTCCCTTGTGATTTCCAGGTTATGTTTATTGGGACCTTGGATGTCATGCTAATCAGAAAGCTGCTTCTAGTCCTAGGTGTCTTACTTAAATTTGAACACAGAAAATTGCAAAAGCTGCACTAAGGAACATCAAGAAGGTCCCAAAAGTTCTGGAAGACAAGCTTTTGAAGAAAGCACAGTCCTAAATGTCCTCCAAGGTGTAGGAAATGGTTTGCTGATTCTTCTTTCCCCTGCTGTTCATAATAGATTAAAGGGCTTTTCAAATGCCTCTAGTTGGTATAGTTATTTCAAATGCCTAATCATCAGAAACAGAATTCAGCACAAACACCAACAGAATAAACCCACCCCAATACTTTGCAGTGGACACATAGAAGCTTACATTTTTGCTGTACAGGTTTGTCAGCATTGCAACATTGACTGCAATATTTCCATGGGAGTTCTTTACATTCCTAGATGTTTTGCACCCCGAGTAAAGAGGCCTCTGCTTTGTGCCATGCACATCCGTTCTTCTTTCTTGCCTGTGTTAAGACCCCCACCCCCGACAACAGAAAGACTGCACATGTTGGTACTCACTCCACATTTGGTGTGCTTTATTCTGTCTGCAAGAGCTGCCAAACTGACATGAAAAGCAGTCCATCTCCCACATCCTCCAGATCGTCAGCTTTGGACTGTAGCATAGCCCTAACTTATTCTGAAGTAACTATGAAAGTATTCCCATATACTCAGAAGGTGCTACCCACGGGGTTTCCAGTTTATCTTGACAACTGAAGAATGGAGGAATAGGGGGCGAGTGAGAAAGAAAGAAACAGAGATGAATGAAATGTAAGGATTTCAAATAGTGGAAGGGTTTATTTCTATACATCAGGGCTGTTCAACTTTGAACAGGCCAAGGTCTACTTTTTCCGGGCCAAAGTGCCTGAGGGCTACTACACTAAAACCTCTACTTATGAATTTTATCCGTTCCAAGCACATGCTCATAAGTAAAAACTTTTGTAAGTAGAGCAGTGGTTTCCCATAGGAATGCATTGAAAACCAATTAATCTTTTCTGGAGGGAACAGATTTCAATGCACCATGGCCCTTGAACTACCCCACTCGGCTGAGATAATGGGCTGGCAGAACCAGAACTTTGCTGGGGCAGTGGTGGTCCTTGGGATGGAGGAGGGAGGGGTGGAGAACTTATCACCTCACTTTTTTTATTGATGGCTGGCAGGCTACTTTTGAACCCTTCACGGGCTACCAGTATCCCACGGTCTACCTGTTGGGCAGGCTTGCTATACATGTATGCTGTCAGAATGGTGGTATAGAACAGATACAACCTTACTAGTACAATCCCAAGTTGAAAATGTCTGGTGATTCTTTTGCTGTAGAGAGACGAACGTGTTTTGATTGGCATAAATGCTTGTGGACAGCAGCCCATTTGTTTGTGTGGAATAAGGTTTTAGTCCTTGGATCCTTTTTCCAAACGAACAAACAAAAAAGTTAAGCTCTAAAGTGACACAGGCCTTTTTGTTGATCTTGCTTACATTACACAGACCAACTCAGCTACCCCTACCCGAATCAACGGTGAAGGAAGAGGGAGAAATTAAAGAAATCACAAGAAATCAGTTGATTGATTTCTTGTGATTTCTTTAATTTCTCCCTCTTCCCCTATGAGGGAATAGGCGCAGTATACAAATGTAAAAATAAAATAAATGAATAAATAAATAAATTGATCAGTGGCATAGACTGCCCCTGGCATCAGCTCACTGCTTTGTTTCCTGTGTATAGACACAACTCTCTGTTGTTGCTGGATACACTATGGCATAAAACCTGCCACATGCAGAATTCACGGAACTGCTCTGTGGTCATCAATAAGAGGTATTTAGTTTCATCAGATAAATTAGTAGATTTTCAGACATGCTCACTACTAGGGGAAAAAGTGTTTTGTTGGGAGTTGCGATTTCAGAGAGAATCATAGAATACTCGTTGTCTTGGTATTCCCTGCTCCCGCAACCTTTCTTTTGAGGTGCTGACAACTGATTCATCTGAGGGACCGAATCTTCCATGTTGTTTCCTAGGCAACCAGGAAGTGGTTATGAGTACCATGGAAGAGACGGCAGCAACAATGCCGTGTTTCTCAGGAAAGGGTTTCTTTTTCCTGAGAAACATTTTATCCATGATGCAGAACACAAAGCCCCTCAAAGAAAAGCAAACTAGACCCACATTAAGGGGGAGCCACATGAAAAAAGGGTGTCAATGATTCACTCCTTGCTTCCTGTCCCCATTACAGAACTGAGATGGCCCACAAAGGCTGGCTGGATGTTCCTGATTTGTTCTTTAAACAGACTGCCTTCTACAGAAAAGAATGGATCAGAATTCTCTGTACAGAGAGAATCCCCATCTTGGATGCACCTTTAACAAGAAGTAGCCCTTGACAAGCTCAAATCCCAACCTGGGCCTCTGCCCACACCATGGAGTGGGCAGAGGCGAATGCAAAGAAAATGCAAGGGTTGGCTGTGCAGCTATACCCTCTAAAATCTGGATTCCTACACTATCCAGATCCAACGACGTTACCAATAGGACTCAGTCTTGCAACCAGGTATTTGCATGGATGCTCAGGAGAAAAGAAGGTCGGTTCTTCCCAGGCTATCAAATGGTAGTGTGTCTGAATTTCAATCTCTGGGAGATGTTCAGTCTCTGTAACTTTGCAGAAGAAACATATTTGACCTGCTGTAGCTCACTGGTTTGCAGCAACTGGCCAGGGGCTAGGATATGGAATCCATACTGTGCCTCCTAGGAGAGGGGTCATCACCCAGAACACGTGTTGTTGATGGAGATACTTGCTAGGCTACCTGTGTGGCCTTAGACAAACTGTACAGTCTAAAAGAGCATTGCTTGAAGGATGGGCAGGTAAAACATCTCTGATTACTTTATACCTAGGAAACCCTAGGAGGATCACCATAACTTTGAATTAACTAGATGGCACATAATTATTATTTGGGGAAAGAACAGTGGCTAGCCAAGAGGCAAGTTGGACCTAAGCTATGCTAAGAGGTCCCCAATATCTTTTGGATCTAACTGACTGCATTGGTCAATTATTCTTAGGATACTGAAATACCGGTATATTTTCAGCTCCTGGTAGTTAATTCAGTTAGCAAATATCATGGCTCATTTTATTAAAAAAATGATTGTTTCTTTGGTTCTTTAGTAACTACAATAAATAACAAAGTATTGTTCATTGCGTTCCACTGCATAGTCTGACGCATGGCCCCTCTCTGGCTCCAGAATACTTGGCAAAGTACACTTAACTAGACAAGTTTCTAGGGATTTAAGGCAAATGTTGAAAAGTGTTTTTTTTCTGGAATGACAAACTCCCAGAGTTCCCCCTCTTCCGTGGTCAGGAGCCTAGGGGCTTCTGGGAGTACTGGTCCAAAAGGTTTCCAAGTTTTGATTTAAAAGAAATGCTGGAAAAGGAGCCTATTCATTTTCACCCACTAAAACCATAAGGACGATTAAATGTGGGTTTTTGTTAATAGGAGTGTTGGTGCTGTCCGGCAGTAGAAGCAAAAGGTTATTCAGCAGGGTAGATATACCATAGGTTGCATACACATAGCATGTGACCTGCAGAGTACTATACAATGTGTCGAAATATTACTTGCTTATCATTAGCAGTTTTCACTTCACAAAGAAAAAAAATGGTGTCAAAACATCTCAAGAAATCTCCTTCCTGTTTGCCGTTGGACTGCTTCTTTCACTCAACCTATACAGCCAGACATCTGGGGGTACAAAATGTTCGACAGAGTTTTTCAGAATCAAACATCCAAGGGAACAGATTTAAGTCTCATGCTTCCGATATCACAGAAATATATTTATCTGGGGATATTTATTTTATAGTATCTCTTCATAAAGGTACTGTATAGTTCTAGCATTCTGTTTTAAATCAGCAAAATATTTTGCACCAAATATAGCAACAAATAACCCTTGCATCTGGCAGCATAGCATGGATTCAGTGAACATAATGCTGGAAATAGGCATTTTGGTTACTATAGCCAAAAAACATACTGAATGATCTGCCAATCGATATGCAGATGGACTGCCTGATCAGGATAAAACTAACCAACGCTGAGAAACACAGAGATCTCTGAGCTTAATATTCTAGCACAATCTAGGTCTCCAGTATCTATGTCAGAGGAGAGCACTTGTCCCCTGCACCATCCAGATTCTAGTGATTTTGTTCCATGTTATTGTATCCGAAGGAGATACAGATCATTCCCTTCTTGCAGCTCTTATTGGTATGACAGTCACATGCACACTTAGTGGCAAACATGCTGCATTCTGGCTGTGCTGTGATAAATAGAGAAGCCTGCAGTTCCAGGGTGGATGGCCTCGCAATCCTTTCATTTCAAAGGCAGACACATGGCAATGCGCCGGACCGTGTGCTTACGGCAAACAATGTGCTGTGGTTCTCCATGCGCCGTCTGTCATCCCCAGAGGGCAGCGCTTAGCTGTCTCTCTCTGCAGCCGTTGCAGTGGGCAGGCTGAGAGGTGGCCTGGAGAACATGGTAGTTGCAAGCCTACCAATGGAGGATCTATATGGGGAAACCTGAAGGCCCTTTGGGTATGGGAAAAACCTGGAGCTTTCCAGATTTCCACTGTTTTGCATGGGATAGTGCCAGTGAAGGATAGCAGGAAGGAGCCGGGGCAGGGCCCAGAGGATGCTATAATTAGATGAGGCGACACAAGTATTTTTATTGGGTTGACTTTGGTGGATCACAGTGTTCAAGTACTTAAACCTCACAGTGCCCTTTTTGGGGGACAAGAAGTGAAGAAAAATGACAATCTCTATCTTGCCTATATATGTAAGCAGTTTAGTAAACAGAAATCTTTCATCTTACAGTAACAGGCAAATCAGATTCTTATGTCAAGCTCAGAAAGCAGCTGAAAAACATAGGCCCTTCCTAGTCAAGTAAAAATATAACAACTAGGATTTGCACGATGTTTTTCCTGTGTATCCAACAGACTTTGCATAGGTTGTCACAACAGTTCACGTAGCAACATCTTTGTGAATCATGTTAATACATATCTCACATGGGTGGAATCAGGGCAAAAGCTAAAAGAAAATAGCTTTTTAAGTGACCACTTAAGTCAGATCCTATGCTTCTCCATGCAGAAGCAAGCTCGCTGAGCCCAGGTAGAGATGTGAAAGATGATAATATTAATAAATTCTTCAAGGTTCAATATTATATTTTTATACTGCCACAACTCACCTCCCTTTGGCTAGGCAGCTATGGGAAGGGTGTGTGTGTGTGTGTCCCCCCCATGAAATTGAATTACCATGCAGTATGTTACTAAATAGCCCACCTACATGCCCTAAGCACATCTGATCTCGCCTGATTTCTGTTGTTTTGTGGTATATGCAATTAATAAAGAAAAGGACAAAATGCAGTATACAAATACAAACCGTCTATAACTATGGCTTAAAAAATACCACATCTCTCACTTTTGCTTATGAAAAAGTTTATTGGAATTTTCTTCATATTCTGCCGTCCCTCTCCTTCCCCTTCCCTTTCCCTCTTCCTCTAGGTATACTACAGATGAGTGGCTTGGGCAGGCATAAAAAGCATCTTCCTTCACTGGTAAGACTACTCATGTGATCACATACATGCTAAAATGAACTAGTAAAGGGGATATTATATATGAAGTGGCTCAGTCTTGGTCTCCTTAAATAGCCACTACACCACAGTGTTGTGACAGATGTAGGTTAGCTGATTTCAAACGGCCCTAACCCTAACCCTAACCCTTTCAACTTTCCCATACTGAGAAGATTGTCACAAAATGTTTTTTAAAAGGAAGGAAGGAAGGAAGGAAGGAAGGAAGGAAGGAAGAGTTTGCTGATTAATGTTTTGAGCAAATCAGTATTCCCAAGAAAGAAACTATACAATGCTATGAAATAACACTAGAGTTAAGAAGTGTTTCTACCTTGTTTTCTGCTTCAGGAATGAATAATGTCTAGCACTGTTGGCTGTAAAGGATAAAATGTGAACAGGATCTGCTTTCTGGACTTGGCTGGTTTGCTGGATATATAAAAAATGCTGTCTTTCAGCAAGTGCACTTTTGGCCTGGTTCACTCCTGCATAGGATTGACTTGAACCCCGTATTTCAAAAACGAAAACCAAAAGCAATGCTTGTAACTAGGTCTTCTTTACTCATTCTCTACTCATTAATGCCCTAGGTATGTCCAGGTTAGACTTTGGCTGGGCATTGGGCTGTCTTTCAGAATCACTTGGAAATTACAAATGGTTCATAATTTGGCCTGAAATTAGCCCTATTCTGGCTTTTTCTTTGCCAGCAATCCAAAAATAATTAAAGAAGAACACCTAGCCGTACGCCTCTCCACTACTATTCTGCTCACACATCCAGCACCAAAATCAAAGGATACAGGTTGCTGCTCATAGGTTGGGTCTACATGTAAGTAAAAATCTTCCAGAGTTCTTGACCACATACAGAGCTTCCACATGAGCAGCAATCTCTTACCTCTGGAATGTTTGTGCAAAATGATAATGAAAGATGTGGGGCTAGGGATTGATTGCCTTCTAACTGCATTCAAAACACTGCCTGAAATAACAGAGGGTTGTTCAGAGGGTTATTGCCATCTGAACAACCTGAAAACCAGGTTGGTGTATTGAGAATAAAAAAGAATAAAACAGTCATTCAGGATCTAAAGTGAGTATGCCAAGTTGGCTTGTCCTATACACTTGTCTGAATTAAGCTGGGAATGAGGAGACTCTCTGTTAACATCATCTGCCTAGATTCTTTGTGAGACTTGGTGGCCATCGGAGTGGAGTTTCAGTGTCTCAGAGCGATTCCATCTTCTTTGTGATGTGCCCCATCCCACAGTCTGCTTGGTTTAAGTGTGTGCATCTGAAAGTGAGTACCCACTGTGTTGCTTAGTAGCCCTCTTCCTGAGGTAGCTGGATTCGTCTCAGGAGTGGTGTTGGACTCCTCTCAGCTTGCTCTGCTAGAATACTAAGGTTCATGCTGAGATCACTCTGTCAGGAATAGTTCAGGACTTTGTGTCCAAGATGTCAACTATGAATCTGTCCCAAAAATATCTTGTCCAATTTCATGCTGTGTAGGGAATATTCTGGATCTGGTTTTCTGTGGTAGGCAAGATGGTAGCGTCTGGGTGTGGGTGTATTGCTATGGCCAGATCTTTACCTCATAGGGGAGACTCTTTAGCAGTTGAGTGGAGGTGAAGATGGTTTGCCCTGAAAGCTGATGGATCCAAATGGCCTTCTGACAGCGGTTGGACAGTTTTCTATCACTTCAACAGATGATCCTGTCAAAGGCTTAATTGCCCTCTGAAAGATGCAGTGGCTAGGGCAATGGATATGATCACTTCTAAGCATCCTCTCTCACGGAGAGCAGCCAAATTAATCTCCAGGATTACAAGGAAACTGGTAAAAATTGAAATATGTGTTGCAGAGATTAGAATGATGAAAACTTGAATTATTGAGTTCAGTAGAGCATGAAAACTTAAAGGAGGTCCGACTGCACATTGGAATGCTTGCAGTATGGTGATGCTGGCAGTGAAGAAATGATTTCTATCTGCTGCCGTTGCATGTGCATGGAACCATCCAGCAAACTGTCTTGGTTTGTCAAGGGCACACTATATTTTGGTCCAATATTTTAAGGTGCAGTAGTGATGAACGTCACTTTGCATGGAAACCAGCAAGTGTGTAGCTGCAGCTTAAGTGAAAAGTCCAAAATAATCAGTCAACACAGAGTATTCATAGCTTGATTCACAGCAGGATTTGGCAGGCACAAGTTCAAAGAGTGCAGAATATCTTATCCCAACCCCTGGACATGGGTGAAACAGGAGGTTTTACGCTGATGCTCCTGGAAACCACACTGAAACTGAAGTGTAGGCCTTAAGAGAGTTAGGTAGCACAGTAAACAGGGCTTGTTCCCCATTTACATTTCAAACACCTCTTGCTTGTGAGGCCTTGCACACCATTTGAGTGGCTTATGCCTGTCTTAAGCCTTTATTGTTCTTAAGGACAGAGAAGAGGCCCCAGCTTCTCATCTGTGTCTGGAGCCCCCCCTGTCCAGAATGAGTTCTGCCCTGCAACCCCCCCAGATCATTGGTCCATCAAGTCCAGTTACTGTGACTACTGAACATCTGGAAAGTTGGTAGCAGCTTTCCAGATGTTGAGTCAGTAGTTTATCCCGCCATCATTGGATATATCAGGGATTGGACACTGAACTAGCGATCACAGTATCTTGCGAGATATAAGGTTCACAGACATGTCTTCTTTCGAACCATAAATGGCTTGTGACTGAAGCAGGGGAGCATTGCATTTCCCTTCCAAAATCTTGGGATTAGGCATACCAAGGCTCCCTTGGTTGAAATGTCAACTTTTTCCAACTGCTACAGTTTATGGCTGAATTCAGTTCCAGGAATATGAGACACCAGTCACTTTAAAGATGTAGGTGGCATATGGCCATCTTAAAGATGAGGATGGCATATGGTGTATGGACAAAAACCTATTCACTGCTTGAAAACATGACACTAAATCACATGTTAAGTAAAAAAAAAAATAGAGGCCCCTTTCTAGTTTTGAGGTCATGTTCATGTTCTCCACCAGGAAGTACTGGGTCTTGTATTACTGGATTATTTGGTAGTGATTATGAGTCAGCAAGGGGCACCCTATTTAGATAGGTTTTTGGCATGTTATGGAAGGAAGGAGGAAAGTGGTCGCCTAACAATCACTGCCACTTCTTTCTGTCTTCTTTTGTTGTTTTTGATCATGTTTGCTCCCTTTCCAAAGGAACTAGTTCCACGTTCCTGCTTCACAAATGCTCCCCGTGATCTGTTCCTCACATAATCCTCGGGAAGGACAATGACCCAAAGCTTGTAAGGAATCATGCCATTGAGCTTGAATAAAAAGTGTTCAGTTGAGAGCAGTTCCAGACAGTTGTTCTGTTGTGTAAGAAAAATGCATGTTGCAGTTGCTAAAGCGATTCTAAGTCTTTCCTTCACCACGGGTGCTCATTGCAGGGAAATAGGATTTACTGAAGTAAATTAGCAATATTACTCAATAGAAAAAGGAAACCTTCCTCACAAGGTTGCCTTATCCTTTGTAAGCCAGAAAACCACATATTCTAGGCAATAATAAACTATGTATTTATTGAATTAAAAATGCTAGCTCCATCCACTCTCTCCTCAGCTTGCATGTCCGTGGTGCATCATGTTGTACAGGTTGTGCTAGTGGTATAGACCCCAATGCCTTGGGGCATTGAAATTGATGTTCATATTCATGTCTTCTGACAATTGTCTTGTTTGAGAAGTACAGTACTGCATTATATTGTGCTGTTTTATTCCAGAGGTATGTATATATGACCTTTTAACATGGAGTGGGGTAAGGAAAGCTGGTTACTAAGACTGTTATCTTGCCTGCAGTAATGTTGCATTATCTGGGGATTTTTTTTTACCCCAAAGTTTACCATTTGGCTATGTTCTCTCTGCCTCTCATGCTGGAGCCTTGTTTAATTAAAATACAGTGGTATAAAGGAATTAATTCATTCCAAATGAAATTATGTTAAGCAAATTTTCCTTTATACAAATTTCCCATAGGAATGCATTGAAAATGGAGTAATCCCATTTTTATGTTGTATGGATTCGCCCCATAGGCGATTATGTTAAGCAAATTTACCCTATCTCCGGAATTTTTTATGTTGTACAGAGTTTATGTTATACAAACTGTTTGTTATATGAGGGTCCACTTGTACAATAAATTAAAGGAGAGCCTTGCTACATACTAGCTGCATCTCCAACTCTCAATTCATTGTTGTGAGAGTTGGAGTAGCGATGGCAGGGGATCGTATCTAAAGAAAAGGGACCAAAGGAAGAGTTAAGTTCTATTTTGATTTTTTAAAAGGAGCTAATAGGTGTGATCATAAAGAATCATTTAAGAGTGTAGACCTTATCAGCGGCTTTGGATCCAAAAGGAAAACTTAGATGCTCATATAGATGATGAGAATGGAAATGTTGCCTGGCCGCCATTTCAAAAGAGGTCTCTCCTTACTATGGAGTTCTTAGATGTAAAAGGGTCAAGTATGGCCAGCATTTTTTTCTTTCTTGCATTGCCAACTAGCATTTCACCAGACCTTCACTTTGTGGACTGAGTGACTGAGACATTCAGAAAGTCAGAATATTTCAGATCAATGCTGGTTTTGGGATGCACAATGAGATCCTCAGCTGCTTGGGTAGCTCAGTGAGTTGGGTAGCTGGCTACAGAAGTGAAAGTTGGAAACTGGGTTTCCCCATTGTGCCACCTGGGAGAGCAGCAAGCTGCATAGTCACAGAGGGCACCCAGAAGAAAGCGTTTCCAGATGGGCGGTATAAAAATCCAATAAATAAGTAAGTAAGTAAATAAATAAATAAATAAATAAGAAATATTTTAAATCACTGCTGAACAGTATACCCAGAGAACCCTAGAAAAGCTCACTATAAGTCCGAAAAGACTAGAGCATAAAACTAATTAATGAAATTCTCAGCCCCTTACCCCCTCCCCTCAATTTGGAAGAGGCCCTGAAACTTTAATCTTGGTTTGCCAAGTCTTTCAGGAGGTTGTTAATCTGAAGGACTGCAGTACTGTATTAATTTTTATGTCTTCTTCACCTAGTGAATGTAATTGCACGTTTGCTCATGTGTTCCAAGTACCTGGCTAAATAGTTTCCTCACATTAAGATCTTATCTTGCCCACTCATACAAACAGTCATTTTTTATTCCATTAACTATCCTGGAGCCAATCAGTCTCAGTTATTAGCAGAGCAGTGAGGTGTGTAGCCCTGAGAAATGCATTATTTGTGCCCTTTGCTGAAGAATGGAGATACTTCAGCAAGGCAGGTGACCATCTAGCGTGCAGAAGCAGATAGTATGGGTGGTGGTGGTGAATAAACTAATATTCCTAATGGAGGTGAATCCAGAACTGTTCATATCTGAGAATGCAGGGGAAAGATGTTATCAAACAGGCCATCAAAACGGCACTGGCTGATAAAATGTCAGCGGGACTGAAAATAGTTTATAGTCTAGGAATAACCATGAATGGTATGGCAACAGTGCAACAAGTTTCCCAGTCATCTTAGAAGACTCTAAGCCTCTGCCAATGTCAGATCTTAAGGCCAAAAATGTCCCCTTATTAAAACTTCTCTTTCTAAAAGTGCAAATATATGTTGGGCTGGAAAGGGTGATAGGCTGAAGTGCACGGTGCCAGATAAGGGGCTCCAGAAGGTTTTCTGATTATCACGTTATCAGCTGAAGCTTATGATGGCACCTCTTCCTGTCTGCTTTCATTTACTCATATGAAACTGGGAAATGTAAAGCAGACTGTGATTTGATTCACAGCCTGCATTATGTTTGAAACTGCAGTCAGCGCAAACACAAGGGCTGCAGGACAATTTGGGAGTTCACTGTTCTTACCGGATATGGTGTGATTTGCATTCCAGTCCATTGATACCTTTTGTTCTTTCCTTCATCTGGGGAACCCGGGTAGTGAAAATATGGGAAATTATAATGACAACACAGGAATAAGGTGATTGAGTGATACTAGCATTAATCTCATATATGCAAGTATTTTTAAAAATAATAACTGGAGGAGGATCGGGGGGAGGGGAGAATATGGGAGCATGTTCCCTTGGTCCTGCACATCATGCCCCAACTCTCTGTCACTGAGACACCACCTACAAACACACAACCATTTTTACAAGACCAGATCACAAGTAACCACACTGGGAAAAGCCTGCTTGATTTGTTCAGGTTTGAAAAAGTAGAAGCCCCCAATAGTAGGGAGGGGAAACACTTTGGGAGCAAAAGCTGCTGAATGGTTTCAAATCAGCTTTTGCATCATGGGATCAGTAAAAAATACTTTGATTTCACCCATTTTACAAGTAGAGCAAAATGCATGGTATTTGACCATGCAGTTGCAGCCTCAGTGTTGTAAACAAACGGCTCACACTGAAATAATCACGTAAACAAGTTCCTGCATGCAAGATGTTCTATAGATGAATGATATGCGTGCCAAACTATTTGCTTAGAAACCTCAAATGCAGTTGCAGGTTTTATTTTCACATTTTCTGTACAAACACACAGGGGTGGCCCTTGACTCTTGTTCGGCGACTCCAGCGGGTGCAAAATGCAGCGGCCAGACTGGTGGCGGGTGTGCATCATTACGACCACATCACCCCAGTGCTGGCCCGTCTGCATTGGCTACCTGTTGAGTTCCGAATAAGATTCAAGGTCTTGGTTTTAGTTTATAAAACCCTCCATGGCTTGGGACCTGATTACCTGGCAGAGCAAATCTCTCAAAGATCAACTGAGGCCCGACCTACCAGAATGTCGTGGGCACTCTCACTCCAGGTGGCCATGCCCAGGGAGGCTCATAAAATGGTGACTCGTAACCGAGCCTTCTCTGTGGCTGGCCCTATGCTTTGGAACCATCTCCCAAGTGAGTTGCGCCTTGCACATTCCCTACCAGCCTTTTAAAAAGCCCTAAAGACCTGGCTCTTTCGTGAGGCTTTTGGCGACAGTTAATTTTTTTTTTAAATCTGCCCCACCATCACGCCTATGATTCTTTTTAGTAGTTTTTAATAGTTTTGTTATTATGTCTTTTGGTTTATTATTACTGTTGTTGTTTTCTATTCTGTTGTAAACCACCTGGAGTTCCTCCGGAAAACGGGCGGTATATAAGTACTAAAATAAATAAATAAATAAATAAATAAATAAATAAATAAATAAATAAATAAGGAAAGACACTTGTAGCAAGTCAAGCAGTGCTGTTATCTAGACAGCCAATCAGCAAGAGATGTCACTTTGAAGCTTTAACATGTAAGCTTGTTTCCTTACTTAAACAGTATATACTTTCTATCATAGCTGCCAGTTAGAACTCATTTGTTTATATAAAGTATACTACATGGATTTTTAAAGAAAACCATATGTCTTAATAATTACTTTGTTGCATTCATAACTGAGTGATTGAAAAGCATTTGGCAGACCTCATAACCAGTACTAGAAAGCATCCCCTTTTGTGGGTGAGACAATTTCCCTCCTCTTGGGCCATGAGCCAGTGGTGAAAGAAGGGAGTTTGGTATATCTCCAACACTTACGTAAGTTGGGGTTCTTCTAAATGATACTAGGGTTTCTGAATAAAGATGTCAGGATATTACAGTAGTTCTATAAAAAGTGTCACGTGGAGCTTTCATTTCCAAAAGCTCAGTTCTATGCTTGCATGTTTACTCCAAAGGAATCCGTCAGTACAACCAATGTTTTCTGCAAGAGCCATCTTAGCCAGCTTGCTCATTTCCACCTGACTTCTCAAAATGAAAGTATTTACAGTTCTCAGCCCCCATATTGTATGAATGACTTGGGAAACACTAGTTCCTTTGTGCACATTACAATGTCAGGTTCATCACAAGTATGTTTGCACTTCCCAAATAAGACTTTTCCTTGCTTCTTTTCCCAGTTAGCGTCACAATTAATAAATAATTATATGTTGTTACAAGCTGTTTCTGACTGATGGTGACTTTTTCAATGGTTTTGTAGATACTGTATAGAGCAGTGGTGGTGAACTTTTGGCGCTCCACACTTTTTGGACCACAACTCTGAGAATTCTGAGCCTAGATTGCCAATGACAAAAGACTGTGTGGGGGTTGTGGTCCAAAACATCTGGAGTGCTGAAGGTTCACCACCACTGGTATAGAGTATTCAGAAGCGGTTTGCCATTCCTTTCTTCTTATGGCTCTCTGGATGGGACAATCTCACTCAGAGTCCAAGAAGCCAGATGCTTCTAGGAAAGCTGCAAGTCGGAAATGAAGACAGCAACTCTCTCCTGTGTTTTGTCTCCTCCTCTCCATGACAAGATATCCTGAGCCAACTGCTTCTGAATCTGGCGGTGTCATTTCTCTTGTTCAGGAACATATGGATCTTAATAAAGAAGATCTTCTGACAGAATCAGCTCTAGCTGTTGACCGGGTTCGTACACAATGGATGGCATGTTCCATATACCAGTAGATGCCTTCAGAGATGGTCTTACCATTAAAGGAAGAAAAAACAGCCAACTCAGGTATTAAGTGTTGGAGAGTAGCAACAAAATACTAGGGGAGGGAATTATCCCATAGATATACACCACAAAAGCTAGTCTTGATGTTTGTGAAGCTCTGCTTCATTTGGTAATGCAGAAGACAGAGTCACCCCCCTCCAATCCCATTGATGCTGATGCCAGAGGGTGCCACCTTATTCTTTGTCTTAGGTACCAATATATCTTGGACAGCCCCTAAATGCCCCGCATCCACGTCCACCTCCTTCCTGCATGTTTTACCTTGATTGTATTGGTCTTTTTTCTCCTTCCACACCTTACTAACAATGATTTTAGAAAATTGGGCACAAGAATGGCAAG
>JAHTLZ010000129.1:51065341-51141339 GCA_023846285.1 Phrynocephalus versicolor
AAGTAGCTAGACTGCATCCATAACAAGCATTGTATTTGTCCCAGAGCTAATCCAGTCCAGCTTTCTACAAGTACTGCCACCCAAGGAAGTGCGAGGGGCGGCGACAAGAAATAGGGCCTTTTTAGTAGTGGCACCGATACTATGGAATTCCCTCCCCTTTGAGTTGAGAACCGCCTCCTCCCTTGAAATATTCAAGCGAGGCGTTAAGACTTATTTATTTAGGCAGGCCTTTTGAGCCTCCAGCATTCACCAACTTTTATAACATCTTACTTTTTTAGTTTCATTGGCTGGGGAGCTCTTAACTCTGCTGCAGCTACTGTTTTTTTAATCTTGTTTTATTGTATTATACTGTATAGTATTTTTATAGTATTTTATAGGTATTGTGTTGTTTTTACATTGTACTGCTTTTATTGTACCTTTATGAATTTGTTGTAAGCCGCCTTACAACAAATTTATGTGTGTTTACATAAATAACAACTGGAGCACAGATGTTAAAATAATGGATATTCATTGTTCTCCTGACTTGGAGTATCTAGTAGTGAAATGCCGCCCCTTTTATTTGCCACATGAGTTTAATGTTGTTATAATAACTGCAGTATATATACCTCCTGATGCAAACACTACTACAGCTATGGGCCACCTGCTAACTGCTATTAGCAAACAACAGCAGGCTTACCCAGACGGAGCTCTGGTGGTTGCAGGTGATTTTAATCAAGCCAATTTAAAGACTGTTCTCCCTAAGTTCTATCAGTATGTTGACTGTCCCACCAGAGGGAAAAATACCTTGGAGCAAGTATATAGTAACATCATGCATGGATACAAGACTAAGCCTTTGCCCAATATAGGACAGTCAGATCATATATCTCTGTTCATGATTCCATCATACAGACCTCTCGTCAAGAGAATCAGACCATCAACCAGAGAAATACGAGTGTGGCCAGCAGGTGCATCTGAGCAACTTCAAGACTGCTTTAGGAGCACTGAATGGGCACTGTTTGAGGAGAACAATGTTGATACATATACCTCGACAGTACTGTTTTATATCAAAAGCTGCATTGATGTCGTCACTACCATCAGACGAGTACGGGTGTTTCCTAACAACAAGCCCTGGCTAAACAGAGATGTGCGCCTTCGGTTAAAGGCCAGAAATGCTGCTTTTCACTCTGGTGATGCACTACAGTACAGAGAGGCCAGAGCTAAATTGAAAAAGGGCATCAGGGATGCCAAAGCTATGTACTGTCGGAGGATTGAACATCATTTTGAGAGCTCTGATCCTCGTCGGGTATGGCAAGGTCTGCAACAAATCACGGGGCAGAATATTAAAAATAATCTGTCTAGCAGCAGTGAGTCTTTGGCTGATCAGCTGAATCAGTTCTTCAGCCGTTTTGAGGTGGAAACTGGACCCACTATGACCACAGCATCGACCATCAATAGCACACCAATAGAATCTACTACTGATAGACAACCACTTCTACTGCAGATTTCTGATGTGCAACGCGCTTTCCAGAATATTAATGCTAGGAAGGCAGCTGGACCAGATGGAATCATGGGACGGGTTGTTAGGGACTGTGCTGCAGAATTAGCTGGAGTATTTACAGACATTTTTAATCTATCTTTGTTGCAGTGCTCTGTCCCTACTTGCCTGAAGACATCTATTATAGTGCCAGTCCCTAAGCAGTCAGTAGTGGCATCTCTCAATGACTACAGACCAATAGCTTTAACATCTGTTATTATGAAGTGTTTTGAGAGATTGGTGCTAGATTATATTAAGGCTAGACTTCCATCTACTCTGGACCCGTTTCAGTTTGCATACAGGAGTAACAGATCCACTGATGATGCTATATCCATTGTTGTCCATACTGTATTGAGCCATTTAGAACAACAGGGAACATATGCAAGACTGTTATTTGTGGATTATAGCTCTGCTTTTAATACAATTCTACCTAATAGGTTGTTTTTCAAAATGGCCAAATTGGGTATAGATCAGAAGATTTGTTTGTGGGTAAGGAATTTTCTGACTGATAGGCCACAGTCAGTAAGGATGGGATCCCACCATTCTTCTACTCTTGTATTAAGTACAGGAGCTCCTCAGGGTTGTGTGCTAAGCCCCTTCCTCTACTCCTTGTACACACATGATTGCACCCCACTGTATAACTCCAACACAATCATCAAATTTGCAGATGATACAACAGTGGTGGGGCTCATTAGTAAGAACGATGAGTCTGCTTATAGGAAAGAAGTACAAGGGTTGACTCAGTGGTGTAAAGAAAACAATCTTGTACTTAGCACCAAAAAAACTAAAGAACTTATAATTGATTTCAGGAGGAAGAAAGATGTACATTTACCATTGTACATAAATGGTGAGGAGGTGGAGAGGGTTGGTAGCTTTAAATATCTGGGCACTTACATCTCAGAGGACCTCTCATGGACTGTAAACACCAATATGGTTGTGAAGAAGGCACAGAAGAGGCTGTATTTCCTGAGAATGCTCAGGAAGATGAACTTATCTCAGCATCTACTTCTGTCTTACTATCACAGCACCATTGAGAGTGTCCTAACTTATGGTATGCTATCATGGTATGGGAGCAGCTCTGTAGCGGACAAAAAAGCTCTACAGAGAATAATTAAAATTGCCCAGAATGTTACTGGGCTCCAGCTACCAACCCTGGATGACATCTTCACATCTCGCTGTTTGAGGAAGTCACACAACATTCTGAGGGACTCTACTCATCCTGCTCACAATTTCGTTGAACTGTTGCCTTCTGGCAGAAGATATAGAACAATTAAAACTCGGACCACACGTCTTCTGAACAGTTTTTATCCCAGAGCTATAATTGCACTTAATAATGAACTCAAGAACCACCAGTAGTGAGCACTTGGACAGGATTACCTAGCCTGTTGTGTAGATGTTTGTGTTTTTAAGGGGGGGGTTGGTGGGTGGGGGAATGTTCAGGGATTTTATGTGTGTGTGTTGAAGGGTTTTTTATTTTTATTTTTTTAATGTGTGTGAGAGTGTTTGGAGATTTGTGTGTGTGCGTGTTGAATCTGGTCTCTGGGTGTCTGAATTTCGTTGTATGTGTATACTGTGTATATACACACAATGACAATAAATTATTATTAATAATAATAATTAATAATTAATTAATAATTAATAAAAATAAAGTTATTATTATTATTATTATTATTATTATTATTATTATTATTATTATTATTATTATTATTATTATTATTATTATTATTATTATTTCTGGAAGGGGTGAGGGTGTGGGGGGTTCTTCCTGTCCTCCCAAGGTACTTAACAGAAGAGGAGGGATTAAAATATAGCTATCTTTATGGTGTTTTTGGATTTCTTTTTTATTTTTATGTTGTTGCCTATTACAGTACCACAGAATAACATGGCTACCTTTTCTAAAACGACTGTGTGATGCTAAAGAAACTGGAATAATTGTAAACAGACAAACAGACAAACAAGCCAGCCAGATAGCCACGAAAGAGCCACTTTGGCTGTCATAGACCACTTTCTCGAATGATCATCATTGCAATAGCATGTGGGAGATTTGTATGCATGCTTTGCCTAAATGCAGAAGAATTGAATACAGATTAGTCGTTGACTCTGCAACAAAAATTACCAGTTCTAAGCCACAAAGAAATGACTTGGGGGGGGCAAGCAAAACACTTTCTGCTCAAGTGGCTCCAAAATGAAGATACACAAAAGAAAAGGATTTGCTCTGCTTTTTCAGTAGCTTATTCATATGCGTCCCAAATCCTGTATTCCAGCATCACGCTGAGGAAGGACAGAGAGCCAGAGTGACAGAGCATGACTTGTGGCACAGCCTTTGATTTCAGAGGAACTTGCTTTCCGGTAAGCATGAGTCGGCATGAGCTATTGTGTATAGCAAAGGTTAAAACCACAAGCCTTGACTCCCAATCTGAACTTACCTACATGAATGTTTGCACTACTGTTATGTTATGAATGCATTTGATTCTGTATTTTGTTTTAGAAAGAAAGAAAGAAAGAAAGAAAGAAAGAAAGAAAGAAAGAAAGAAAGAAAGAAAGAAAGAAAGAAATGGAACAGTACAGTACAGTACAGTACTGTATAAGCAAAGTGATGGCTGAACCTGTTGTATTCTTCACCAGTATTTATGGAGGGGGTATGTATTAAAATGTGCTGCCTATATGCCCTAAGCACATCTGATCTTGCCTGATCTAGGAAGGTAAGCAGGGTTGGCCCTAATTAGTACTTGGATGGGAGACCACCGGGGAATACCAGATGCTGGAGTAGGAACTGGCAAACCACTCCAGCATTCCTACCAAGAAAACTCCATGGACATGGAGTCACAGAGAGTCCGTCATGATTGTAGCAACACACACATGTATTAAAGACACCTCCACTGGGCAGGGTTTTGTCATTTGCATTTTTTATATAAAAAAGGCACATTCCTCACTAGGGTTGGGGATGAGCAAAGTGACCCAGTCTTTTCAGTGCAACCTATGGTTACATTATGGGGGGGGGGGAGTGGCCCTTGTGTCCAGATGCATCATTTTGCTTCAGCTTAGGAGAGAGCTTGCAGATAGGTGGGCATGGGAAGCTAGCCCACCCTTAAATTCATCCCCTCCCTCCAAGGAACTGGCTGTCAGCAGACTCTTGGAGCAGCTACCTGGTGTCTTGGCACTGAGGTGGACGCAACCCAACAAGCCGCAGATGTGTGGCACATAAAATCGGGGGGGGGGACCCTCCAGGCTGGCATACATGCATTGAAAACGGAATGCTTACGTAGCAGCAAGCAACCTTTCCAGCTCTAGCAAGTTCTGTGGGGACCGTGAAGGCTTGGAGAAGTGGGGGTGGCTGGCTGAGAAGAATGCTTGCATTTTAGGGGCGAAAATAGATGCTCGGGCCTCAGAGGAGGTTAGTTTCAATCAAGGGGACGGTATCTGCGGTTATGGGGGAGCGGAGGCAGGTCAGGCGGCAGGGAAGGGAGACGCTGCCGTCACCACTCACCACCCTCCCAAAGCACACCACCCCACACGCACACGGAGTTCACGTTGCGACTCAGCCAGCTTTGAATTAGTTCTGGCAAAAGATGACGAGACGGACCCCGGAGAGCAGGTAGAACAAGGACAGAACAGGGTAGGGAGGCCGAGTTGGGGGAGAGCCAGGATCTCTTCCTCCTGGGCTCCTTCATCAGGTTGATGGCGTCGAAGCCCTCTGAGCCGAGATCGATCGCGCGCCTTCTCGGCTCACCGGTTGATCGCGGTGACAGTCGCCCGTTCAATCCGCCGCATGCACTGTACCACCCTCCCCCCTCCACAAACACGCGCGCTCCTACCCACACACCATGTATTGGCTTCTCGCGGCCGGGTGTTTGTGCGAAGGTGTGTGACTGTCCATGGTGCTGGTCGGAGGCGAGGGACGCGGGGGCTTCGCGGTTGTGGATGGTGGCTACGTGCACAAAGGCGGGCGGCAGCGCCGGAGAAGGCAGGCAAGCTCGCGGGCGCCTCCCCGGGTCCGCATCCCTCTTTCACAGGGAAGGACGCGTGTCCCCATCGCGCGACGTGCCTGCCTCCCTGGCGCTGGGTCTCTGTGCGTGTGCGCGCGCGTGTCACGCCTCTTTCCCTTGAACACACGCGTGCTCACCTTTTTTTTACCCAGGCCCATCATTTGCTTCGTCAATCCACACCCCGGCGTGCCTGTCTATCTGTCTCTCTCTCTCTTTCTCTCTCTCTCTCTCTGTGTGTGTGTGTGTGATCGCGCGTGCCCGCGCGTTCACACGCATACACGCGCGCGCCCTTTCCTAGCCGAGCCGCAGCCTGGCCTCAAGGTGTCTGTTTCCCCTGTCCTGTGGGTGGCAACAGGGTTTATTGACATTCGGGGCGGGAGAGACGCGGCCCTCGCCCGGCATTCGCGCAACACGCCGCCCTGTCCCTCCCGCCAGCGGGGCTCCTCTGCAGTGAAGCCCCCTCCTTCCTCCTCCTCCTCCCGGGAGCCCCGCGGCGCGGCACGGCTGAAGAAGGCAGCTTCGGAGAGTCCCAATCCAGGCGCGGGGGGCGGGATCGCCGGGGCGGAGCCGAGGCGGGGGGAAGGCGGGGCCCTGCCCGCCGCCGCTCCCCCCGCCTCGGTCTCCGCGACCAAAACTTTCATTAAAGTCGGTGGCCCCCCAGAACCCGCGCCAGAGACAGGCGGAGGGTCTGCGCCGGGTGCCACGCGCGGATCCGCTTGGAGCGCCCCGGGCGCGCGAGCCAAGAGACGCGCTCGGAAGAAGGGAGCACCGCGAGGGGCAAGGCGAGCACCGGGCAGCGGGCGGCTGATGCAATTCTCCCTCTTCTAAGAAGATCCCCGTTGACAGCGCGCCTGAAAAGCCCCGGTGAGGAGACACGCCAGCCAGCCGCGGGAGGCGAGATCAGTATGGAGAAGGTAAGGGGCGCCGGGCGCACGGAACCACCGAAAGCCACCCGAGGGGGCGTATGGGTGTGCAAGAGAGCGAGTGCGTGCGCATTGGTGTGTGTGTGTGTGTGTGTGTGTGTGTGTGTACGAGAGGAAGAACCAGACAGCGTGCACGAGCGAGGAAGGCAAACGTGCTGCTAGGGAACCTCAGGCAAGGACCGCGATGAGGCTTCTTCCGGCGGCGAGCCAGCCTCCCCCCTCGGGTTCCTGGGGTGCCCCCTCCGCTGTTGCCAGTGGTCGGTGGGCGCTGCCTCCAGCCGTGGTCCTGAGAGGGCGGCCAAGACACCCGGGGACCCCCCAGAAGAGCCTCGTCGGGGGTGCCGGGAGCCGAGGGGCCGCGGGGCCCGGCCGCACGCGAGGGCAGCAGCAGCAGCAGGAGGAGGAGGGGGGTGTCGGGGCTGGGAAGGGTGGAGCCCCCGGGCGCCCGTTGGCGTCCGGGCCGGGGGCTCCGCACGTTGTAATTTTCCATGTGCCGGGGCGGAGCGTTGGAGCAGCTCCCACGTGGCAGCTGATGCAAAAAAAAATTAAAAAAAACAGAAAGAAAAAGAGAAATCCCTCCATCCGTTTTCTTGGCTCCCTCTGGTGCTTTCACAGGGATCGCGTACCGTACCCTCTTTGGCCAGGTATGCTGAGCTTCTCTCGGCCGCCCCTTACCCGTCTCTCCGGAGGATGTTTCCCCAGCTGCTGTAGTAGAAGACAGCTCGGAGTTGGGACATCCCAGAGTGGGAAGGGGCGTGGAACTGGGTTGAAGGTCAAGATCAACCCCGAGACCACTTCGGCTTGGAAAAGTGTCAGATAATTTTGCTCACGCCTGTTAATGCGTTGTTGCCATGCGATTAACCTCCTCCTCCCGCTCTCTTATACATAAGCTACAGTGAAATATACCCCGGCTTCCTATCTACCAACACCCCCCCCCAAAAAAAACACAACCAGTTCCGGTTTTTGTTGCCAACTTCCATCTACTACTAACTCCACTATGTCTGGTGCAATACTTTGCATTCTTGCTCCTTTCTGGCTACAGTAATATATGTAAATATTTACACTAGAACTTTAAAGCAAACCCCCTGAAAGTGAAAGCGATTGAAACAATAGGAAATCAGTTACCGGAACAGTATACAGTATTAACAATGTGGCGGAAGACATAAATAATTAGTGGCATTCTTTATTTTTATTTTGTTACTTTGTTAGATTTGTACCACACCTTTCCACTTAAAATAGCACTCAAGACAGCTTACAAAGTGTTCAAAAAGAAATCTTAAAGGATAAAACCAACATTAATAAAACAAGGAAAAGCCCATTCTGTGGTCAAAATCTATAAACATTGGCAAAAGTTTTACAACAAAATGTTAGAAAGCATTAAAATTACATAGGATCAGACTAAAATGGCGCTGCGGGTCAGGTAAAAAATTTGCTGGTCTACAATAGTTTTTATTCCTTTCTTAAAAGCATTCAGAGTGGAAACAGCACAACTCAAAAGGAAGTTGACGCCAGAGCCTAGGAGCCACACAAAAGAAAGCCCTCTCCCAGGTACTTGTTAGTCTTGCTTTTAATTAGAACAGTTTGGGTGGCTGTTGCTCTCTCCATTGCTCTAATGAACTGTGCAAAAATTTAGTCACAGAATCTAAAAAGATGCGGTAAGGAGCATTGACTCAGAGGCAAAAAGGACACTCCAGATTTGAAGATTGCTCAGTTAGAAGTGTGTGTGTGTGTGGGGGGGGGTTAAAATAGAAGCTTTCTGTTAGCTGAATCACTGCCTCCAGATAACCAAACAGCAAAGATTCTTATAGGTGAAAACATTCATTACACCTCTAGTTTTGTCATCTGAGGGTATCTTGCCAACAATGTGAAGGCCTGGAAAAAATCCGAGAAAAATTCAGGGGGGGGGATGGTTTTTTCCTGTTTTTTTCCTTGAAGCCTTTTGGGTCCCCCCTAATTGGAAAAATAAAAAAATATATTATGGAATGTTTTATTTTAACATGACAAATAAACTATTTAAAGACGGGGTGTTCGAATATTTTCCAAATCACTTCTAAAAATATGCATAGTATCAGATTATTCTAATTTCTGTGCACTGAGGACAAGCAAGTCCTAGGTTACAAAGTGAACTCTTCAATGCAAGAACAAGATGCATTTCAGAAGGTGATGCTATTGTCACAAGAAAAAGAAAAAGGTTTCATTTTTGTTTTTGCATGTGGGTGGGTGTGTTTGGTTCTGTCCTGTCCTCTTCACTAGGCCTCAAAGCACTAGAAGAAAATACAGAGCAACAAAAATGATTCTGATTAAATTTCATGTCCATCCATTGAAACTTAGTCCCACTTCCTTCTATACATTTCCCCCCTCTTCATTTCTTTTTATGAGAATGAGGTTTTTATTTTATTTTTATTTAATACTGTGGAGAGGAAGTATGAATGATTTTGGATTTTTAAACATTGTTTCTTATAGTTTTTTGTTCCATATAAACTAGTAAACAGTTCAGGAGATTGTTACTCCATTTGTTACTTACAATTAGAAATAAATATTATTTAAAAAGTAAATTCTGCTTGTAATAATTGTTTGGATACACTATATTTTAATATGCTCGTTGTGATAATGTTATGCCAAATCAAATTGTCCATAGTTATATTTTATATTCCTGAAGTAACAGAATGACTTCAAGCTGTTAAAGGGGATGGGGAGTCCTAATGTAGCATTTTTTTTAATTTTTCTGGAAAAATATGCATTTTTCCAGGGGGATGCTCCCCCAAGCATCAAAATTTCTGGAAATTTTACATCTCTAGATTTGAGGTGGTTAAGAGCTGAAATCTCAGGTGCAACCTTTGCATTTGACTTATTTGCAGCATTTAGGGGTTACCAGTGGAGGCTTTCTTTTCTGCATCATTAATTGTTCTTCTTCCATCCACACATTTCAGCAACAAGCTTTGCATCATTTCAGTACAAATGCTATCAGCATGAGCAGGAATCTTCCCAGTTTCCCAGCATCAGGGATTAAGCATAGCTGCTTAAATAAGCAGCCAGATACATCATCCTGGAGTAGCATTCACTGCATGGTGCTAGCCCTGAGTAGTGAATCAGTGGCAGTTGCACAGATTTTATAACTCATAGCGGAATAGTTTGGTTGAGCAGGGGCCAGGATTGTTTCCATAGTATTAATTATTATTTTTATATTATTTATTGGATATATATCTGGCCCATCTCGCAAAAATGCCACTCTAAGTGCAATCTATTCCCACCAGTTTTCAAGTGGGAATAGATTTCTAAAGTTAATGCTGACTTCTCTTCCAAAGTAACTTTGCTGGCTTTCCCACCGAGCGATTGATTCCCTTACACTTCTCTTGTGCAGCTGCCAAGAGTCTATTCAGTCAACAAAGATAGGAAAGTTCCATGTGCCAGGGCGAAATGCACAGGAAAGCTCATTGCCCTGCAACAGAATCTTGGAGGATAATCCACGCCAAAGAAGATCTGGAGCCTGTGACAAAAAGTGTCTCTGAAACATGGTGTCATCTCTGGGGACAGCTTCCTCCTCCCATTTTGTGAGATGTCCCGGCTCTGTAAGGGGATTCTTCCCGCACTTCCTTGCTTTTGGCAGGGGAGAGCAGAGAACTCTTCTGCATCTAAATGTGCTTAGGAGTTTGTTGGCAGGACAAGAAGGACTGCTTACGGATGAAAAGGGAAACACCATCCAGTGTGCGGAGGGTGGTGGTGGTGGGGACACTCAGTCAAGGTCAGGGGTGCGGTTAGGTCGTCTATGGCATAATACCTTCTCTGTGTCACTTCTTTTCTTGCCTTCCAGTGTAGGATGCAGTGTTGCAGGGCTGACCCCTGACCACTTGGAGGGAGTGTCTTTCATGCAGTCCCCAAGATTGAGGGGATGCAAGCAGAAAGGGCTTCTGTTCTGCTCATTTCTCAGTGTTCTGAGAAATGTTCTGCAGTGGCCTCAGAACGCTCCTTGTTCTACTTGTGAGTTTCCACTTTGGCTCCTGTACCAGTCACTTTTTTGCAGCAGAAGGGGGGCATATGATATCCTCCCTGAAGTGAAAGGAACCTTTTTTTCATAATTTTGTTCTGAGAAAGACATGGTGCCATTTGGCTGTGTTTCTTTAAAAAACAAGAGAGAGCAGTTGTATAAAACTCATTTCTGCTTGTCGGACTACAACAGTAATGATTAGCATTGCCATTCATATTTCCCCTTTGGTTTTTTAAAATCAGTTCCCCTAGTTACAACATTGTGGTGGCTTCAACTTTTACCTTAAACAGGAACTGTGGCAAAAATGTCCCTATCCCAAGCAGTACCTGTATACCTGAAGCTTTGGGTATTCTGTGGTTTCAAAAAAGAAATACAGACCCAAGCTGTCCACTCATTGTGCTAAAAAGCATTTTACAGTGACCCCCCCGCCTATCTCGGGGGTTAGGGACCTCACCTGACCCACGATAATTGAAAATCCATGATATGCAGATGCAGGTCAGGTCGGGCCTGGGGTGCCTAGCTGGGGGCTCTTGTACTTACCCCCATCCTGGCACTGCCTCCCGGAAGTCACTTCCGGTTCACAGGGAGGCCCTTTTGGGGCCTCTAGAAGGCCTTGGAAGGCCTTCGCAGGCCCATTTGAGGCAGCGCCAGTCCTGGGGTAAGTAAGGGAGGCCAGAAACAGGCCTTTCACCCTTAGCCAAGGTGGAATTTTTTCATATACTGTGGTCCCGTGATACAGCGGGACTGCAGTATATGAACCGCGAATGGGCGGGGGACCACTATAGAAGTCATGTAATATGGTATACACTGCCTGAGGAGCTCGGTGAGTTAGTTATCTGGCTATAGAGCAGGAGGCTGGGAGCAGGGGCGTATCTGAGGGGACAAAAGGGTACATCTGCCCCAGGCATAGCAATCTGGGGGCGCCTGGAGTGGGAGCATGAGGAGGAAGCCGTGCACCCTCCTGCTGCCCACCAGTCCTCCTTTCCCCGAAAGCTTTGCGATGGCACCCCCTCTGCTGCCTCAGCCACCGCGCACCAGGCAAGCAGAAAGGCAGGCAGGTAGGCAGGAGTGCGGTGGCAGCGGCATCCTCCTCATCCTCTTCCTCACCTTGGTGGGAGAGATGTGAGGCATGTGCACACTACTGCATGCACGCGCGCACACCCACCCACCCACACCCATCTGCCCATGTGCACGTGTGCCCACCCATGCTGCAGAGTTCTCCCTCACCTTGTGATGGGGGGGAGGGGGCAGCAGGAAGGGAGCAAATACGAACTTTGTCCCTGGGCGCTCCAAATCCTGACTATGCCTCTGGCTGGGAGTATGATTCCCCACTGTGTCTCCCAGGGGAAGGGCTACCTTGTCTAGCCTTGGGCAACCTGCACAGACCTAGATTGTCCCCCCCCCCCCAAAGAAGAAGGCTGTGACAAACCACTGCTGACTGAGTTCTCTCCATGGAAATGATCGAGATAAGCTCAAATTGAGGTGACAGCGCACACTCTTATTAAACAAGCATGCGCCTGTTTAAAGTTAAAGCCTTTCATCTGATCACAAGATATTTCCCCTTCCGACTCTTGGGATGTTGGAAAGCACTTTCAAACTTACCTTTTGTACCGCATTTGCTGGGAATTCTCTCTCTCTCTCTCTGTCTCAGTCTTTTATCAGCAGAAGCAGCCCGGTAACATTCTCAGAAGGCCACATCTTCTGCTCAAGCCTAGTTGATGTGCTGAGACCCACTTATTACTTGCTATCCTCTAGGACAGGCATGTCCAAACTTCGGCCCTCCTGATGTTTTGGACCACAGCTCTCAGAATTCCAAGCCTGTATTTCCAATGGGAAAGGACTGTAGGAGCTGTGGTCCAAAACATCTGGAGGGCTGAAGTTTGGACATGCCTGCTCTAGGATAACTCTCCTTATCCTGCAGCTGCAGCTGTTGTACTTATATTGCCCTCTTCAGTATACTGTTGCCCACTGCCCATCTTCTTTGACAGTTCACTATCATCCGGCTCGCTGGTCATGTTGGACCTTCTGTATGTACAGTGGTACGTTGTATAAAGGAATTAATTTGTTCCAAATGAAATTGTGTTAAGCAAATTTTCCTTTATACAAATTTCCCATAGGAATGCATTGAAAACGGAGTAATCCCTAATCGTGACCATTTTTATGTTGTACGGATTTGCCCCATAGGCAATTCTGTTAGGCAAATTTCCCCTGTCTCCATAATTTTTTATGTTGTACAGATTTTTATGTTATACAAACCATTTGTTATACGAGGGTCCACTGTACTCTCTTGCCTAATCAAGCATCTAGCGAGAGCAACAGGCATAAAATAACGCCAATAAAATGTATGTTACTCTATGACCTCTCGGATTCATTCTGAATCTCCAGACATTTCCAGAGAGACTGCTCCTAGCACTTTTTAATGAAGATGCCCCATGAAGCTCTTCCATCTTCCCCTCCTTAACCATGTAGTTCTTGTCGCAATAAGAAAAAAAGAGGAAGAAGAGCTGGAGGAGCACAGGAAGTTTGCAAGTCAACCAACCAGAATCCTGTAACTTAAACACACTAAGAGAAGTACAGTGATATAAACTGATGTAGTGAATCACCAATGCATGTATTCCTCTTCATGCATTAGTTGCTTGCATTGGCATGTGACGAGGAATATACGGTAAGCATTGGTTTTACTACTCTCTGCAATTATACTTAACCGTAGTGTGCGTATTAATTAAATAGTATTCTGGCTCTTGTGCTGAGTCCCTATTTGTAAAATTCCATGTCTCAGGCAAGACAATTTCACACTAAAAGGCTCATCTGATAGTATCCAAAATAAACTCTTCACTTCACCTATAACAGCTAGTATCCTCAGTGGTGCTATTTGCACAAGATTTTAAAGCAACACTCCAGAGTACCAATTAATAGAAAGTGCAGGAAGCTGTTGATATATGGGCCACACAATTCAGTTTCAGATGCCAATTTCCCCTAGTTTTCAAAGTTCAGCCTATTGTGAACCCGAAGGAGAGAACAATACTTTCATTTTCAGGGTTGCATAAGCAAAGTATGCTACCTGAGGCCAGATGGAAAAAACTGAGATGGCATTTGGTCCCCGGTGATCAGGAGTTTCTGGTGCAGCTGGATCAGTCCTCTGGGAAGCAAGGTGGAACACCTGGGACTTACCAAATAGATGGCAAATGGGGAAAGTTTGCATGAGATCTACCAAGGACCACCTTTCAGGCCCCATTCCCTTGTAAAAGCCATTCCCAGGAAATGCTCATCTTTTACACTGAGAAGGGCCATACGCACCATTCATTTCAAATTGGGTGGGTGCTGGTTACCTTACCTTGAAGTCTGGAGGTGAGATGTCCTGGGAGCTGCCCTTGTCTTTAATATCTCATGTGTGTGACATGTGTGCATGCATAGGCACATTGAGGGAGATGATGCATGCTGTCCTCAGGGATTTATTTATTTCTACTCCAAGAGAAATCAGCAGGGTGTAGCGATCAAAACTCTAGACTGGCATTTGGAAGATCCAGATTTACTTCCACAGTGAACCAAGAGATGTGTTGGGTAACACACGAGTCAGTTGCTATCTCAACCTCACAGACTTATTGTAAGGATAAGGTAAGGAGCCTGAACGCTAGATCATGCCACCACAAGCTCACTGGAGGTGCACCGGAATAGAAATGCAGCAAACAAACAGGCAAACAAACAACCAAAACAACTTGAAGCCATTGGTCCATTTTAGCTGAGAACCTGAACAAGGGTTAAAGGTTATCTCAGGTCTGTTTTCCTCTGGAATCGCGTCCTCATAGCAATAGGAGGTAGCCAGAGTTGCGGTCCCTAGTTTATGACTTCTGAATGAGACAAAGTGAGGACATTTCTCAAGCCCTTGACTCCGTTCCTTATCTTACTGGCTCAGGCTCCACCATTCAGTCCTTGAAACATCCACCCACCTTTTCTCCCCACTCCACCCTCTCCCCATGCGCTGTAGCTTGGAGAGATCTTTTTGTGCTCCACCCCTCCTCCTTATGTTGTACCCTGTCATGACCATTCCATACTTCAGTTATGCTGCATCTTACAAACTTCCTTTGCTGTTGCTCCCTTCCATAGGGAGACAGACCTACTGGCTCAAAACATAGAAGAGTTACCTCTTTTTGGAAGGCAGCCCCCAGAATACTGCAAGGAGCATGGGTGTTGGCCAAGGAATATACCTGGGCCGACTGGAGGAAATTCTGGGAGCAGTAGTACAGAAATTCTAGATTTTCACTTAAAAGATTGGATTAAAGCAGAGATGACTGGAGAAGGAACATTTGTTCCTTTGTACTTCTTGGAGGTCTTTGGAGTTGTGCTTTAAAAAAAAGTAATTTCTATAAGCTCTGCTATAGCAGAATCTACAGAGGCATCCTTGAATAGCTCTGCAATGCATTAGGGAAAAGTTGGTCAATTTCCCTCCGTGCCCCCTACTCCCCGCCCGACCTTTTGGTTGCCTAACAGTGCCACCTGGTCTCCAGCACAATGGCAGAACTGACCTTGCACGTGACTCAGTGCACCAGGGTGGAAGGCAATTGCCTCCCATCTGTGTCCTGAACGGCAGCTGTGCCCCTGTGCGTGCTCATTGCCCTGAAGACTTCCCCTGCTCTGAGCGCTACTTCTGTTCTTCTCAGCCACGTGTCTCTCTACCCCCCCCCCAATCCCTGTCTCTGCTTGGGAGATGCCAGTAGTAGATTGAAAGGATCAGGAATGATTGGGGCAGATACAGAGCCTGTTATTAACCCCAAGCCTGCTTTCGCTCCTAGTCCTGCTGACATGTTTCATTTTACCATATTTGGTAATATGCTGGATATAGAATGTGAAGTAACAGTACATTTTTCCCCCAGTAAAAAGATGCTCCTTAGAAACAGACGGAAGTGGGTTTATAAGTGCCCTAATCTTCGTGAAATCCTCCATGGGCTTGGTTGCTCCCTGCTGAAGAGTTGGGGGAGAGGAGGGCTGTCTGTTGTGGTTGTCACTGGTGATGATGACCCCCTTCCCTCCTTAATCTCTGTCCCTTTTTTTCTCCTCCACAGTGTCCAGTCTCTTTAGCCTAATTTGTGCTGCTGTTTGATCTGCACTTTCTCTGCATCCTTGGAAGCACAAGCAGCAAGACGGGACGAGGGCAGGTGGGCGCCCGTATCACAGCCCCCAACCATGGCCGAAAAGTGCAGCGAGGGCTTGCTGGTGAGTCTGTGGGGATCACTTGTAGACTCTGTTCCAAGGTTATTGACAGAGGTCAGGGGTGTATGTGTGTGTATGGGGGGACATACAGATCTAGATGGGCAGAGGAGCCACTAGATCAGGGATGAAGAACCAGTGGTCCTCCCGGAGTTGAAGGATTACAACTTTCATCATGTCCAAGATAGCACATGGTGGGGAGAGATGCAGATCCCAGTCCAGCCACATGTGTAGAGCCACCTGTTCCCCATCCCTGCACTAGACCTGCCAGGGACCCTTGAATCTTTCGAAAACCCACCTATCTGCATGCTTTGGCTTCTTGCATTTTGCTGAGTTGTGGGAACATGCTGTCTATAACATACTATGCCCATGGTTCCCAAAAGTCCCATGACTTTTTCAAGATAGGTAACTTTTGAGACTTTTATAATAGACAAGTAACTTTTGAGACTTTTATAATAGACAAGTAACTTTTGAGACTTTTATAATAGACAAGTGAATGGTGACCCCCCACTGCCACGTTTGCATAAAAAGGCATTTTTAATAGGGTCAAGTCATCCAGAAAGTAGATGAGGGCTGTTTCTCATACAGACACATGTGATAACTTTAATATCTGTCTTTGAAAAGTGAAGGAAGAAACAATTTTACAAGGGTTACAGCACATATTTACCTCTAGTAAACACAACCCCCAAGTTAGGAAACAATGTACTCTGGGCTCCTCTTTTTTACTGGAATGAAGAGTGCTACTGTGCTGGGAAGCGGTTTGTTGTGTGATATCAGGGTACCTTAACTAATATGAAGATACCCTGGCTAATCACTGTCCCCAGCTCTTTGAAGCCCTTCTTATCAGTTCTGCCTCAGTGCAATCAGGTGGGTGTGAAGGTTCCCTGGGCACAATAGCCAGTGTTTGCTCCAAGTCCAAGTGAGGACTACTGAAAGGATTGGAGGTGTCACATAAAGGAAGCTACAAGGAGTGAAGGTCTTGTCCAGCCTGAGTGTATATTACTTCTACAGTAAAGAGACCACCAAGATCAGTGTAAGACACACATGCAGCCCATGTATCAGGCTGATTCGGGCACAAGACATTCTCAGAGCTTAAGTGGGTGGACTGCATTGTGTGGAGTTTCTCCTGGGTGTACAGTTTTAATGGAAATGAAGACTTGTGCTTTGCTGCCCCGTTGCACTTTTTACATAGAATTCAGGATAGATAACCCAGGGCTTGCAAGCATTCTTTTAAAAGATGACAGCTCCCAGAATGGGAGTGTTCATGTGGCCTGGGGGAATGTGGGCATTGTAGTCTCCCTCCCCTAAACAAATTTCCAAAGCTCTGCTTCCACCCTTTTCCTCTTCAGATCGCTGTGCTTCTGATATGCTTAACTAGACATGATGTTGCTTCCCCTAAATTGCTGTAAGGTCACCAAGCACTGTGGGCAAAATATGCGGAGTTCAGCAGGTGGGAAAAATTTGGCTCCACCATGCCACTACTTTGTTTGTGTTTTGGATTTCTACATTTACAGAGAACAAGGCTCCTGGGAGAATCCTGAAATAGCCTGCACCTCAGCCAGGGGGCAACGTGCCAGTTTCAGGCCTGGGACATGTGGGGGGAGGGGGAACCAGGATTGGTACATACACAAATGCTAAATAAAGTCCATGGGGTTACATCCGCAGAGAACACGCGTCTTTTCACTTGAAGCATTTCGTGAGAACGTTACTACACCCACCTGCATGTTGATTCTCTTATTCTGCTATAGGCGTTTCCTTTATATTTTCTGTGCAGCATCACTTTAGGAAATTATAAAGTACTCACAGTCTTATTTTCTTGTATGCAGCAGAGTGTGGTTCAGTCTATGTTGTGCCCTTGTGTGCATGCATATACACACACAACATTTTTTCAATATGGGGGGGGCTCTATATAAACAGGATGTTGCTATCTGTGATGCTGCTTTCTGGATCAATCTTCTTCAAGAAAATGTGATTCAGCCGACCGGGAAGGAACCCAGATCAACCAACATCGATCCAAACCAAACAAACTAGCCAATAAGGCAGCAGCTGCCCATTCCTGATCTGTGTTGCAACACAATCCAGACAGGTTCATTCTGGATGCCAAATAGGATCTGTGTGAGAGAGGGAAAGCCTAAATGTACAGGATTGCTGTCAAGAGCTCTATCTCATGTCCCGGAAGAGCCACTTTTTTTTTTTAAAGGCGCCTTTGTCCCTGCTGCAATCATGTCATAGAAGAAGCGTTCCCATGGTCCCAATGAACACAGAGAGAAAAGCCGCCCCTGTCGCCGCAGCAATTGCAGCAGCAAGAGGGAAGGAAAGTTTGGGATGGAAGGCAAGCTCAGAGAAAAACATCTTTTTCCTTTTTTCCACCAACCTTGCTTCCTCAGTACCTCTCTTCCCCTTGTTCTGTCTTGCTCTCACATGCTCCCCTTTTTCTCTGTGTCACACACAGACACTCACACACTCACACTCTCTGTCTCACACACACACATCACACTTCTCTCTCCCTCCTTCTCTCTTCCCCTCTCATTTGCTCTCTCTCTCTCTCTCTCTCTCTCCCACTCTCATTTGCTCGTTTACTGTCACCCTGGCTCTCTCTGGGTCTCACCTTTTTAAAAATACATTGAACAAGGAAGCTCCCTGTCTGTTTTTTAAAGCAGGCTGACTCCGTTCATGTGAAATAAGTAGATAAGAAGTGCCTTTTTGAGTCCCCCAGCTTCCTTGATTTGTTTAAAAAGGCACCTTCCTAACCAATGCAAAAAAAGAGAAGCCCCAGAGGTGGTTCCAGAAAACTGCACTTCAGGGGGCATGGCCAAAGTCCCCCCCCTCCCAGAAAAGCTGGCTCCTCGTGGGGGCATGATTTTCAGAGGTGCCTTTTCTTGCTGAAAAAAAGTAGCTTTTAGAGGACGTGAGATAGATGTACTGCTTAAGGGAGAGTCCCCAGTGGATCTGCAGATGTGTGCGCATGCATGCACATACACAGACAACAAAGGTCCCTGTTCCCGTTGTGCTAAAAAATACTGCTCCTTGCACCTGTGATGTGCACTCTTGCTGTCTTCCCTTAATGCCACTGTCATCAAGCTTTTGGTCATGATTTGTGCTTCTGAAACCTTTTGTGAGTGCCACTTCATGTTCTGGGGCATGGATTGTAAGAGTGGAATGTACAGCAGAGAGCAGTGTAAGCCTTGGCAATAGTCATGTTTTGAAAGGTCACTGTTGATATGTTTGCTACTGTCTGTAATTTGGATATTTAATTTACCTCTTCTCTGTTTATAATCCACCACTGCTCCAACAACGTGTGAATACATACCTGTAACACCCCTGGTTAAATCAGTGGTTGCCCACAAGCCTTGTGCTGAAATACATCTATTAGTACTTAAGGTACCCAATGGGTTTGTGTTATTTCAAATCACTCTGAGTTAAGCTTTAATAATTCCTGGGAGTCAAATGCTGTTTGGGAAGGAACGTGTTTGGAGAAGCCTCCAGTACAAAAAGACGGGGTAGGAGAGCCAGAAAAACCTTGTAGCTCTCACCTGAATCCCCTTCCCATCACTTGACACTGGAACTCCTGGTTGGTCCTGTGCAGAATGTGTGGTGCCTTGGTCACTGGGAGAGCCACCTGGAGCTTTCTGGCTAGAGGGAAGATGTTAATCCTTTCACTGAGCTGCCTAGACATCGTTGAAATAGCAGCCTAAACCCACACAACCCCCTAATCTCCTTCTCCCAAGACAGGAATAGCATCTCAAGCTTACAGCTTCTTCCCCAGGTTCCATGAAAGAATGGTGCACTTTCTCCACCCGATTCTTCCTGCTTGGGAAATGTTCCTTATGATTATGGGGGACGTTCATTGCCAAAATCTTCTCTTCCTTTGTTTGCTGAGGTCTCTACTTTAAACAAACAAACAAACAAACAAACAAGCGGGACTTGGCACGGAATGTCCCAGCTGGGAAACCACAAACATTTTTTTCAGGATAAATCACACAAAGGGTTTGTCAGAGGGGCATAAAATTCTACTGGCCAGTCCTCCCTCTGCATTGTGTCTTGTTTTCCATCCATCTAAGGAGGATGACTATACAGCAGGAATGTGAATGGATCCCCTATAAAATCCCACCCTGGAAGTTGATGTCCCCCCCACCCGATGAATTCACTTCAGCCAGCCACACAAAGGTCAGCCAACATGGGAGGATTAAATCAACCTTGTTTGCAGCTTGTTAACCATTTTAATCCTCTTCTCCCCATACCTGGTATCTGGGTGTTCTCACTTACTTCTTCCATTCTCATTCTCTATCTTTTCATTTTTCTTTTAAATACTTCCTGTCTTAGCACTAGATCAACAAAGTGACTAAAGGCATGGGGTAGGGAGAGAAAGGAATCAGGGAAAAGAGAGAGAAGGATATTTCCAGCCTTCTTTCCAGTTTCTTAAGGTAACTCTTCTGGCTGTGTTCTGGCTGTCCAGATTTGTAGGAGGCACAGTTAAAGCACAGCTAGCTTAAACCTTCTCCTCTCCCCCCCCCCTTTGGTTGGTCATCCAACTAGCAAGCCAAGGGAGGAAGGGAAGCAAAGGGGAGGAGAAGGGAAAATGGAGGCAAACTCAGGCTGTTGTTGGTGTGGGGAGGAATGGATTCACGTGGCATCCAATTTCTCCATTCACCTCTGCTGGAGAAAGCTGGAATGGCTTTAGACATACACCATCTAAACCGATGCATGCAATGGCAATCAGTTCCACAAAAACAGAAGCCCTAGTAGCAGAAGGGAAAAAAGGAACCCTACGGAATTGGGGTTGGGATTCAGGGTTGGTTTGCATTGACTTTTATGTCTTGTAGTGAGCAGAAAATAATGTGAATCTGACCATCCAAATCTCAGAACTTTCCCCACATCATTTGTCAAAGAAGTTGCACCTTTACATAGTTTATTTTCCCCATGTAAGCAAACACATGTGTTTTTATGCTGGAATTATCCTTAAAGAGCTAAAATCTCACCTGCCCCTTCAGGCATTATTTTCATATCTCACTTAAGAGAAAACTTGTCAGAGCACTTGCACCCACTTCCGGTGTTTAAATTAAAATCAAGTGGAGTACAATCATGATGGAGTTGTGGATGAGTAAATAATCCAGGATTGGGTATTCTTTTTGGAGTGTGATCAGTATCCACCTCCTTGTCTCATTGCATATTTATCATGTAGTTGTCCCTTGGAATATTTAAATGGGGCTGTTAGAAGCTAATTCTGAGGTCTACAAAATGATTTATGTACAGAACTACCTTGCCTATTGCTCTGTCGGGCCATGTTTTCTGACTGCAGTTTGCAGAATTCCCCCAGGGGACGCCAACTGAGTTTTTGGAGCTCATAACAGCTAGGAATACTTGCTGCGATGGCAAGACCTAGGAGTTACAATGATCACCACAGTCTTCCGGGGTTATTTCAATCCTTTACAATGTTTTGGAAAATAAAGATGCTGTCTCTGCCCAGAATTAACCCATGGTGCCTGAGTGCCTGTGCTTTAGAAGCGCAATGACCAAAGGTGCCAACTTTTGGGTCTGTTTATCTTTGACTCAAAGTGACTTTGCTGGAATAATCTGATGTTGTGGAAAATTACAGGGTTTTAGCCCATGGGGGAGGGGGTTGGGAACAAGCTGGGCACAGGGCCACAGGAGTCATCATGTGTGTAAACGGTGTTGTCTTCCCGTTACCTGGTATTTATATTCATTTTACGGAATTTACCAGAGTTCCAAAAGCCAGGTTTACAGGTACTTGTGGCGTAATAGAGTTGTTCTGCCTGAACCTTGCCCAATTCACTCGGCCCCTGGGTTACACATGAGTGCAGAGTGTTCTTGTGGCTACAACTAAGGTGTTCCTGTTGCTTTCCAAAACCTGATGGGAAAGCCAAGAAGAAGTACTGAATACCACAATAAGGAGGAGGGAGGCAAGGCACTCAGAAAAATCTAGGATGGCAGCAGGACTGTATATGTATTCATAGCTCTTTATGCGTTTAATGAGTTCTGTTCTGTGTCAGTCCTACCACTCTGCCAAAAAGGAATGAAGAGTTTCTACTTATATTTCCTTGGCACTTAATTTCTGACATCAGCCATCCTGAACTGCCATCATTTTACTCTCAACTCTTTACATCAGGCATGTCCAAAGTCAGGCCCAGGGGCCAAATGTGGCCTGTTTTCAAATTTCAAGCGGCCCACAGCCTCTTATGTCCACTGCTTCAGCCTGTCACACATCACTGCCAGCTGTCCCCTCCCCATACTGGGTGGAGACGTCAGCTTGCAGTTTTATGGTTTGCCTGCTCTCCCTGCCTCCATCCGTCCCCCCCCCCCCAGCCACCTGCCCAGCCTGCCCGCCCCTGGCTGCGTTGCTGTAGCATCCTCCCTGCTTCCTTGGTAGTCCAAAGTCCAGCCCAGGGGCCAAATGTGGCTGAATGGTCACCCCCACATATTTTCACCTCACCAAATCTGGCCCTTCTTGCAAAAAGTTTGGACACCCCTGTTTTACATGGTTGTCTATATAGGAGACCACAGCATCACCTACCTCAAACCTAGTGCCCTACAGGGTAAAAATTAGATGAAAGACTACTGCATTTTCTTTTCTTTTCTTTTCTTTTTCCAAGTTATTATTGTTCAAATCAGAAATGGAAATTCTTGCATTATATTTTTGTATTTAACCCAATTATTCAATCAGTGAACAGACTAGGAGAGTTACCTGTAGGTAACAGAAGAGTCGCCATTGGCTCCTCTCTTTTTTAAAACCTTTATTTATTTCCTAGAATCACAGAATCATAGTAGGGTCGGAAGGGACATTGGAGGTCTTCTAGTTCAACCCTCTGCCCAAGGCAGGAGACTTCATGCCATTCTGGACAGATGGCTGTCCAATCTTTTCTTGAAAATCTCTAGCAATGGGGCACCCACAACATCGGGAGGTAAGGTGTTCCACTGTTTAATGGCTCTCACCATCAGGACATTTCTCCTTATTTCGAGGTTTGCTGTCCCTCTGATGAGTTTCTACCTATTGCCATGCCCTCAGGTACAATCCCTTTTCCCTGTGGCAACCCTTCAGGTACAGTAGTACCTCGTAAGATGAGTGCCCCTTAATAGAGATGGGCACGACTAAAAAAAACCAACGGTTTTTCGTTTTTCGTTGTGGGGTCCGTTTCGTTTTGTTTCCGTTTCCGTTTTGTTTTTTTGGAAAATTTTCGTTTTCATTGCGTAACGAAAACGAAAAAACGGAAACGGAAACGGAAAATTTCTGTTTTGTTAGCATTCTTTTCAGTTCAATGTACTTGCAGCAACGAAAACAAAAAACACAGCAAAGTTTTTCGTTTCGTTTCCGTTTCCGTTTTGTTTTTTGGAAAATTTTCGTTTTCGTTGCGTAACGAAAACGAAAAACGGAAACGGAAACGGAAATTTCGCTGAGTCGTGCCCATGTCTACCCCTTAATATGAAAAACTCGTAAGAAAAATGAAATTCCCAGGAATAGGAAAACCTCATAAGATGAATTCTTTTTCTATGGGATGCATCACAAGATGAATTAAATGCATTCCTATGGGAACCACATTTCGTAGGATGAATTTTTCATAAAACGCATTGACACATAAAATGAATTAAATTTGTCTTAAGAGGCACCATTGTATTGGAAGACTGCAATCATGTCTCCCCTCAGTCTTCTCTTCGTCAAGCTAAACATGCCTAGTTCTTTTAGTCATTCTTCATATGATTTAGCCTCAAGCCCCCTATTTATTTTATTTATTTGCATGCTTGCTTAATTTATATGCCATCCAGTAAATTTACACTACTCTGGGTAGTGTACAAACAAGCAAAACAAAAGCTTTGGCCATTGTAGCAGAGAATTTAGAAGGCCAGATTATATACAAGGTATTATAGATACATTAAGGCATTATATACCTAGATGCCCTAAGCACATCTGATCTCGCTTGATTTTGGAAGCTAAGCAGGGTTGGTCCTGGTTAGTACTTGGATGGGCGACCACCAGGGAATACCAGGTGCTGTAGGTGCCTGGAGTAGGAACTGGCAAACCTCTCCAGTATTCCTGCCAAGAAAACTCCATGGATATGGAGTCACATAGAGTCGGTCACAACTGTAACGACACAACACACACACATTTAGAAGGCCAAATTATACTGTATACAGATTTGATTAGGGAAGAGAATTTGTTGATTGGTGAGAATAATCAAATATTCACAGCTGCAATTTTTGTAACTTCCTGTAATTTGCAAATCAGTGTGCTTTATTTGCTTTATTTTGTGGTTGATCTTCAATCACAAGCTTTGCATGCCTGCTTCCTCCGCATAAAGATCTGACTGAATCTTCCCTCTGGAACAGTTAAAAGATGTAACCCTATTTGTAATGTGTAAATTGTTTTTTTAATTCATTATTTATTTATAAATCCAACAAATAAAGGAAATAAAATATAAATTGGTTCAGAGTTAACAGGGAGTTGCTAAGTTGGGATGGAAGACCTCTGCCTATTGTGTGAGCATCTACTGTGCAGTGGACGATGGAGCCAAGTTATGGAACAGGTTGTTTTGGTTCTTGCTGTGGTTTGGGAATCGATCCTGAAAGAAATCTGATATAACATTTCTCCTCAAAGGACTCCCAGCAGGGATGACAGACAGGCAGTCTCAATGTTTTTAACAGCCCTGTACATGGACCGGAGTGGGTGGGAAGGGAGGTTAAAACTCTTGAAAGTCACCAGGACCTTTTCAGCTGTTTCAGAACTTGGGTGTGTTTTCCTTCAAATCTGGGGAAATAAGGTCATCTTAGTACAGCTTGCAAACACAGAGATGTTCTGAGGTGCTCTGAAAACTGCTTCCTGAGTTTGAATGGAAAAGACTTGAGCTCCTGCCAGCACCCTCCTCCTCCAGAGCAGCACACAGGAAAGTTGGAACCACAGGTAGTGCAGTGGCAATACCAACATTTGGAATGTCATATACCAGAGGGAAGCATCTCGGGGACCTTGAACAATCTCGGATGCCCCAGAAGGCATGAGGCTTTTGGGAAAAGATGCAAAGCATAAAGGGAGAGGGTGCTGAGCTCTTGAAGCAGCTTCCTTTTTAAAGCAAAAATCAAAGAAAAACAAAACAAAACAAAAGACAACAAAACATGTGGCACCTTAAAGACTAACTTTCATATTTTAATGTAACACTTCGTGGACTACAGTACATATCCACTTCTTCAGACATATAGCAGCAGAATGAGGTGTGCAATATAATTTGGGGTGGGCTATACATATACTACAGCCAATATCTGGGATGAAATGTGTATCCCCATCACACACACACACACACACACATCTTCTTTGGGGTAAGGAGGGTGTTTTCCCAACCCCCCAAGTCACTGCCAGACTCTCTCACTTGCTCGCTTTAAGGACATTATGTTTTGTCCTTGGATTTGCCATTGCCTTTGTTTGCACTGCGGCCCCTGCCAGCTACTCCTGACTCTTGGGCAGCTTCCCTGGCTGCTTAGTGAGGTGGCAGCATGTGCTGGGGGTGGGGTGGGGGTCTGTTTATATATTTATTTCCCAGCAGACAAGGCAAAGGGGCATTGGGCATGGGTGGTAGAGATCGAGCAGATATCCTTGCATGGTGGCAATGGTCTCTTTTCTTCTTAGCCGTGAGGTACCGGAATAAGGAGAAGGGGAGTTTGGCTCTTGGGTGTCAAGATTTAAGAAGCAGCCACTGGCTCACACATGCCGGCCCTTGGCCAAGCCACCCCCCAACTGTGGGTGATGTGTCTTTACTGGGCTGCGGAAGTGCATCTGCCTGGAATAACAAGGGGGAGTCGAGTGGATTTTTTCTGCCTGAACAGCCCTGGAGAATTGAGGCTGAGCCGTCAACAGGGCCTGAGAAAGTTGCCTGAGGATGTATGTGTCTGGCACAGCCCTCTTCCTCTCCCCCTTACCTTATATTCTGCCCAAGAATGACCAAGGGAAAAACTACCACCTGCGAATTTATTTATTTATTTTACCATATTTGCATCTCTCCTATCTGGCCGGATGGCCACGCTGGACAGCAAACAACACTCAAATATAGCATACAAACAACAGAAATAAAAACCACGTAATAATACATTGACAATAATACAGATATAAAGAAAAAAAAACAGAAAATTGATAAGGCAGTAGTAAGATAGGATCTTATCTCATACTTGGGAAATGGGCATACCCTGGCCTAGAGAGAGAAGGTGATTTGTACCTAACATACTGCTTACCTGCTCTTATTCTGGGGTAGAAGAGGCTCAACCATACTGTTCCATTCCCTCCAAGTCTGCCGTGCATCTTGTTTGTGGCTTGGCACTGAAGTCCTGACTCAATGACAGTTATTGACAGTTCATTGTTAGTGTCGGTCCCACAACATAGTTCCAGGGAGATATCAGGGCAGCAATGCTTTCAGTTTGTCTCTTGTCTGATGTGACTGGTAGCTGAGAGGTGAGTTGTGCATCACAGATTAGCCAGAAGTTCGGAGATGGAGCTCTTTAAGTGCTGTACACTTTGGGTTGTCACTGCTCGGGTTACTCTGGCCTCATGTACTCTGCAAGTCAGATGACTTGGTTTTGTGATTGGCCTTCAGCAAGTAGATAGGGGCTTCATTTGCAGACCTGATTTCTCAGTCTGCCTGAACTCCATCTCTGAAAAACAAACATGGTATGGACTGTAATTAAGAGTTATTTTTAACATATAGTCATAGGCCCTCAGAAGCAGAAAATTGGTGTTTGATACTATCAGGGACCACCAGATCTTTTAATCTCTTATATATCTGCCCTAATATGTATCTTAATCAGCCCTGTTCATCCCAGAGTTGTGCAAATATGTGCGACAGTTTTTTTTTTTTAACATGAGTACCAGGTCAACATTAAATGTGCAGTTCGACATTTAGCATTAAACCCCAAGACTCCTAATTTGTTTTAAGACTGCAGTTTAAATGCCTTTCCTGGGGAATAAGCCCCAATGAAGTGAGATTTACTTTTGTGTAAATATATATAGGATTCCATGGTATATTTTGCAAAGTAATGTTAAGGAATATGAGTACTGTTTATACAAATTTCTAGTAAAGAATCTATAGTTTGAAAACCTTTGGGATTCTAAGGATTTCCATACTAGGAGACTAAAGTCTTTTAAAAGATTTAAGATATAAAAGATTGAGAAGACTTCTAAAAGTCCTATCCAAGGACTGTAGTTTCTTTTCAGCTCAGCTGAAGCCCAAAGAAACCTGTGTGTTTCACACAGGACTAATGGAAGCTGTATATTTCTATTGTCTTAGCAGAGAAGGGGAGTCTATCTTGTTCCCTTTCCAGTGGGCTTTTCCAGGCACCATGTGACACCTGGATGATTGTCAGACCCACACTTTCCAACCTGAGACTTTGGGCCTGTTCAGATGGGCCATTTTGGTTGCAGACTAGATCTGGCTATGAAGGGTTGTTTGAGGTAAAAACGTGCCATTTTGCACATTCCCCCCTTCTGAACATCAGACAAACCCCTGGAGCCTGATCCACTGTGAATTAAGTGTTTCCCCTGGCCGTATGCCAAGTGTCAAGGGAAGTGTGTTTTTTAAAATTGTTTGCTGGATCATTGTCAATGTGAGGAATCCTTTTGTTTTTGACATTTTTTCTTTGCCTGTTTATTACCAAACCAATGAAGAAACTGTCCACAGTTTTGGTTTTCATCAGCAATACACAGGCAAAGAAAAAAAAATAAAGTTTAAGTGAGGTAATTCATCACTAATCTTGCAGAGGTAAAAAAAATCACTTTCCCTGTAAGCAATTTTAAGAGTTTTTAATATCTTGTATGGTGTTTTATGTGTTTTATGTGTTTTGTATGGTTCCTTGTTTAGAGTGTGTTGTGGAACAGCACTCTAATTTCGTTGTGCATATCTTGCATATGCATGATGACAATAAAACTCTATTCTATTCTAAATGATCAGGGGAAGTGTTCAGTTTCCAATATTCTGAAGCAGCTCTTAATCCACTTTAGAATACAGTACTAGAAAGTGATTCTGGAAGGAATCTTAACGCTCTAGTTTAGTCTGTTCCAAGAGACCTTGCTCTCTGGGAATGGAATATACTGGAGTTCTCCAAATCACCAATATAGCAAAAAAAAAAAAAAAAACCTGAGAGACATTCAAAAAAGTGTATGTTGGAACAAGTTGGCCCACTTCAGTTATGTCCATGTGGGAACCCCAGAAAAAAGAGCAGACCAACCCACCATGTAACCAAACAGCAGGAGAAATGGTCGTCTGGATTTTGTCTTTGTTTGCAGGCCATTATGATTTACCATGTTTAGCCCTATGTGTTGGGAGTTCCATGATTCCTTCCTCACTATGAAGAGTTCTGTACAGCCAAAACTAGTGTTGTTTTTGCATTTAAGAAAGATGCTACCTACCTGTGGATTTTGATGTTGTTTCAGAGATTATATTTTTTAAATATTAAAACCTCTCTTCTTTGCTTGTGATAGGCAAGGTTTTTGTCTCTTAAACTTCTATTGTAATGCTGTACCTATTGCTAGTGCATTTTTTCATTTATAAATGAGGGTGGGGGGAATGAAGTGAAAAATATGACTTTCCTTTCTTGTAGGGAAAATTAGAAAGCATTATCTGTGTTTTAAAAAACTTGGAATAAAGAAGATATGGATGGGAATCTCAGGGGTTATAAGGATTATAAGGTTAAAACAGCAATCAGCGAAACTACTCACAATTTTTATTAATACTTATGAATATACTTATTCTTTTTGTGCTTATATTAATTCCAGTCATTCTTTATCACGCTGAGCTTAACATAAAAGACTAAATTTAGAAAAGGATTTTAAGTTGTGTACATTGCAAGCAGTGTTTAAATGATGCTCGTCCAAAGTGGTTATTGCAATTCTAGAAAGTTGTGTCAACTTTTTGGGCTGTAGCCTCGTGTTCTCATAGAGGTTCTTGTGTCCTTCTGACTGGGATAGAGATAGAGATTCCTTGAACTGAAGAGGCCAAACTTCATGGATACAGTGCCAAATGCCACAAAGTGTGTAGCTAAATATCTGTTGAGCAACAATGTATAGAATTCAGTTTCCTCGCTTTACTAGCTCCCTGCTATTTGCAACATGATGGATGGAGTTTCCAGAGCTTTAAGGCACATACAAGGTTAAAAGTATTGCCAAGCTATAAGGCAATGTAAACTAGACATATGGCTATATGTAGACACAGTATGATTTCCCCCACCCTGCCACAAAACATGTTACTTAGCTGATATTGTATGTTAATTAGGAAGTTCCTCATGGCTTATGTATGTCCACTTATGGAAAACTCTGACTTTTCAGTTTGCCATTCTCCTTTATCTATATATGTATTTTTCCTAATTCATACTTATATAGTTTTGCTATTAGAATTTTTAGAAAAGTGAATTACATGTCAATTGCTGTTTTCAGGTTTGTCATGAACAAGATCCAAATGACTAATGACTCAATAAAACTGAGTCAGTAGAATTTGATTACAGTGTACAGTTAAGCAGATATCCATTCAGATATTACATTGCTAAGTGTTCATCCTTTCCCAGGCAGTGGTCTTTTTCATCCTTCATGTTGACTAACTCTTCAGATAATAAATCAGAATCAGCAGCCATTCATTAAAAGGATATAAACCAAGGAGGAAATGCTTGGGTTTATAAAAACTTCTATGAATGCTAGTAATCCTCTTGCAATCTGTCCTAAATAGGAATTTGACGAAGGCCCTTAGAAGAATACAGGGATGAAATGAATTGGACCTTCTCTAAATAACAATATAGTTGTAATGCAGTTACAAGGTGATTACTGGCATTCTGAGGATTTCATATCAGATCAGAGAAAGGTGGGGTAAAAATACTCAACTAAATAAATACATTTGAAAGATAATCAGGGTGTTTTATATTAGTTCATAAGCTTTCTAACTCATAACATCAAGAACTTGGGAAGTTATTTTTGAAAGTAGTTTGTTATAATATAATAGTTACTCTTGCAGTTGAAAATTTTTAAAAGTAACTTGTTACTTCCCCTTTTCACAACAATAATTAAAATAATTATTTTTTTTTCAAACAAATAATTCTATAGCATCTGTCCAGCATGAAGCAACAATTATGCAACTGATTTGTGCAATTGTTCCATCTGTGTCTCATGTGTCTCATGTGTTAGGATGTATGCGGGTCATGAACTCAGTTGCACACATGGTTGTACTAGTGACAGCCAGCCAGAAACCTGCCAAAACCACTCAAGCAAATTCTCTTTCACAGGTGGTATTTTGCAATAGGATTCTGGCCACTCATTTTTAAAACTCGATCTCTTTGAGACCGTTGACCACAGTATCCTCCTGGGGAGGCTCTCTGAGTTGGGGGTTGTTGGCCTGGTGTCTGTGTATTGGGAGCATCTCTCTCCTTTGGGTGACTCTATCCATGAAATATGAGATTTTAAGCTTGGGCATGGTCCTGGACCTGACATTATCCATGGAATCCTACATAGTGTCAGTGGTCCAGTTGACCTATTTCCATCTTAGGTGAATTGCCCAGCTGTGTCCCTACCTGGACACCAGGTCTCTCACCACCTTGGTTCACACATTGGTAATCTCGAGGTTAAACTACTACAATGGTCTCTATGTAGGGCTGACTATGAGGCTGGTGTGGAAGCTACAACAAAATGCGGCTGCCAGATTAATAACTAAGTTGAGACAATATGACCATGTCCCCTCCACTCTGGATGCCGTGCTTTGGCAACCTGTTCACTTCCACGCCAGCCTCAAGGTTATGACTTTAACATACAAAGCCCTACACAGTTTGGGGCCTTGTTACCTGGCAGAATGCCTTCTTCAAGATCAGCCCATAGTACCCACTCTTCTCAAACTGGGCAATTAAGAGGCACGGAAAAAGAAAACTTGGAACCGTGCCTTTTCAGAAGTTGTACCATCTTGTGGAACAATCACTGCCCCCCTCTCTAGAATCTTTCAAAGGGTCATTAAAAACCTGGCTCTTGGGGCGTGCCTTTGTGGAGCCATCTCCAACATAACTACAGATGCTCAGCATAAAACATCTAGCTGTTCTGATGTGATATGCTTTGATATGGTAGTTGTATTTTATATGTTACAGTTCAGTGTATTCTTTAGTAGCATAAGAAATGGCATCAAGCCAGAATTTGTATATGGGATTTTCTACCCCCAGGATGTTGTGAGGCCACTGCTCTAAAACTATAGAAGTAACAACAAAGGTTACAATTGCACTAGGGAAAAAATAAATATATATACCTGTGTGTGTGTGTGTGTGTGTGTGTGTGTGTGTGTGTGAGAGAGAGAGAGAGAGAGAGAGAAATCCAAATATATCCCATCATCAAGTTACAGTTGTAATGCAGTTATACATTATTTGGGAAAAAAAGGAATTAGTTGCAAGCAGCTAGTAATTACTGACTAATTCCATCTGATGATACCATGCAGCACACCTGCAACTACAAGCTTTTCTCCTTTGAAAAAGAGTTCAAGGAAAGCTGAAGATGTACCAGTAGGGAATCCATCTTTTAAAGTGTTGGCAGAGTTTTGCTTTCTCTCTAGCCAAGAGATAATCTTAGGTCTGTTTACTCATTAAACTCGGTGGCACTTGCTGCTTTTAAAAACATGCATGGGGGCTGCCTATAAAGACAGCAGTGTCTTCATGTATCAGTAGAATGGTACCTATCACAGAACATCAAACAGGCATTACAACACAGGATGCACTTGTTTTTTATGCAGCCTGTTCCAATTTCATGGTGAGCAGTATATGTTTGCTTTTCTGTTGCTAGATTCACATAAAGGGGGAAAGAGTGCTGCTTTCTTACTGGAAAGGCTCCATGACTGAAAAGACCTCCACAGGAGGAAAAAAGAGCTGAGACAAAAATATGTCAAGCAGGAAAGCTGGGTAGAGAAAGCCTTGGGAGCATTATATATATGAAATTGGGGCAGTTGTAATTGTTACCACTCGGCTCATGCTGGTTAAATGTTTTGTTTCATTTAATATTTTGTCCTTTTATTTGCTAATTCTGTCTTCCTTGAATAAATTTTATTTTATTACGTAAGATCATCCTTTTGCTATTGATTATTCAAAGAATTTTTGAGTGACAGAATATCTTATCCATGATATGCGCAATAAATGTAGTATTCTTTAGGAAGTTAGGAAATGAGATTCAGAAGCACCCTTTTGTTAGTTCAGAAAAGTATGTGTATGTCCAGTTCCATGAGATCAGTTCCGGACACTCCTCCTTTAATGTCTGCTAGATTCCCGACTTGATTCAAAAGTGTGAAACAACAGTGACAAGTGGAAACTAGTGAGCTTATTTCCTCTTGTACGAAAGCAGGATTACCCTAAGATTTCTGACTTTTTGAAAATGCAAGAGGGGCTCCCAGTTTGTAACTTTGGCTAATATGTTTGTTGTAATTGCTTGACCTTCTGGTGTATCTCTACACCAAAAGTTAGCAACTTCTGGTTCTCCAGAGTTTGTTGAAATTCAGTTTACAACATCCCTGCTTAGAACAGCCAGTGGTCAAGTACAGTCTAACAATATCTGGAGGGTCACAAGTTGCTCAAACCATTGAAGCTATTCTTCAGGCTCATTAGAAATCGAACATTGGTGTTGACTTCCACCTCAGTTCATGCCCTAATGAAGTTCAAGGTGAGCCTGGACAGACGTTCAGTGCTCAGAGAGCATTTATCTGAAGGACCAGATGATCTAGCATCGATGTGTTTGCCTTTTCTGAAGTGATTTGTCCATCATGTGATTGAGACCAGAAAGCTAGCATACCTAATTCCCTCCGTCACTTGATTATTTATTTATTTATTTATTTATTTGTTTGTTTGTTTATTTATTTATTTATTTTGCTAAGCAGCGACACCTCTCATAGGATCCTCCCAGCTCCTGTATAAAACTTGGAAATGTGTCCTTTTTTGCTCTTACTCCCAGAATCCCCCAGACTACATGGTCCAGGGGCCACAATGGCGTGGAGAATTCTGGGAGTTCATTCACCTTAACTTTTCCAAGCTCTGCTCTTGTAGGCGTGTTGGCTTGGTACGATCCACAGACTACATTGGCATCATCACCATTTACTTGATGTCCTTTCCTCATCTGTCAAGATAGAACATACCTGGTCTTTTCTTGTGGAGCTTTTAATTATGAAGCTGGCACAAGAACTTGTGGCAACATGAACAGACTTCTTTCACAAATGTTCTCCTACAGGAGACTTAGAACAAAAGGTGCAGCTTTTATTTCATTCCCAACCCCCACCCAAAGCAAAATAAATAGATTTTTGGTGTAAAGGGCAAAAAGCATGTTTGGCATACTAAATAACTGTTTAAGATTTATACGACATGTGCAGGATATATTTTAAGAAGCATAGTGCTCTCTCTTTGCATATTTTGTCATAAATGTTTATTGTTAAATCTCTTTTAGAGAATCTAAAGCACATAAAAGTTTAATGGAGCAGCTTCCATTAGTGTGATAGGCAACCTTTTAAATTCACATCCATTTGCCTGAGAACATTGTTGTATTTGCAATTCATTTTTTTTTAAATTACAAAAGTTGGTCTAATAAAGGATAACAATTTATTTTAATTTTAATTTTTACTCAGATTGTAAGAGCCCTAATTTATTATACTGCCTGTTTGGTCTCTTCACATATACACACAATATTTTAATCTTTTAAAACTATTCATGAATAATGAATAATGAATAAACTATTCATTAACAATCTATTTTTATATTGTGCTTATTTCCATTCCCCCCCCTGAATATTTTGGTGGGCTTCCCCCCAACTAAACAAATGTATACTAATTCCATCAGTATACTAATGGAATGAAACTACTTTAGTTGGCTGCAGTTCTCTCTTGGTTTTCCCTCTAACATCTTAAAATTCTATTTATGCTCACATTTTTAGCCAATGTTATGAAAGCCATTGATGATTCCCATCACCATGTCCCCTATCCCTAGTGAACTTCTTCTGAAAGGCATTATAAGCCTGTGGCTATTATTGTATTATGCAAAAACGATTTCTGGAAATTACGGTAATTGAGTATGAGGGTGAAAATCTTATTTTATTTTTCTGGATGTAAGGCTTGCCAAACATAATGAGGCATGCTTTCAAGTAACCATGCATTGAATCACTGGTGTGACATACATACGCTGGTCCCACTGAAGGGATTAAGTTCTCAGTTGTATTTTTGCTAAATGATCTTGCAATGGCAATGAAACAGTGCTGAACTGAAACAGACCCAAGCTTGTGACTTCTTACTCCGTCTTTGTTCCCCAGAGGCTATTCATACAACAGTTCCATGAAAGCCAAGGAGCCCCAGTGGTGCAGTGGTTAAATGCATGTACTACAGCTAAAACTGTGCTCATGACCTGGGGTTCAATCCCAGGTAGCAGGATCATGGTTGACTCAGCTTTCCGAGGTCAGTAAAATGAGTCCCCAGCTAGCTGAGGGGCAATGTGTAGCCTGCATACTGTAATTAAAACTGTGAACTCAGAGACAACTTGAAGTGATATGGGGCGGTATATAAGCAGAACACTTTGCTTTGCTTTGATTTTGGTTTGATAAATTTGTATTTGCTTCTTACCACAATTCTTCCTAATAATGCTTTGTAAATTGTGGTTGAGCATTTGATTTTTTCCTTACTTTTTTTTAAAATACGGGTCACAGTCACAACTGGTTAAAGGCTTGAGGACAATTGATAGTTCAGTGGCAACCACTTTGTTAAAAGTTTCACCTGAAAGGGAAAGCTCTTCTTTATGTTGCATAGTTCTGTTGGCAGGGAGTATCCCAAGCCTTGTCAGAAGATGTGGGCACTGGAGTTGCCAAAGGTTGATATAATATTATTTCACTTGGTCCTGGAATGTTATGCCCATGAAGCAGATTGGATCATGCGGCTCTAACACCAATGTCCTTGGTATATATGATACGTCTCTATTCAGTGACATGTTCCTTTCAATGTGTCTCTTGAAAGATGGCCTAAAGATGACCTATCCCAGTGATGGCGAACCTTTTAGAGACTGAGTGCCCAAACTGTGATGCAAAACCCACTAATTTTTTGTAAAGTGCCAATACAGCAATATAACCTGAGTACGGGTGGCTGTGAAGGGGCGATGTCGGGTGGCCACAGAAAGGGCACCGAGTGCCACCTTTGGCACCCGTGCCATAGGTTTGCCAACACTGGTCTATCCCCTCCACATTGCATTGCATAAGAGAAGTCATCTACCTTCTTTATTTGTCTGTTAGTGACTGAGGTGAAATGTTGGCACCATGTGAGGAGTAGTGAGAATCCATCTCTCTGCAACAGGATGTTCTTTTCTCTGATGTTTATGATCACCTTGCAGCTACCAAAGACGTTATGCAACAGAAATTCACAGGTCCCTCTACATATATGGGTGATGTTATGACCAGATTTTAAATTTACCACTAGTGTTCAATTTCTAATGAATTTTCAAAAACCCGGCTGCTCCAAACGTCTAACAAAAAAGGGTATGTTTGTTTTACCCAGCTGTGGTCCGTGCTTGTGTATAGCATTTATTTATTTTGTGATAACATTTACCCTTCCAACTCATGATGAAAAAAAAATTAGCTAGAGAGGGAAGCTATACTGTGACTTAACCCCCATTTTGGTCTGCTGACGGTATGGTGAAGTGTGATCTGTTTTTAATGTGGCTACATGTAAAGTTAATGATGAACCACCCTGGCCCTTTTCGGTGTTAAATCAGACCTTTCTGGGCCTTCAGCAGGGACAACTGCTTTCCTGGTGCAAGGTGGAGTGTTTTGTTTTACTTTGTTTCCAGCAAATGAGCGGCTTATGGAGCTGGGAATGTTTAGCCTTACAAAACCAAGGCTGAGAGGGGATATGATAGCTATGTTTAAATATTTGAAAGGATGCTACATTGAAGAAGGGACTGGCTTGTTTTCCATGGCTTCAGAGACTAGGACATAAGAACATAAGAACATAAGAAGAGCCATGCTGGATCAGGCCAAACGCCCATCTAGTCCAGCTTCCTGTATCCCACAGTGGCCCCACCAAATGCCTCTGGGAGCGCATGAGACTAGATATCTGTCTTCTGATACCACTCCCCTGCATCTGGCCCTTGAAGTACCCCGGTTTTAAGCCTGGTGGGAGTTAGGGTGGGATTGCTGTCTCTGCGACTCTAGCTTCAGTCCTGCAACCTCCCTGTGTGCATGTGTGCTGCGTACCTCTTGGTGAGTACCCTCCCCTGCCCCGCAGTGCAGTCACTCTGCGGCTGCCTTGCACCCTGGGCAACACCCGCCGCTGCCTTTGCAGCCTCCTTGCATACCTAGTCTATACTGTGTCTCTGCCAGCATCCATTTTTTTAGTGTTTTCCCTCTGGTCTGGGGCGTTGGGGGATGCCTGCACACGGAAATGCTTTAAAAATCGTGCAAAAAGCGGGTAGAAACGACAAACGAAAAAACGAAAAATGGTAACGAAATTTTTCAAAAAATTCACGATAAACGGAAATGAACCGAAACAGACCTCTCAACGACAAACGAAAAACCGAAACGCCATTTTTTGTTTCGTGCCCATCTCTAATGGGGATAATTGAAGTCCCCCATGATTACTCTTCTATCCCTCTTAGACACTTCCATGATTTGTCTCCTCATTTCACGGTCCCCTTCAAGTTTTTGATCTGGTGGACGATAGCACACCCACACTATCACATCACTTCTTGGACCTAGTAGTTTAATCCACAGTGATTCTATGGTGGAGTCAGACCCTCTGTCAATCTCCATTCTGTGGATTTTACCCCTTCTTTAACATAGATGGCCATTCCCCCTCCAACCCGCCCCTCTCTATCCCTTTATAGAGTTTATAGCCTGGAATTGCTGTATCCCACTGGTTCTCTACATTCCACCAGGTTTCTGTTATGGCTATTATATCTATGTTATCCCTAGCTGCCAAATGTTCAAGTTCTCCCATCTTTGTTTGGAGGCTTCGAGCATTTGCATAGAAGCACCTGTACAGTGGGTCCCCCAAGAACGTCTGCTTCTTTGTTCTTTTCCCCCTGCAGCTTTTAATTCCAGTAGACAAACTACCACATCCCATTATTCTCCCAGTGCTAATACCTACTATGTTGTCACTTGGTGGTTCTCTACCCTCTCCAACTTCGTTCCACGGGGACAAGGTGTTCCGAACTGGATGCCACTCAGCTCCTGTCGGCAATGGTCTCAAACTACAAGAAAAGAGATTCAATTTAAACATTAGGAAGAACTTCCTGATGGTTAGAGCTGTCCAGCAGTGGAATATGCTGTCAAGGAGGGTGGTGGAGTCTCCTTCTTTGGAGGTTTTTAAGCAGAGGCTGGATGGCCATATGTCAGGAGTACTGTGATGGGGTTCCTGCATGGCAGGGGGTTGGACTAGATGGCCCTTGAGGTCTCTTCCAACTCTATGGTTTTTGAGCCTTATTTGGGCTGAGCCAAGCCAGGATAATTTCCCATCTAGCCACACCTTTATTTATTTAAAAGGACAATAGAAAACAAGTTATGGGCATCTGTAGACAAGGGGCTTCATAACACACACCACAATTGTGCAGTCATCCTTTCTTTTCTGCTTAATAAAGTCTATGTTATAACATTTTTTCTTTTTTGGGGAAAGATAAAGAATATTTTCTGGGTCTTCTAGAAACTTCAACAAACAAGGCAGTGAGATTTCACTGTAAAACCTTTTCTGGGAACAAGCTGATTTTCCAAGAGAAGGGAGCTGTACATCGTCAACACTGTTCCAACAGGACAGGCCCTTGGCCTGATTCCCACCAGGTTAGCAGTTCTAACAATGGTCAGCTTACAAGTCTCAGCAACCTTCGCCAATATAATGAATGATGACAGGGCTGTAGGATGCTTCAGTTGAGAAACGCCAAAGTGAGCAACCGTTGCTCATCACTGTGTGCAATCCACAAGTGAAGTAATCTTTCTGGAGAGTTTTAATATACATTCACAGAGTTTTAATGTATATTAATTAGCAAAAGACACACATGAGCATAAATAATTATCTCCGATGTTGTCACTGTAACACACACACCCTGGTGCATTACAGTTTACCAACAGCCATAAACTGTTTACAGTTTTGGATATATGGCTCTGTAGTACAGTGACTGCAATAATGATTATTTGGCTACCTCCGGCAACTCTAGGGATGTTTTTATAACAGCACAGACTGCCTTTGACTTGAGATGTTTGAGTTTAACTCTTCAAGGCAGAATGAGCTCAATCTATATCTATGCCCTTGCTACATTCCCTGCTCAACGAAAGTTCTTATATAGCCTAGGATTTTCCAGACTGGCTCATTTAAGCCAAGGTCATATGCATCGGATGAGGTGCTTGGGCATGCTCCTTTTTTGTGATAACTGTAACAGGGTGCTGTCTCTAAAGCCCTTGTGGTTTTGTGACAAGACCCTGGGGTATTTAAAATGAGACACGTTTGACTTTAGTTTTCACAGTTCTGTGGAAGTTGCACCTGAGACCATTTTCATCCCACTGACAATTTCTTCCTTTTATTGCACGATAACCTGAATGCTATGATGGCCGTGGCGCCCTGGCATTTGCTACTGCTTTTGTTGGCATATAGGGCACCTGTCCTGCTCCTGGACCTTTCTAGCCCCACCTTCTGGTTGAATTACAAGCTGCTGCTGGCATGCCCCCTTGCTCTGCCTTTCCCTGCAGCAGTGGTGGTGAGCAGGTTTATACCGAGTGCAGGTTTGGTTCTAAGCTGGGATTGCGTGTTGGCTGCCGCCGTGTGTGGACTAGGCTCCAATCCACGTAGAGTTATGGCAGACCCTCAGACCCCATCTGGTCTCTGCCCCGCCTTCCCCTTCTCCACACTCCCCTGCTATGTTCTGCTGTCTCATTCATGCTTCATTGGGCACCTTGGATGTGGATGCCCAGGAAAACAGCTGGGGCGCTTGGAGCCATGGGAGGGGAATAGGCATGCGGCGCATTCTGTCGAAGCTCTAGTAGGACATCGGAGCATCCCAAAAGGAGAAGGACAAGGCACGCAGCGCTGAGACCAAAGTGGAGCTGAACATCAAGTTCTTGGTGTTCCTGGGAAAAAAAACCAAGTTGAAGGAGCGGGAGCAGGAAGGGGGAGGTTCAAAGTATTTGTTGTGCCATCTTCTCTCCCTCTCTTCTCCGCCTGCTCATTGTTGTCACCAGATGGTGTAGTCAGTGCCTGGTGACCTCATAAGTGGTTACCATGGAGATGGCTGTGATGATGTCCAGAGGAAGGAAGAGCAGCAGGAGAATGTAGCACGTGGCCCCTGGAGGGAGAGCGACCTGGGATGGCTTACAGGGATCACATGTCACTAAGGAACAGAGCTCCCTTCCCCACTTAGAGAACAGGAGAGATCATGCCCTTTGTTATTCTTCTCATTCTCTCCCCCTCCCCGCCCCAACACACACTGTACTCCCCAGAAGTGTATGGTGCACCTCAAGGTGGGTGTTGTGTGCGAGTTTAGGAAGGTGAATGTCGTCCCTGCATTTTTGTTTCATCTTCCCAAAGTCCAACCAAGGGATGAGAAAATAGATTGACAGTTCTCTCTATATATCAAGACAGGATTTTGCCCTGCCTTTTTGCCTTCCTAGCTTTAATGCTAGGCAGTCTCAGCAGCAGAACTTGCAAAAACTTGTCTTTGGGTTACAAATTCTACACTGTGAGAATTGTACTGTAGTCCAAAAGTATAACATCTTAAAAGTTCTACCCAGCAGGTTGAGTTGGAAAGATGTGAGTGGGCCTTGGCTGGCTGGCTAGCTCACTAAGTTGGAGCACCCAGCGTTCAAGAGTTTGATTCCTGACTGTGCCTCCTGGGAGAAGAACCAATGGGTGCTGCCTCGGGCAAGCTATATCATCCTAGCGGCCTAGCCCTATAGTCCAACCTAGCTGCCACACATAAAGAACAGAATGGCAAATCAGTTCTGAGAACTCTCTAACTAGAACATCCTGGAAAGGGACACCATAAGCAGGAGTTGGCGTAACGGCACACACATGTAGGCAGAATATGTGTTAGAATAGATGTTCAAAATCTATTCATTCAAGTATTTCAAAGGAAACTCACTATTCCAGGTTGGCCCTTTACTCTTGAGATAAGAGTTCTTCCCAACATTGTTAGGAAATAACAGGGACTGAACTCGGGGATGCAAAGCATACGCTCTGTCACTGAGCTACATCCCTTTCCTAGCAGAAGGAGAAATGTGGACGTCGTATCTGCCTTCCTTCCTCCTGCCAAAATCGTGGGCTTGAAACCCACAGATTCTGTGTTATCAGTAACCTGCTCTCATTGGCTAAGATAGCCTCGAGTTACAGAAGGTGTACGGGCCATACATCCAGCAGGGATAGAGAGCGGGGTGGGGGGTGGGACGAGTGGCCACAAGAGGCTTTTAGCCAAGGCTTCTAATGTTCCTGTGCATCCACACAACCAGGTCTGTCCCTCGTGGTCCCTCTCCAGAGCAGTGGGATTCTGCATCGACATTCCAAGCCGATTCTTGCCAGCGCCAACTGTATGGCCAGTTGAGCTTTTCAGGATGCCTTGCAACAGGTGCTCGTGGGCAGAAGTCCCAGTGAGGCCAGGGGTGCATCAGGGCCAAAACGTAAATAGCCCAGCAAGGAGGAGGAAGGCATGCCAAGTGCTATGAATGAGATGTTATGAAATCAAATCCAGCCCAGGATGCCTGCCTCTGCAGGGTCCAGTGAAGTTGTCTGCCAGGTTTTTTTTTTAAACATCCTCTGAGTTGCTGGGCTGTATGCATAGCCAAGGAGCCTGAAGAGGGGCTCGAAGGAGCCTGCAGAGGCCCACCCCAAGGGGAATCTGGAGCTCTTCCTGGCTACCTTTCTCCTCTTTCTGCTCGGCCCCTTGCCCAGGCACTAAGGGGACTCAGCCCATCCTTGAAGAAGTCTCTCTCTCCCCCCCCCAACACTCCTCTGGCCAGTTAATGGAGAGGGAGGGCCATCCAACAGCTGGGTGCTGCTAATGAGGCCTCATTAGGATGAGGTCAAGCTGAGCTGGCTGTTTGACCGCTGTGCGTGCCTGCTGGGCAGACAGAGAATGGTCCAAGCCACCGCTGGATGCAAAGCCGAGCGAGAGGTCCGACTTCAGCCCTATATCCCAAGGGGTGGGTCCATCCGCCTCAGCTGTTTCCAGCTGGCAAGAAAAAAAGCCAGCGTGAACTTTATTTTCATGCCTGAGTGGTGATATTTATTGAAATAGAGAAAGTGGTTCTCTACTTTTGAGCAGTTCTTTATGTGTATGGAACAAAGAAGGTGAATAAGAATTAGAGCAAAGAATAGATGAATAATGCTTGTAGAATTAGGCAATCTGATGTTGCCTGGAATTTTCATCTGGGAAAAGTAAACTATATTTAATTAGGATTTCTAGAGAAAGACTTACTTCACACAAGGACTTACATAAGAACATAAGAACCGCCTTGCTGGAACAGGCTACAGCCCATCCAGTCCAGCATTCTGGCTCACACAGTGGCTCAACATTTGCTTCAGGGTATTCCCAAACAGATGTCTTCACCTGCTTATGATTCCCTGCACATGGCATTGAGAAATACCCTGCCTACCTCTCCAACCTAGAGGTTGTCCTTAGGCATCCATAATGATAGCCATTGATACCCCATTCCCCGTGAACTTGTCTAATCCTTTCTTAAAGCTGTCAAGGTTGACCGCTGTCACCACTTCTTCTGGCAGGGAGTTCCACAGACCAGTGATCCTCTGGGTGAAAAAGTATTTTCTCTGATTTGATTGAGATCTAGCACCCAAAGGTTTCATGGAGTGCCCCCTAGTTCTAGTGCTGTGCAATAGGGAAAACAGTTTTTACTTATCTACTTTGTCCACACCATGTACGATTTTATAAACTTCAATCAGGTCACCTCTCAGGCACCATTGTTCAAGAGTGAGGAGGCCCAGCCATTACAGCCTCAGATGTTGAAGCTCATTTGCCACTGTTTTGCCCACTCCCCCAGTGTCAAGAGATCCCTCTGGAGCTCGTTACAATCTCTCTCAGTTTTTACTACCCTGTATAATTTAGTGTCGTTGGCAAATTTGGCTACCTTGCTATTTACCCCTACTTCTAGATCATTTATGAAGAGGTTGAAAAGCAGGGGTCCTAATACTGAACGTTGGGGTTCCCTACTCTTTACCTCCCTCCACTTGGAAAATTGTCCATTTAGTGCTACGCCCTGTTTCCTGTCCCTTAGCCAGTTGCTGATCCAGGGCAAGAACTGTCCTTTGATTCTATGACTGACAAATTTATTCAAGAGCCTTTTGTGCAGGACCTTATCAAAAGCCTTCTGAAAGTTCAGATAAACAGTGTCAACTGGATCTCCCTTATCCAGATGCTTGTTGACACTCAAAGAATCCCAGGAGATTAGTGAATCCTTTTTTGAAGATTGATGTTACATTCTCTACTCATCGGGCACAATGCCTTATTTGAGCGAAATATATATTTTAGTTAGGACATCAGCAATTTCATCTTTAAGTCCCTTGAGAACACATGGATGGATGACATCTGGTCCTGGTGATTTGTTAGCATTTAATTTAACAAGACATGCAAGAACCTCCCCCCTGCTTATTTCTATTTGGCTTAATTCTTCAGTTTCCCTCCCTATGAAGGTTTTGTTTTGGGCATGTGGTCTCTGTCTTCTTCAGTGAATACTGAAGCAAATAATTCATTGAGTTTCTCTGCAATCTCTGTTTCTTGTTCCCATGCTTTGAAATTAAATTAAGTATTTAAACAATTAAGCAACTTATATGTTGATACCCAAATGAATAGCTGATATAATTGTGAAGGTTGTCTGACCTCACACTGAAATTAACTCTTCCAGGGATGAATGCCAACTGGGACAGACCGCCATGGACTCAAACTACCAAACAGTGTCACAGTTTCACAGTTTTCTGAGGTCATATGACATTGACAATGGAAATAGCTTTATGTTAGATTTAGATCTTTCTGCCCAGAATATTTCCCTTTCTACTTGAAGATGCCACAGTATGAAACTGGGACCATCTGCAGATGAAGCATATGGTCTAAATTCCTGTCTAATGGTTATTTCCTGCAGTTGCTTATGGCCCCACCACTGTTATGCAATGATATATGTATTCTCTGAGGTGTAATGGGTGCCGAGGCTTAATGGTGGATCATACACTTTGAACACAGAGGACCCAGATTCACTCCCTGACTTCTCTACTTTGAAACCCTGTCTGGAAGACTTTGTTTGAACCCCTAGAGAGCCACTGTTAGTCAATGAAAGATGAACCTGTGATCTACCTTGGGATAAAAGGGTGGTATCATTATTGGTAAAGGACATACGAAACTTCCCTATTTGTTCAGTGGGATGTGAACTTAGAACCACAGCTGAGAAAGAGCAAGCCATATTCCTAGCCATTAGGATCTGCCACGTCTTCCCAAACCAACACCATCCAGGGCACTTGGAGAATAAAAGAGATGGCTGTATACTTGGGGAAAGCTCCCACATAAATCAAAATCACCTTGTATTTGCCACCTTGGTTCCTTCCAGGGAGAAAGGTGGGATATTAATTAATTAATTTATCAGTTATAGGCACGAAACCTAGATCTGTCTTGGCACTGGAATATCTGTGTAGCCTACTTTTTAAAAACTGCTCTCTGGTTAAAAGGCTGTTTAAAAGACCAAGTTGGATTTTCAGATAAAGAACCAGAAGAAAGAAGAGCAAAGGCCCTCACATTGCCTGATGACAGCAGACTGAGCAAGCACCAAGGTCATTGGGTCATGGTCTTCCCTGATGTGGCAAAATGTTTTGCACTGTTGCTTCTGTGTCTAAGTTAGAAGACACAGACATGGAAATCAGTGCCCTGGAAGTGTGTTAGTTTTGAGGGAGTTCCATGTGGTTGCTTATCCCTCTGGTCTTCTTTTTCATTTGTTTGGGGACAAATTACTTATTAGACATTTCATATGTATTTTTTCTCCAGCATAGGCAGATAAGCTCTGTGTGTTTGCTTGCACAACTTATGTAATTTAGATCAGAGAATTGGTGTTAAGACTGGAAGGTTAAAGATGCGCACCTGTTACCTTTTTTGAATTGTTACTTTCAGAAAATGGTTGTGCTATCTTAGAGGATTCTGGGAGTCGTAGTCCAAAAAAAAAAAGAGTGATTGTTCAAACTCGGTGAAACTTAAAACACTGAGATGTAAATAGGAATCTCCCAGGTATTGTGTTCTTCAGACTTACAAATTTCCCTTGCCTAGGTGACTACTGGTATGAGCCACTAGCCTGTTGACCATCAGATTACTGGAGGGTGGGGATTGGTAAATTCTCCAAAGAGTAGGCATCTTAAGAAAGATAAAAGGCACAGTAGTCCAACCATGCAACTGGGTATAGAAAGTTGATGGGCACCGGGTAGGGCGGTGCTAGGCACTGGGAAGGAGGGGGCAGCATGGTGCGCGAGGAAATGAGCTGAAAGTAATGCCAAGCTCATACGCAAGAGGCAGGCACACAATCACCCCAGTAGCAGCAGGGCTGGATGTGAAGAAAGCAGCTGACTACCACTGCTCTAGCAACAACAACGCCCCAGGATATCAGGAATGAGCAGCCAAGGGGTTCCTTGTCCCCAAGAGCAGGTCAGTGGGAAATGCTTCCTAAGCCCTACATGAGGGAGGGAGATGTCTTCTGATAGGGAGGAGGATGGAAGACGGACTGGGCGAATGTAGATGTGCACAAGCCACTAAGCAGGTACTGGCTCTGTGGCTGCCATAGCAAGTTTCCAAGGGGGGAAAGGGGAGAAGTTAATGCCGGAGGCTCCATGAAAGTCTGTAACTGCTCTCTCTCTCTCTCAAAGCCTCTTTGTGCTGGCTCCCGGGGAGACAGCGGCAAGAGGTGAGGAATTACCAGTCTCGGGCATCCTTGCCAGGCTGTTTGTCAGGAGGGTGGAGATGCATTCAACAATTTGGGGGCTCCAGTGCAGCAACACCCAGGGAATGGGGAGGGGGAGCCTTAGCTGCTATGCCACATGCTTTATGAAGCCAGGAAGTTGGCATTCAAGGCTGGGTGTGAATGGTGATGTGAATAACTTTCTAACTGCACACACTTATTCCTCTGTGGTGGATACCATTAAGCTGGCCTTCCTGTTCCTGTGAGTCTCACCCTTGCTTCTTTGTAGGGCTCTCTGTGGCCTAGAAAAGTTACTTTTCTGGACATTGACACCCCAAAAATCCCTAACCAGCATAATGCATAAAGTTGTCATCCAGAAAAGTTACTTCTCCAAGTCCTGAACCTCTCTGCCATCAGCTGGTGGGTTCTGTGTGTACTGTGTGGAAGCAAGAAGCAATCCCTCATATAGTTTGACCCCACATCTTTAGATCCATTGCCTTCCTCTTATAGCTTGCACACTAGAGGTGGGGGTTGCTATGTTCCCCCTTCACCTCTAGAGAGAGCCAGAGAACAGTAAAAATAAATTGTGAGGTGGTGGTGCAATGTAAAATAAAATGAAGAATCATAGAATCATAGAGTTGGAAGAGATCTCAAGGGCTATCTAGTCCAACCCCCTGCCATGCAGGGACCCCCATCACAAATGAATTTATTGTAGCAATGGATCAAGCAGTTCATATCTGCCAACAGACACTGTCTGTCTGGCAAATGTTTACCCCCTTGGATCTGTTATGGGGTCATATATAACCTTGAATTATCTCTCATGTTATTTTTTTTAAGTTTGCCTGGCCCACACATACCCTTATCCAATTCCTAATAATGAAAATGTAATACAGTGGTCCCCCCGCCCATTCACGGTTCATATATTGCGGTCCCACTATATCGCGGGACCACAGTATATGAAAAAAGGCCCCATGGGGTAAGGGGAGAAAGGCCTGTTTCGGGCCTTCCTTCCTTTCCCCAGGACTGGCGCTGCCCCGAATGGGCCTGCGTGGGCCTTCCTGGACGTTCTGGAGGCCCCAAAAGGTCCTCCCTGCAAACCGGAAGTCACTTCCAGGTCGCTGAAAATCACCCTAGGCCCGGCCTGACCTGCATGCGCATATCGCAGATTTTCAATTGTTGCAGGTTGGGTCAGGTCCCTAACAGGCTGGTTAGTCATATGTCTGACCCAGGGAAGATGGTGGAAAGTCTCATCCAAGAGGAAAATCTTAAAACACATAGAAGAACAAACCTTGCTGAGCTAAAATCAGCATGGCTTCTGTAAGGGTAAGTCTTGCCTGACAAAATTTTTAGAATTCTTTAAAAAGGTCAACAGGCGTGTGGATTTGGGTGAACTGGTGGATATTGTCTATCTTGATTTTCAGAAGGCTTCTGACACAGTCCCTCACCAAAGGCTGCTGAGAAAACTGCACAGTCAAGGGATAAGAGGGCAGGTCCTCTTAGGAATTGAGAACTGGTTGAGATCCAGGAAACAAAGAGTAGGTGTCAATGGTTTCTAAGTTATCCATGATGGTTCAGGAAAGAGATCTTGGTGTGCTGGTGGACAGCTCAATGAAGGTGTCTACCCAGTGTGTGGCAGTGGTGAAGAAGGCCAATTCCATGCTAGGGATTATCAAAAAGGGGATTGAAAGTAAAACAGCCAACATTATAATGCCATTGTACAAGATGATAGTAAGGCCACACCTGGAGTATTGTGTACAATTGTGGTCACCACATCTCAAAAAAATATATAGTAGAACTGGAAATGGTGCAAAGGGGACCTCCCTTATGAGGAAAGGCTAAACATTTGGGGCTCTTTAGTCTGGAAAAAGGTGCCTGAGGGAGGATATGATTGACACATACAAAATAATGCAGGGCATGAGTAAAGTGGATAGAGGGACGCTCTTCTCCCTCTCACAAAATACCAAAACTAGAGGACATCCACTCAAACTGAGAGTTGGGAGAGTGAGAACAGACAAAAGAAAATATTTTACCCAGTGTGTTGTTAGTCTGTGAAACTCCCTGCCACAGGAGGTGGTGATGGCATCTGGCCTGCATGCCTTCAAATGGGGGAATTGGACAGATTCCTGGAGGAAAAGTCCATCACAGGTTACAAACCATGATGGAGATATGTACTCTCCAGGCTTAAAACCAGGGAGGGAGTGGTAGCAGGAGACGGATCTCTAGTCTTGTGCACTCCCAGACGCATTTGGTGGGGCCATTGTGAGATACAGGAAGCTGGACTAGATGGGCCTTTGGCCTGATCCAGCATGGCTATTCTTATGTTCTTATGTTCTTATGTATGTGTGAGGCACCAGCTAATTACATTTTACTGCTTCTTAATACCTAATGGAAGTGGAGTATATTTGAAATTATGGTGGGTGGGCTCTGCATGAATTTATTGATTATGTTCTGACACTAATTTTTCTCTTGACGTTGACATCCTGGTGTGCCAGTGAATTCAGAACCATATGCCATATTAATATGCACTTCATCCTGTTTCGTTTTGTGTCTTTAACTGATGCATGATGAGAAAAAAAATCATCAGCAGGAGCATTTCCCTATGGTTGCAAATGTCATAAGAGTGGAACAGATTTCATTATTTACCTGTTTTTTGTTTCTTTTGTGTGTGTGTGTGTGTGTCCAGACTGCTGTTTAAAAGATGGGTTTAAAGAGAGATGACTCACTAAAAGTGAGTCAAAATCTCTGTAGTCACAGTACCCGTGTAATTTAAGGTGGATTTACCATAAAGTATAATGAATTAAAAACTGAAGCAAGGGAGAAAAAAAACTGAAAAGAATTGGAATTAGGGCGGAAGACTTTTGATCCCTCTTTGCAGTGTGCTATCATTCCTTTTTTAGTGGACTGGAGACGTGTGGTCTTCCGTAGTGTATCAAACTCAAACTTGTTGTTCGCAACCCTTGCCTGTGCTGGCTAGAGCTGGTGGGAGTCACAGACTCACAACATTTAGAAGTTCACAATGTCCCTGCTCCTGTTATGTGCAGTGACCAAAATTCACCAATTGTCAACAGAGCATTTCAGAAATTCTAATATTCTGAAAAGAAATTCAGTCTACTCTAACAAAATCTAATCAGTTTAATTTGTCAAAAGAATATTTGTTAAGAATATTACACACACACACACACACACACAGAGAGAGAGAGAGAAAATATAGCAATTCAGCTTTTACATTAATTGAACATAAGTATCAGTTTAGCTTTTTCCTTCTTGTTAATCAAACCAGACTAACTATGGGTTGATGCATAGATTTAATCAGGTCATATGTTTTCCCCTGCAATTGCTTTCTGTAGCAATTTAAGGTTCAGCCTTGGGTGCCAGATGGAGTCAAAAGCATTGCTGCAGTCAGTCAAGCAGACAATAATTTACTGCGACTTTAAAAAAAAATTGCTAATGAGTACATAACAAAAAGAGTACAACATCACAATTGGCGTCTTGTTTTCCAGTGAAGGCAGCTTCCTGTTCTTTCTAAGGCTTATTTGAAACAGGATTTCTGATTTCACAAGGAAAGGTGTAGCTCACAGGCAGATACCCTAATTCTCTGACTCAGGAGAAACTCCTGGTACTCAAACCTCACATACATTTTTGACAGTGGCCACCCAAAGGGATTAGAAAATTTTTCCAAAAAGCTGCAGGTTCTCTCAATAGTAAAGAGTTAATGCACCAACATTTCAAATAAGGGGAAGCCCAGAGGTGTGGTATTTGAAATAAAGCCTAGTATAGTGGTACCTTGTATAAAGGAATTAATTTGTTCCAAATGAAATTATGTTAAGCAAATTTTTCTTTATACAAATTTTCCATAGGAATGTATTGAAAACGGAGTAATCCCTAATTGCGACCATTCTTATGTTGTATGGATTCGCCCCACAGGTGATTCTGTTAAGCAAATTTCCCCTATCTCCGGAATTTTTTATGTTGTACAGATTTTATGTTATACAAAACATTTGTTATACGAAGGTCCACTGTACTTGCATTTTGGGCTCTAACACTGTTTTGAGGCAAAGGATGTTTTTAAAGATGTTGGGGGGGGGATTGCAACTTGAACAGAAAAGTCACCTAACAACCCTACTGAGGCAGGTTAATCAAGTAGTATATACTCAAGTATAAGTCGACCTGAATATAAGCCGAGGGCCCCTTTTTTCAGCCCAAAATTAGGGCTGAAAAACTAGGCTTATATTCGAGTATATACACAGTACTTCTAACAAAAGCCTGAGCAACAGCAGCTGTGGTTATGTCTGGGGATTGATTGTCTTAATCACATAGCCCATCCTCCTTCATTGCCACTTGCTTTGCAAGGCTCCTTCATCAAAATGGGGTGTAGAGTTTTGTTAGCAAGGAGGTCAGAACAATGTTTGTGCACCTGTGTGAAAAAAAGATCTGCTGAAACATATAGATCACATTTTAGGAATACATCTATTCGACAGATATATTTTATTACTAAACTGATGAACCCTTGGGGTTGGGGGAAATTTATGTTCTGTTTGAAACAAATAACAAATACAGTAGTTTTAAACATTGATTCAAAAATATTATATTTTTCACAATAAAAAGTATAGATTTGGAGGCCCTTGGTCCAAATTGGGAACAAAACAGAACACAAAGGGTTACAACTACTCAGTGCTGTTTTGATGAGGAATGGGCCAGAGGGACACCACTACCTTTAGTGTAAATGACATACTTAGGAATAATAGGAAGTGGCCTTTTTCAGAGTCAAGCCACAGCTCTATCTAACTCAGTTTTGGCTCTCCACTGACTGACACGGGGTTTCAGAAAGAAAGATTGTTTGCCCAGCCAAATTCAGAGATGGCATGTTTGTTTGTTTGTTTGTTTTGTATACCACCCATCTTCCCAAAGGAACTCCGGGCGGTTAACAAAAAAGAGTAAAACAAACAATATAAAATCAGTACAACAATCAAAACACACACGCACACTCAAACAGAAAAAAGACAGTCAAAAGAATCATCGGGTAGACGGCAGCTCTGAGGGAAGAGAGGATTAAAAAAACAAGAAACTGTTAAAGGTCGCCAAAAGCAAGGTTTTGAGTGCTTTTTTAAAGGCGGGCAGAAACTGTGCAAGGTGCAACTCACTCGGAAGATGGTTTCGGTTATGGATTGCCGATTTCTGTGCCTCCCTGGGGGTGGCCACTCGGAGTGAGAGCGCCTGTGACATTCTAGTGCGCCGGGCCTCAGTTGATCTTTGGAAGATACGCTCTGACAGGTATTCAGGTCCAAAGCTGTAATATGTATATGCATGTAAAGCACACTGACCATTATTTGGTCAAGGCCTTTCAGATGGTTCTCCTGGATAAAGTCTGCTAAAATGCACATGCTCCAAGTGTGGGATCCTCCTTCAGAAGGGACAAAAAAAGGAAGTCTTCCCCCTCTAATAGTGAGTGTCCTGTCACCACATAGTTCAAGTGTAGTCAGAAAAAATCCCTGGGAGCTTCTTGGCCAACATAAGAATCCCTTCTGCTCAGAGCAAACTGAAATACTGCATGTTACCCGAGAATGAGGTCTGCCCACCCCTCTTTTCCTCTTTATTCTTATGGAAGACCTTTGCTGTGAAGAGCATCTTCCAAGCAAGTGGCCTCAACCAGGCAACTGTAGTCTTGCCCTCACTGATACAAGCTGAGCGATGGTTGTCTTCTTGCCTGAACTGCTCCATTAGGGCAGCCTGTTATGACAGTGTCTTCTGGGGTCAGGTGAGGATTTACTTGAATGGAGTGACAATTAGGCTCAAAAGATGGATTCCCTTTGGCTCTGGCTCACCTCTACTTGCCACCCGGCTGCTAGCACGGGCCTGGTCCTCTCCTCTCGCCACAGCAAGGGCAGCATGTCCCTTGGGAACTGTTTAGCGGAAGGGGCTGTTCAGCCGGCAGAAGCTTCTCAAGCATAAATCTGCTGCCTGATTGAAAGATTTTCTGGAAACACTCCAGTGCTTGAGAACCTCAGCCGTGAGGCTCTCCACTTGAGCCAGCAGGTGAATTAGCATAAGAAAGGTGGCACTGCCAGTTAGGTCTGATGGATGAGCATGGGATAGTATAAACACTTCCGTCCCCTTCATGCCTCAAAAACACTGTGGTGCTTCTGAGAGAAACCTTTGGCAGCTCTCTCAACTTGGTCCTCATCACCTGGGTCCAATTTAATAGGAATTTATGCCACACATTTGATCCATTTGTTTGGATTTTGAGGGATCTGCTGTAGATGAGAGTCAAGCAAAAACAGTATATTGTCATAGTAAATGTTTTGTGAAATAATTTTTAGAGTTCTATGATTTTGTAACTAAAAAGAAAACTATACTATCATACCACTCTTTGTACTTCGCTCCAGATAAGCAGGAGGTTAACTTCAGTCATAATAACTATGAGACTGTGGGATCAATCCTGGGGGGAAAATTACTTTGTGAGGTAACAGTTGACGAAATACCCCCAGCTGTCACAGCCAGACAAATGGTTAGTCTAACTGTTCTGTCTCAAACCGTTGCTAAGATTAGAATTAATTTAGTTTTGCTTCCAGCTGGGTATGTTTGAACTCTCAGTCTTTGTTTTTATTCACTAGAGAGCCTTGTGCCTTTTACCATTGGCCATATGCAACAGGGAGGAAGGGTGCAGAGCCACAGTCATGTGGAAACAGTAGTGGTACCAATAGAAGAGTTAGGAGGAGCCCAGGAAAAGCAAGATGCCTTTCTGGAGAGGCAACAAGCAGATGAAAAGGGCCTGCTCTTGCAGCATTCCAGCAGGAGTGGTGGTGGGGGGGGGGGGAGGAGGAAGCTACTAGGGCAAGAAGGGACTTTCCCTTCTGCCTCTTTCCTCTCATGGGTGGGGGTGAATTTCAGAACCATAAATACCACAGAATCATAGAATGATGAAGTTGGAAGGGGCCTATGAGGTCATGGGGTCCCATCCCCTGCTCAAGGCATGAATGTGAATCCAAGGAGATCTGCCAGATGGTTGTCCAAATTGATCTTGAATGCCTCCAGTGTAGGAGCACCCACCACATCCTGAGGTCATTCCATTGTTGTACAGCTCTAACGGTTAGGAGGTTTCCCTGATAGCATTAGTCACTCTAAATTATGGAACTGAGAGAAAAGATGTTGTTATACAACAGTTGTGTTAACTAGAATGCAGCATGGTTCCCTTGCTGGAAACATAAGACTGCAGGAAACACAAGGCACTAAACCTTACTACACAAGCACATAGGTCTGCTGTGCTAATACTGTACACTTGAAATGATATATGTACTACATCAGTACAGAGGACCTCACTGCATGCATCATAAGCTAAGAGCACCACCCAAGTGAATCTAGGAAATTCTGCTGGAAGTTCCCAAGGCCTGCCAAATTCTGACAACTCTGAAGCCTAGGGGATCATGAGTCAGTTCTGAAATGTGCCTGTCTTAGACTTTTTCATTTATGCCCCTTGTATGTAGGCATATCACTTTCTTAACTGCTCAGTCTTCTTAGTTAAAACTTGGCAAAGAACCAGGATGACTCCTCAAGCTGGAATTGCTCCCTTCTTGCCTTGCAATCTCAGCGGGGGTAGTTGTTATTATTTTTACCCTCATATAAATGAGGGCCTTATTGTTTGTGGGTTCAGTCGTTGGTGGTCGTTGCATTTGGGCAGGCCTGTGTGCCAGTGCATTATCATCATCAGAGACAAAAATCGGCTGTCTGAGAAATTATCATTCTGTGAATGTTATCATTTGTCTCAACTAATTGCGTTCTCTTGCCTTCATGGTTGCAGAGTAAACAACAGGACATTGTGTACAGATTTCAGGATCAGGGAAACATGTATAGTTTGGGTCAAAAGAAATGCAGATTACTCATAAATAGCATACATCAAAATAAATTGCCGTATTAGTTCATAAGTGAGAGAGCGAGAGCAAAATCCATAGGCATGCAATGCCTGTATTTATTTGTTTATTTTTATACTCGTTTACCGCCCAATTTTCCCGCGGGAACTTTGGGCGGTGTACAACACATTACAAAACAAACAACTTGCCCAAACACAACAAAACAAAACCCAGACATACCAAATCAAATTATAAATAATAGAGAATATGGTAACAATAATAATAATAAAATAAAATACAAATTAAAAAAAAATAAAAATAGAACTAGAACATCGACCATATAATAAAGCAGGATCTGGCAAGAAAGGGCTGGGCCCAGCAAACAAACAGACTAACAACAAACCATTGTACACTTGAGGTCACCCAAAGCAGTGCCTGAACAGCCAGGTCTTTAATGCCCTCCTGAAGGCCAGCAGAGAATCTGCCAGCCTAATCTCCACCGGCAGTTTGTTCCAGTATGCTGGAGCAGCCACCAAGAAGGGCTGGTTCCAGGTAGAAACCCCTCGGGCCTCTCTAGGTGTGGCCACCCGGAGCGAGAGGGAGCGTGAAGCTCTGGTCGGTCAGGACGAAGTTGGCCAACCGACCGGAGTATTTCTTAGTATCAACTAATGTTTCATCAAGTTCTGATACTAACTTTATTAATATCAACTAATGTTTCATCATAGTATATAACCTCTGGGTATCTGTAGAACTCTTCATGAGGGAGGATGGTAGAAGGAAATAGAAGTGGGACAGAATCAGCAAAAACTCCCAACATTTGGTCAGGTGTTGTCGTGGCTTTGAAACCTCCTGTTAAACTCTGATCCAAGACAGAGATTTCAGATGCAATGAATTGCTGGTTGGTGTAGAAGTGTAAGATTACACCCAATGATGTATGTTGGGACAGAGAAGGAGTGGCGAGTCTCCATTTCTGAAAACATAAAACTGGCTGGTGTCCAGAGATATGTCTCTGGCCTTAGGCTGAAACACGCAAGTTCCTGAAATGGCACAGAGCAGAAGTGCAGAGGAACAGCACAGTGGTTACATAAGCAGAGCCTGAGGTTAAATGTTAGGTGTTGAACTAGGTGGAAAAAGTCAGCTGAGTCCACACTATTAAAATTATTCAGTGATGGGAAGTCAGAACTCCTCATTACAATAATGATTTAGAAGACAACAGTGCCATATAGATGTAAAAATCCTGATCCAAGAAATGAGCGATCATCTCACAACTTGGTTCATAAACAATAGTAAGAAACCTTCTGTCTCTTGGGCTTTAATTCTCTACTTGCCAGTTTATTCAGCTATTGATACCTGAAAACTTCCTACCATAACAGAAGACTTAAAGCATGAATCAAATATTCATGTGCCATCCAATCAGTTCTGACTTAAGGTGACCCTTTTCAGGGTTTTCTAGGTAGAAAATACTCAGAAGTGGTTTACCATGCCCTTCTTCTCGGGGCATCCTGGGATTGTGCAGCTTCTCCAAAGTCACACAAGCTGGCTCCACCTGCAGAAGGTACAGGAGGGAACTGAACTCTCAACCACTGGCTCTACAGCTGGATACTTAAAACAGTGAGCTCCCCAGCCAGCTATATAGCATTGTTCCAATCAAGGTTGTCATGCTTGGACATTACTGGAAAATATGTCTCAAGAAGCCAAGACTTATGAGGGGACTAAATAGGGACAGAAAGCATGCCAGTTTGGGGCTTAATGCAACCTGTCAGCACCCCTTAGCTGTCAGCAAATCTATGGTTGCCGGAGGTCCCCAAATAAGAATGGCTCTGAAAAGCTCCTTGTGTCATCTAGGAGACATGGGGTGCAGTTTTCCCATGTTTTACAGCCCCCCCCCCACATTTTAAAAATGTGGTCACTAGAGGCACAGGTGTAACTATGGAGGGGCGGAGTAGTGCATTTGCCCTGGGACGCGCAGCAATCTGGAGGTGCCTGGAGGCGGAACATTCCTCCTTTTGCCCTGCTAAGGCTTGGCAATCCTTAGTCAGGAGAAAGGAAGAGAGGGAAGCGGGTGATGTTTCCCCCCCCCAACAGCACCTCCATCGATTGCTCCCCCCTTCCCCCCACCCCCACTAAGGTTTGGTGATCATTAGGAGGAGAGGGAAGCGTGCAACGGAGGTGCTGCTTGGGGGGGGAGGAGAACCCCATTGCTTGCTTCCCTTTCCTCCTTTCCCCAGGCTAACGATCACCAAGCCTTAGCTGGGGGAAAGGAGGAGGGGGAAGCGTGCTACGGAAGTGATGCTTGAAAAAAAACACATTTCCTGCTTGGCGCTATCCGCACACTGTGCAGTTTGTACAGGAGAGCCTTAACTGGAAAGGAGACCCACAAAGAGGGCATGAGAAGGAGAGACCCTTTATCTCCTCCCCCACTGTTTCCCCAGGATCTGCCTCCCCTTGCTGGGTGGGTGAGACATGGTTGGGGGGAGGAAAGGACACAAAAAATGACTTTGTCCCTGGGTGCTCCAAAATCTAGCTACACATCTGTTTAGAGGGAAGTCATGGAAGAAGATTTGGAGGGCAGAGGTTGCAGGAGTAGGTGTGTCCCCCCAAAACTCTGTAGGTTTGCCCACCCCTGATATACTACATAAGCACATAAATCTTGATCTGGTTTGTTTGACCAGACCTGGTTTGTGTCTGAAGTAAGCCAATGACTGGAATCGTCATCATGACCCTTCCTCTGTAGAACAGCATTTGAAAACGTCCCCACAGAAGCTTGTATATAGTAAGGATGTTGCTCTTCGGAACTTCCTTGTTATCTCCAGGACCATTTTCTTCCCCAGGGTCCAGAACATGGCTCTACTCTTGTTTTCCCCACAAACAGGCTGTGAACTCGGTCCTGGGCAAATCTATGGCTGCCGGAGGTCCCCAGAGGAGTCTTGGGCAGCCTTGCTTTATAGATCAGTGGTTCCCAACCTTGGGTCCCCAGATGGTTTTGGACTAAAACTCCCAGGAGCCCCCATAACTAGCTGTGCTGCCCAAGATTTCTGGGAGTTGTAAGGCAAGAACTTCCGGAGACCTGAAATTGGGAAGTACAGCCGTAGATGAATGTCTGGGTGATATGGACTCCTGGCAATGTGGCATCAGTCTGTTGCAGCAGAAATAGCAGAAGGAAGATGATCCTTACACTTAGAACAAATTTGTTAGAGAGAAACAATGATCTGCCCACAAACAGCTCAAACTTTCTCTGCTTTGAGATGTTCTGCAGAGAAACCTTCAAATAAGTGGTCTTTCTCAGTATGCTTGCAGTTGTATAAAGAACGCCCAAAAGAATCCTTAATGTTGCCATTAGTCTTCTAAGCCAGTACCAGTTCCTGAGTGCTATAGATGGCATGACTGAGTGGATATTGCTCCTAAAAATAGTAGCAATGCCATACTGCATGTTTTCTTTTCTTGTTAACTAGTTAGTATGCTTTCTTGTGCTGTAAAACATGGGACTGGGGACTGGAGAATGAGTCAAACTAATATTTGACCTTTGGTATCCTTGTATCTGAATCAAATGGTCCTCATTGCCTAAGGGGGAAGCACTTCCCCCCCTATACTTCTGAGGTTGGGAGCCTTCTTTGGTCATGGGCTGTCAATACCTTACTTACATCAGTCATTCAAATCACCTGGATTTAACTTAATCCATATTGCTTTAAAAATTTGATAGAGATACAGAGCATGCAGTTTTAAGCCCCTTATGCCTCTGTAAGGCTTTCCAGTCTGGAATTCCTAGCCTGGCACTGCCAATGAATAAAAGAGCAGACCTCTGAAGTCCTAACGTTCTTCACCATAATCACTACTGCAAGATGACAGACTGCACAGACTAGAGTGTCCTTTTTTAAAATCTTGGGACTGGCTGGATAGAAATTCTTAGCCAACTCTTAAAAATATATCTGAAAATACCCAGGTGGGTCTCACAGATGGAAGCTTTTACCTGCCCAAGCTTGTTAAGATTTGCAAAAAATAGTTACTTACAATGAATGACCTCCTGAATTCTGAGGAAACTTTGAAAATCAAAACTCAATTAGTGGATCAAAGACTGACTTTTTCATGGTGGCCTCAAATGCAGCTACAATCAATTTACAACCAAAATATAAAGGGACAAGGATTTTATAAAGAGTGCACGGCTTTTGACAAAATCTTAATGACAGAAGAAAAGCAATTTTTTAAATACAATGGGATATGTAAGATGAAGAAATGAAGGATACTATGCTAAAACAGGCAAGAAAACTACAAAAATGGCAACAACTATGGACAAAGAATTTCAAGCCAACATTGGGTACTTCCTATAAAGAAAATATTTACAAAATGTTTTATAGATGGCATATAAGACCAGCAAAGCTTGATAGAATATTCCCTAATATGTCAAATAAGTGTTGAAAATGTAAAACTCAAGGAGGAACTTACTGTCATGCTTGGTGGACTTGTGATAAAGCAATTGGTTACTGGGTTAAAATTCATAGTTGGGTTAAGCAAATTTCAAAATTAGAATTAGAGTTTAAACTGGAGATATTTTTACTAGGTTTACTGCCAAACTCAGTAGACAAGCAAATGTCTTACTTAATATTACATCTTTTTATAGCAGCTAGATTATTGCGGGCCCAGTTCTGGAAATCTAAAAATCCGCCAACCAACAATATGATTTTTAAGAAAATATTAGAATGTGCAGAAATGGACAAATTAACTAAGAGATTAAAGGGACAAGAAGAATCTACTCTTTTTTGAGTTGGGAGGGACCTCTTTTATAACTGGTGGAAGGCAAAAGCTTAGTAGTAAAAAGGGGGAAAGGATGAGAAGAGATAGATAATAGAATGTCAATAATACAAACTCACCAAACGAGATATGTTATACCGTAAAACTCTTTTATATGTTTTATTCTTTTTTGTTTTCTTTTTTTCTTGTTCTCATTTTTCCTTTTTTGTTTATTTCTTTTTTGTCTTTTTATTATAATAAAATATTTTTTTTAAAAAAAGAAATTATTAGCCAAATCTCTACTGCCGAAGAGAGGAACTTGTATCCCTTCAGATGTTGGTGTACTGCAGCTCCCAACCTCCCCAGCCATCACTGCCACGAATGAAGAAACCTGGGAGTTGGAGCCTAACAACATCTGGAGAACCACATGTCGCCCACCCTTGCAGTTCTTTGGGAAGAAGGGTTGGTAGCAATAGGAGCATGACAGACTATTTTCAACTGTCAGCTTCTCTGGAAGCCAATTCCTTTTGTCTCTGTTTCTATAAGAATATAAGAACAGCCTTGCTGGAACAGACCACAGCCCATCCAGTCCAGCATTGTGGCTCACACAGTGGCTCACCATTAGCTTCAGAGTATTCCCAAGCAGATGTCTTCACCTGCTTACGATTCCTTGCAAATGACATTGAGAGATACCCTGCTTATCTTTCCAACCCAGAGGTTGTCCTTAGACATCCTTCATGATAGTCATTGATATCCTTGTTCTCCATGAACTTGTCCAATCCTTTCTTAAAGCTGTCAAGGCTGACAGCTGTCACCACTCTTCTGACAGGGAGTTCCACAGACCAGTGATCCTCTGGTTCAAAAAGTACTTTCTCTTATTTGTTTGAGATCTAGCAGCCAAGAGTTTCACGGAGTGCCCCTTAGTTCTAGTGTTGTGTGATAGGGAAAACAGTTTTTCCTTATCTACTTTTGAGTAGACCCTATCTCCTCCTGAACTGTCCATGAAGGCCCCTAGTAGGTTTTCTTAGGTGGCTGATAAGGTTTTTCCCCTAAGATTTTCCTCCCCGTTACTACCACCACCACCAGCAACAGAAGAAGACTGATTCCCAGCTTGGTTTCCTCCTTCAAGAAACTAAGATAAATTGGGCCCCAGTCCTCTCTAGATTGCACTCTTCCTGAGAAGTTGAGAAATCCGTGTCTTCTGGGAGCTCTCTTGGCCAGCTTTTTGTCACTCCAGTTGGTGCCTGTGTTGGAGTCCTCTGTCCAGCAGGCCACCACATGGAAACAGTGAGCTGAGTTCCCATTAATTAAACAGAACAGAAGCATCATTAGTACTGGCTTTGCAATTCAGTCAGATTAGCCTGCTCAGAAAGAGCAGCCTCATGTAAGAAGCTGGCAACGGAGTTTATGTCCTGCAGCCGTCAGTCTTCCTGCCTCTACTTTTGATATCCTGATTGGAGCAGAGAGGGCAAAGAGTGCTCTTGGTTCTTCTGGACCTCAGAAAAAGTCATGGATTGACACCGCATTTCCCTTGAGAAAACCGACATGTGGCGGGATATCAAGTGCCAAAGCAGTCACAGATGGCCCAAGACATTTTGCTGCCTAAGGCAAAGAATGAGATGCCTCCTCGCTGCCCCCCCCCAACATACCAGAAATGGATGGACTTCCGCACTGGCAATAGAACTATGTCCTCAACCACAGTGTAGTTTAGAGGACATGGAAAGGTTGATTGGCATGTGCATGCACACACCCGGCTCTACCTTTCCATTCTTCATGGCCATTGCTCATCACGCAGCATCTGCTGCTCAAGGCAGGTGCATCCCTGTACCTGATCGTAGAACCGGCACTTGGAGGCCTTTCTCTTGTTGCTTGCGGGATTCCCAGAGTAAATTCTCCTCAGAATGTGGCGGCAGAATCCTGGCTGTTTCTGAGGAAGGATACCCAGCGCGCAATACCTAATTTCTTCACAAGAAGCTCTCTAGCCAGGCTGGCAACCCCAGTCGTTATGCTGGCGAACGTGCGGCTCAGTCACGTGTGGCTGCCGACTGAACATCTTGTCCTGAGCCTGTGCTCCAGGAGCACGGATGGCTGCAAGCAAGCACCCGACAGGGATTCAGTCAGTGCTGGAGGAATGGGGGACGTTGCGGGAGGGATCCTGGGAATGCGCTAGTTCCTTGATTTACAGCATCTGGACTCCCTGCTTCTGAGGGTAGGGGAAAGGGAGGGGGGACTCACACTTTCTCTCTTTGCCCCAGATTCCCCCGCTGTGCCATGGTGAAAGGCCTCTTGCTTGCAAGGAGTGGGGGGGGGGGAAGCCTGGGGGCGGGGGAAGCTCAGCTTTCTATTTTTGCACAGAACATGTAAAACCAAAGAGAGAAGCTGCTCTCAGGTGGGCACCGATCAGGGCTCAGAGTCCTTATTCGGGAGCAAAGAGGTGTAGGTGGGTTTGGATCGTCTATGCCAGTGGTGGCGAACCTTCGGCACTCCAGATGTTTTGGACCACAACTCCCACAGTCCTTTGTCAATGACAATACAGGCTTGGAATTTTGGGAGTTGTGGTCCAAAACATCTGGAGTGCCAAAGGTTTTCCATCACTGGTCTGTGCATTCGCTGCATTTGCTCCCCAAAAGTCACATCCTTGTGCTGTCCCAGGGACTCCTTGAGAGAGAGTGGTCTCCCCTACCCCAGTACCTTTGCTTTGGCTCTCTGAGCCAAGAAGGAGAGCTTAAATGAGTAGTTAATAGATGGTTGGACTGGAACCTGGAAGTTCTAGGAGGCTCATGGAACTATTATCAGGCTTTGGGCCATGAGCTCTTTATGATCCTGTCTTACCGCTCAAGAGTTGGTGTGAGAAAAAGAACTTTGGAGGTGGAAAAATCAAGTGCACTGCCTTGAGCTCATGTCTGGAGGAGAGACGATAAATGTTAGCTATAGGAAAATAAAAGGTGAGATGGGGTTGATTAATTCTGCTCTGGTGGACGAAAGTTGGAAAGAGATATGTGCATATTTATGGTAGTGAGAGAAAACCTTGCCCTCCAGAACTAACCCCAAAGGTCCTGTTGTTCATCAGAGGAACATTAAAAGGAGATTCCAACATAAAATTATTCACATAGAACTTTTCCGCAAGGTTTAATCATGCCATTTGGACATAAATACGGGCAATGTTTTCATGTCTCACTTCAGGGGCCACACAACTTTGCAATGCTAGAATCTAGATTATCATCCATTCCTGCTGCTATTAATGTTTCTTTTGCATGTATTTACACTTTAATTGTCATAGATAATACAGTGTGCATTCATCATATATGTATTGTCTCTGATAACAAATGTGTGCACCAGTCAGCTAAGAGTAACACAATACATCCAATGAAACTGTCTGTGTTCCACAGCTACTGCTGCCGTACTAAATCTGTTAATCTTTAGGGTGCTATAAGACTGTGTTGTAGTGCAATGAACAAATACAGCTTTTCCTTTTGTAAGCTGCATTTTGTGTATTTATGACAATTGTTCCTGAGGAGAGATGGGCATTTGATTCATAGACATCCAGATTGAATGCTTGTCAGGGACAGACTGATTTAGTTTTACCCAGGAGATTTCAGGGAGATTTGCCAACAGCCTTTGAATTATTAACTTTATCATTTTGCAGGAACATCCCAATGTGCTTTTTATCCATGAATATATCCATGTATATACACACGTACATATGTTTGTAATATGTAAGAAAGCACAATCTATATACATCTTTATAATATGTTATGCAGGGACATTTGTATAAGCTAGCATTCAGAGGTGCATCACTTGTGTAGTCATGTGCAACTACTAACATGTGCAGCCTGCTGTTCCACTTGGAACCATCTGGCCAGAATCCTATTGGGGATGTCTGCCATTGTGTAATTGTGTAAAATCATGATGACAAATCACTGCCAACTAGCAAGCTGCCTCTTGCATTCCTCATTGTATCAAATTGCAAGACTGGCACAATGAGGAATGTGTGCACAACAGCTGTTAATTAGAGGCAACTAGCACTGCAATTTACGCAAGCATGCTTAACACCACTGTAAATTCCCATTAAGATTCTGGCCTTTGCTTCTAACTAGAAGTCAGAGGAGAAATCTCCTGAAAGCCCAGCTGAGCTTGACTCCTTCCAGTAAGAAAACCCGATTCTCTTTGCCTCAGAGATACATACCCCATTCAGTAACAGCATCTACCCTTCAGATATGTTGGCCATGACTCTGATAGTGGACTTTCTCTTGAGATGCTTGACCAAGGGGCTCACCACATTATCTCCTTACATCACTTTGGGTGGAATGAACTGGCTGACACCTTTGTCCTCTACCTTTGCGTGATGATACTAAATGCAGACAAGAGGGCAGGCCATGGAAGAAATACTGAGATCAGGGTTACTAGCCTAGCCTCCTTGAGGTTCTCAGGAATAGATACGTTAAAATTAAGGGGAGGGGTGATGATGAAAATATCTAATTCTAATCCTAGAGTGTGCAAACTTTACTTTTCTTGATTGCAACTACCAGAATTTGAATTGGGGCATCCTGAGATTTGACGTTCCAACTTCCAAGCTCCTCTTCTTGCTACTGGTGAATACCTTTGATTGGTAGATGGTAAGATCAGATGGCAAGGTGCACTCAAATCATAAGAAGATCTTGAGGGATGATTCTTGAAGTTGCTGACCCCATCAGGCTCCAGACACTTGACACCTCCCTCCAAACTCACGATCCCTTCAGGTACCCACTGACAGCAAAGGTCACTGGAAGAGCCAATTCTAGCAGGCATGGCTCTGTGGCGCTCCCGTGCCCTGCCAGTCTCCCCATTTAGCACAGCAGATGGCTTCATGGACGCTTTGTGCCAAAGCGGCTGCTGTCTCTAATTGAATGACATGGTTAAGTGAACAGCGCACTGGCTGCCAACCCCCTTCCGCCCCACTGACAGGAGGCAGCGCTGAAATGACAGCTTCCGTTTGCTGAGGATATCAGTGTCAGCTGTCAATAATGGGCATCCATGTATGTCCGTGCGTGTTGTGCAGCAGGATGGGGGTCTCTTTCTGGCCACATACGCCTATCTGGACCTACAAGACACAAAGACACCCAGGAAGCCATGGGTTCTGCCCAGTATATTGAGATCTGGGCTAGCAACTGACCACAGGAGTCTCAACTAGGCAGTGGAAAGACCAGGGAGAGGACATGCATATACTATGGACGGTTTTCCAGAACCCAGATGTTCAAATTATAGCAGCCTATAATAACGCCTGGTTCTGGCGGGCGGGGGGGGGGGGCTTGAAGGCAAAAAGACTATGGGTCCTTTTCCAAGGAGAAAGGTGGGGTAAAAATATTCAAAATAAAATAAATAAAATATGGGTAGGATAAACTGGAGAAAACCTGTGCCAACCAGAGGTTGTTGTCTGAGGCAAAACTTTGCCCCCTGATTCGGGTGGTTAGAGAAAGCTTGTACTGCTGCTGGACAGCAGTTCCTATCTTCCTTCTCCAGTAGGGCCAATGGAAATGTAGCCCTGAAAGGGTGGTAGATTCTGAGAGCAGGAAGGGAGTGCCAGGGTCATAGAGCCCAAACTCCTGGAAAAACAAAAAGCAAAGTGTTCTGCTTATATACCGCCCCATACCACTACAAGTGGTCTCTGAGCGGTTTACAATTTTAATTACAGTGTGCAGGCTACACATTGCCCCCCCAGCAAGCTGGGTACTCATTTTACCGACCTCGGAAGGATGGAAGGCTGAGTGAACCTTGAGCCTGCTACCGGGGATTGAACCCAGGTCGTGAGCACAGTTTTACCTGCAGTACAGGCATTTAACCACTGCGCCAGAAATCTGCAGCTAAACCATCTCAGAGAGAGAGATCCAATCTGTTTCAAAGCCCCCTCAGCAAAAAGTTTTCTTGACCTTGCCCCCGTAACCAGGAACAGAGCATGACAAGCCATACCTGCCCCTTGGCTGGGGAATTCGTTTGTCTCTGTTCCTGTTCCGGGACAAGGTCCCGTGAGGTAACAACTATCATGCTTGTGAACTTTCGTCCGTCCATTTCTCTCGTACTTTTGAGTCCTGTGGATCGACATTTTGAATAGACTAAGCACAGGGGGTGTGGTGCACCCTTTATATTTATGGTTTTTTTTCCAAAAAAGCAGATCTTGTCATGAAACAAGGCTGTGAAGTAACACTTGTCACGAGACAAGTTATCATGACTGTGAGTAAACGGAAACAAGGACTGAACAGGGACAAAACCACGTGATTGCGAACAATGCTGTCACGGTACAAATGTAATTGTGGAAGAAGGTAGGATGTGAAGTAACCGTCATGGTTGCCTCATTGATGCAAATAGCCAAGCCTATAGATTATTTTTAGGGAGGGGTGGCCAACTATTTCCATAACCACAGTGGTTTTAAAGTCACATCTCCTTGTTCATTGTCTTGGACTGCTGACAGTTGTTTTGCATCTCTAGTCTTCTTCCCAGAGATCTCAGCTCAGCATTTGCAATCTTATACCTGCATCTCTGGAGGAATGTACTCAAAGGAATTATTTTTGAGTGGGCGCATACAGGATTGCACCGAGCCATTGTTTGGTTGAGATAAAAAGTTCAGGAGTCTTTGTGCCGTAAGTTGTAGCTTGCTAACTCATTCACCTTTTAGTGTTTATATCTCTTGAATGTGTAAACATTGGATCTTCCCTGCCTTGTGCAGGGGGTTGAACTTGTAGGCCCCTTCCAACTTCATGATTCTATGATGAACAAGAAGAGAATCCAGAGGGATTGCCATATATCACGAACAGGAACACAAATGTTTGGAAGGTGGAGCCAGCATCATCTCCCACCTACCCATAAGCTCCTTCTCTTCCTAGAGGGCTGTGCCACCCCACAGCTCCACTACTGCCAGAATCCTTTCTGCCTTCTTGTGCACATCATAAAGGGTGAGCACATCAGAGTCACAAGTCTTCTTGTCTGGCAGGGGGAAAGATGGGCATTATGCCATGGTGCCCTCCAATCTTTCTTTGAAAAATTGCCCTTTCTCTTTCTTCTGGTGTTGGCTTGGGGGATACCACAAAAGAACAATGTTGGTAGCAGGAGGGTTCTGATTTTCTTCCTGCTGCAAGCAGTGAGAGAGGTTGGGCCAAGGCTGCAGAGAGTTGAGTGGAAAGCAATGTCTTTCGCGGAAAAGTTTTCTTGCTACTCTGCTGTCAACTCAACTCTAATCCATAAGCCTCTGTTTTAGCACCCTGAGGCGCAGCCCTGCTGCTAACCCTGCCCTAGAGATGGCTCTGAGGGGAAGGAGGTTAGTCATGACCCCAGAAGCATTTTTGGAGGGTGGGGGTGGGGGTGGGCAAGTGGACTTCTGCCCAACTCTCAGTGGGAGGAAGAAGAGACAGCGGGAAGGGGATAGCTAACAGGAAACGATTGGTCCAGTGCAGGACCAGATGCTGACCATCTGTTCTAAAAGAAACAGCCAGGCTGTGTTAAGAAGCATCTCCTCTCCCTTTGATCTGAAAGCAGTTGTTGTTGTAATCGTTGTTGTTGTTGGGTGGTCAAGGGGGATGGTGGTGCCAGGAAGGACCTGAGAGGACAAAGGCGGCCGTTCTGTCCTCAGAAGAGTGTTTGTACTGGATGTCAGCATATTGTCCTGTGTAGTGTTCAGGCTTCCCTGCAGGAGGACTGAGCAGTCCTAAATGTGCTTGGAACCTGAGGGAAAAAATAACTTTTACTGTTCTAGGAGTAACTCTGAGTCTGTCTCTGTCAGTCCTGTGGATCTGAGTGTTAATAAACAGGTAGTGTCTTTTTCTCCTTTTAATCTTCATTTATAGGACATTGACATTAGGGGCTTCTGTCTTTTGTGGGCAGTAATGGACTCATTTGAAAGGAAATCTCAAAAGGTGTAGAGTAAGATTGCTGAACGTGATTTATATAACAGCATTTTCTGCAAACATAGCACTAGACTGTAAGGTTTAAACAGATTAAAAAACATTGATGGAAGAGCTGTTTAGTCCTCATTAGGATTAGCTGTTTATACAGTATATTTAAACAAGAGTAGATTTGATTAATGAGGAGTGAGGCTCCCTCTCCTGTGTATGTTCAGTTACTACAGCCTTTTTCAGATGTCCACTGCTAGTAGTCAATACAATACAGTAGTTCCATTGGGTATTTCCAGACATCCAGATGTTGGGATTACCAGTGGAACGATATGGGGTACCTAATCCATCTTTCCTTCATTAAGAATTTTCTTTGATTAAAAAAAAGAGGTGGGAGAAGAGAGGTGAAAGGTTCTAACCTATAAAGCCAAATGGCTTGGGTCCAAGCTATCTGAAGGACAGTATCTCTCTCTTTAAAAAAATATTTATTTATATACAAAATACAAAATACACATAAAAAAGATTAACATAAGACTAAACAACAGTGCTCCCCTCCACCAGTGGGATCTTTTAATCAATTATTAAAATCAATATTGTTATTTAAAGGGTCTCTCATTATGAATCTTCCTCGTTAAGATCATCAGGAAAGGCCTTTCAGTCCCACCATCTTCACAGGTGTGTTTGGTGAAATGCTTGGGAGAAGGCCTTCTCTGTCACTGCTCCCAGTTTTTAGAACATGTCTGGCCACATGAAGCCAGACTGGCCCTAGCTTTGCGGTCCTTCAGGTAAGCTTTCTCTCAGTGTCCGGCTGCCTGAGTGGGGTTCTTAAAATTGATACTTGTGCCTTTCTTCTTTGAACGTGTATTTATTGCTTCTGTTCACCATCTTTTACTGTTATATTTGTTTGATCCCTTTTAGTATTTGTATACTTATTCTTTCAGCTTTAAACATTGTCTTTGAATGATGTAAGCTGCCTTTGGTCCCTCTTAAGGAGGAAGGCAGGGTAGAAATGTTTTAAATACGGTAAATAAATGATAATTGTCTCATGTGGCTTGACCATGAGAGATGGAGCTGTGAAGCAGGCAGTCATTGCTGCGGGTTGTGCTTTGGCCAAGAACGTAACTAGGTGGTTTAAGTCAACCCACTTTTTCCTCAACCTTGGCATTTGCCATTTCCTGTATCTAGAGATGGAGAAATATGGCCCTCTACACTTTACTGAACTACTACTCCCATCATACCTCCTCAGTGGTAGCCAGGACTGGTAGGAGTTGGTCTAATGTCTAGTAGGGCCACACTTATATAAGACACCTTACTGTGTGGCTAAAGGAGTCATTCTTAATGGGATCATATAAACCCCCTGGGAGTGCCACAGGCAGAAAACAAGTTTTCACATACCACCTTATCAGACTTGTTATATGACTTATACCAGTGTTGGCAAACTATGGCACGGGTGCCAAAGGTGGTACTCAGAGCCCTTTCTATGGGCACCCAACATCACCCCTTCACAGCCACCTGTTTTCAGGTTAAATTGCTGTATTGGCACTTGGTGAAAAATTAGTGGGTTTTGAATAGCAGGTTGGGCACTCAGTCTCTAAAAGGTTTGCCATCACTGACTTATACAATTCTGATTCAGCCTATTTTTTCATATTGTGTTTAAGTGCCATGGCAATTTTTTTTTAAAGTTGAAATTGGCTGGCACAAAGCATGGTATAAAAAATACAAAACAATAATTAACACAAATGTTTTGGATATGTGACAGCACTGATTCAAGGGTGGGGAGGTATGAAGTTGTACAGTGCCCAATCGTGACAGTCCTCTTTGACAGCCTTTCCCATAAACATAGTCCCAAAATGCATACCACTAATTTGGTTCACATCAACAAATGAGGAGTATGCTTTTGTAACATTCATTGCTCTTAAATGCCATTCAAGAGCAGATCAACCTGAAATGATATGCATTGCAGCAGACATAGTTTGGAAGAATATGCTGTATAATAGAGAGGAGGATAATTTTTTTTGAAAAAATGATGATTTGTAATGATTTATGGTTTGTTGGGGCTGAGGAATCAACAAATTTTCAGTGATGAATCAATGAATCAATTCATTTATCCTCTCAAAAAGGGTCTCCCAGGGAAGTGCCCCCCAGGCACTTGGAGACACCAAAGTTGGAGAGAGGCTTCTACAGTCTCACCTCCACCACCCCTCCAGGTTTTGTGAAGACTGGGTTTCAGATATCTAAGTTATATACTCACAAATGGGGGGAGGGGGCTAGGAGAGTGCCCTTTCACAACTGGGTTAGGGAAACCCAATCTCCACCAAACATGGAGGGATTGTGGAGGAGAGTCTTGCAGCTTCCACTTTCTATAGAACCAGACATATATTTTAAAAATTTGCCTTGCAAAATCCATCACCCTTTACTGCATTGGCTGGTGTCGATGGGAGCTGAAGTCCAAAAACTTCCAGAAGGCCACTCTTTGATCACTTCAAAACCACAGAAGTACTTGTTTCGATTAATTTAATCACTCTTCCTGTTCTCCATTCCATACAAGAAAGTCTGCTGAATGGGAAGGAAGAATCATTCTAGCACTTTCAATAAGAATACTGTATGCAAGACAGCCGAGTACATAAAAAGCAAATCATTTAAGGGGGGCCAATGGAGATGATTCTTGTAGTCCACTATGCTTGGATGGTATATAATTGTGCAGATTGTATTGTATATAGTCTTTATTAGAGAACATACTCTGAATTCTCTCACAAGAGATGAAGCTAGGTGGCAGAAGTTCCAATCTCTTTCTTGAAATGGCTACAGGTTAGCTTTAGTATATCTCTGTTCCTTCTTTTGTCAATATGGGATTTGCCTATGGAATTCATTCCCACCAGATACAGTGAGGGCCAGGGTGAGCCTAAAATATTCTGCTACCTAGGGTAATGCAGCACATGTCCCCTCCCCAAAATTCAAGTGAAGAAGCCAACTGGGGAAAAATATAAAAGAATTGCAGCATCTTAAAGATGAACAGGTTTATTTCAGGGTGAGACTTCATGAACTGAGCCACTTCCTCAGCCATACAGGGCCTAAAAGCTAAGCTACAGGTTTATATAAGCCATAAAACTGTCCCTCGACTATTTTGCTCCACATGTCCAACAAAGTGGATTATAAATAATTCACAGGAACTCTCAGTGAAATAAATCAGTTAGATTTTAACATGCCACAATACTTCCCTTTCTAGTTTTTGCAACCTGACCGTTGAGTCCTATCTCAGCACAGGTCGTGGGGGGGGGCATGTCTTCCACCACATTTGCAGCGGGTGCAAAATGCAGCGGCCAGACTGGTGGCGGGTGCGCGCCGTTATGACCGCATCACCCCGGTCCTGGCCCAGCTGCATTGGCTACCCGTTGCTTCCTGGATTAGATTCAAGGTCTTGGTTTTAGTTTATAAAACCCTCCATGGCTTGGGCCCGGATTACCTGGCAGAGCGGATCGCCCAGCGGTCAACTTCGACCCGACCGGTTCGACAGTCGCAGGCGCACTCGCTCCGGGTTCCAACCCCCCAAGAGGCCAGGCGTTCCCTTACCCGGAGCCGGGCCTTCTCGGTGGCTGCCCCATTTTTATGGAACAGCCTACCCAGCGAGGTGCGCTCTGCAGAGTCCCTGCTGGCCTTCTGTAAAGCGGTGAAAACTATTATATTCCGCGAGGACTTTGGTGACCTAGCTTAGCCCATTTTTTTGTGTGCCACCATTGATTATTGTCCATTATGTTAGGACTTGATAGAGCAGCAGTGTGGTTTGGAACTAAAGGGTGCTTCCCTGCTGCTGATTCTGTTCTCCTTGTCTTTTTAACTTATTTCACTGATATGCTGATTCATTTTTTTTGTTATATTGTATTGTATTTTGTATTTGCTGACTTGTTCAGCCGTGTTAGCCGCCCAGAGTTCCCGTTGGGAAGATGGGCGGGATAGAAGTCTAATAATAAATAAATAAATAAATCTGATACAAGTAGGCTGTTTTACAGGATGTGAGGCTGACTGTGTGACATACTCAGCTTTGTCTTGGAAATGGCAAAAGTATTCCAGAGGAATGGTGTAGATCAGTGTTGGCGAACTCATGGCATGGGTGCCAAAGGTGGCACTCGGAGCCCTTTCTGGGGGCACCCAACATTGCCCCTTCACAGCCACCTGTATTCAGATTAAACTGATGTATTGGCACTTTGTGAAAAAGTAGTGCGTTTTGAATCACAGTTTGGGCACTTGGTCTCTAAAAGTTTCACCATCACTGGTGTAGATTATTTTAGAAATGGAGATATAAGTCCACAGAGGACAGGTCTTTGATCAGCATTTGGTCATGAGAGCTTAAATGGCACCTGCAGATGAGAGCCACCCATGAAGTAGTAAAAAAGATAAATGTCCAGGGGCAGTATATCTGTAAATTCCAGGCAACATGGGAAAGTTAAATGTCGTCAGGCTGTGCTTGGCCGCTTCCAAAAGGAATCTGGGTGGCTGTCATTGGAAACGGTACTAGTTTTATACAAGGCATGTTCTGATCAAAAGTGGGGCTTCTCTGATGTTTGGATGGGTGGTTCTGCTACATTGTGGGTGAGTAATGGGATCTGCCTGCTCGCCTGCCCCCCCTGCTTGCTCGCCTGGCCAGGGGCCTCTTATCCATTGACGAACATGGGGGAGCCAAGGACAGAAGCTTCTTTGTGCAGGCTTCACTTGTCCCTGCTTTGTATGGGTTGCAGCTGCCAGCTTCCCTACAGCCTGACCCAGGACTATTCATTCATTCAGGCAGGGGGTAGCAGCCCTGTTGCCATAACCAAACCCTCCACCCGAGCTTGCTTTCCTCTCTCCTGCTGGGGAAGGTCAGTGACTTAAAGCAGCCCAGATTCTAGCTGCAGTGGGCAGTTATGGACATGAGACCATGGTTTTACTATCCACCTGTTGTGTTAAAAAAATTGAGAGTTATTATACAACACTGGAAAGACTTCTTGGATGAGCAATAAAAGAGACTCGGGGAGCATCCACAGGAGAATTGAGCACCCTCCTAACTTCATCTCCAGCCGAAGCGTAACCAACTTTCCCTCTTTTGGGCAGAATGGTGCTGTGCCTGGTGAGACGGGAAAGCGAGATGAAAACATCAAGCGTGGCAACTGGGGCAACCAGATTGAGTTTGTTCTCACGAGTGTGGGCTACGCTGTGGGACTTGGGAACGTGTGGCGTTTCCCTTACCTCTGCTATCGCAATGGGGGAGGTGAGTACTGATGGCAGAAAGGTGGGGAGAGCAGGGCAGGGGATGGTGGCGGTTTAAAACAGCCTGCTGTGGGTGGCCATCTGGAGGTAGGGGTGTGTGGTTTGCAGCTGGGGTAGATACCGTGTGGCTTGTATGTTGTCAGACAGGGCTGTGCCATCCAGAGAGTTCTGGGATTCAGCTGTGCTCCTTGTGTCAAGGGCATGATGGAGATACCCATGCTGGACTAAAAGGTGTGCATGTAGACAGTGAATTGGTATAGAGCTCCCTCTGCAGGAACAGATTGGGATTCCTTTTCTGGAGCCAAGAAATTTAACTCCCCGCCTGGACACTGAAGATCAGCACATGTCCCTTCCTTTCTTCATAGTCTTGAAGCTCCTGTTCTCAGCTCCAGTTCTCCTCACATAGAATCTAGGGAAGTGTTGGCGAACCTATGGCATGGGTGCCAAAGGTAGCACCCGGAGCCCTTTCTGTGGGCACCCAACATTGCCCCTTCACAGCCACCTGTATTCAGGTTAAATTTGCGAAAAATTAGTGGGTTTTGAATCGGAGTTTGGGCACTCAGGCTCTAAAAGGTTTGCCATCACTGACCTAGGGTGATGTCTTGTAGTGGGCCAGATCATCTCTTCACCTAGTGCGGTGGTTCTCAACCTGTGGGTCCCCAGATGTTTCTGGACTGCAACTACCAGAAATCCATTCCAACATATCAAGTGGTGGAGGCTTCTGGGAGTTGCATTCCAGGAACATCTTGGAACCCACAGGTTGAGAACCACTGACCTAGTGCAATCCTGTCTTACTAGCCGTTGTCTTTCTATTCAACTCCTATATTAACTCCTTTTAACTGGAATTGCTATGAAGGGAGAAGGGGATGCATGAATGGGTGGGTGGGTGGTTGAGTGGGTGGAGGAGTGGGTTTTATTAGTCACACATATCTATCCTGACTTTCTGCCACTGAGCTGTTCTCCCTCCTGCTTTATCCTCACTACAATTCTGAGAGGAACACCAGGCTAAGAAAGAGTGACTATATGCCCAAGTCTACCTGGAGAGTTTCATGGTTGAGTGGGAATTTGAACCTATAATCCACTCAGTCATCTAATTAATTACAGCACGATAGTCCTCTGGATAAGACCCAAGAATGTTGCAAACAGATCAGGTGCTCTACTGCTGGGCTGTGGTCACTTTCTAGTGCTCATCGTGTCTTTTTCTCTTGCTTCCAGGTGCTTTCATGTTCCCCTATTTTATCATGTTGGTGTTTTGTGGGATCCCCCTCTTCTTCATGGAACTCTCCTTTGGACAGTTCGCCAGTCAAGGCTGCCTTGGCGTCTGGAGGGTTAGCCCTGTGTTTAAAGGTGAGAGCACATTCGTGTTTCTTCTGGTTAGCCTGCAAACATGTTCACCAGCAGCAGCCTTTATTGCCTGTGCATTCCTACCAATAGTGTGGGGAGTAAGGTGAAGAATACATAGATGCAGTGCAGGTGGGGCAGTTACATGCTGTGTGGCCAATCTTAGGGCACTTTTACATGACCCCTAAGATCCGCTGGCAACTTAAATTCGGACCAGAGATATTGGGAGTTTGTCGCTCTTCCTGTGTTCCTACCCTTCCGCACTCCCTTGCTACTGTCTGCGTGAGGGGAGGGAGAAAAAAAGGGAGAAAAGAATGCAGGCTCACCTCCGCTCTGCCATCTGGAGCTGCCCCGGGAAGCATTCCAGTCTCTTCCAGTCTCTTAAAGGGGTGGGGGGCAAAACAAAAACAAAAAAACCCACCACAAAGCGAGGAGAGCCCAGCACTCACTGCTTTACATCCGCATCAGAAATTTTTCACCTTCGGAGAGCAGGTACTTGGAAAATGCGCTGGGACGCGCTTAGGTGGGTATGGTCGTACTTAATTTTTTTTTAAAATCCAGAGCTGGTGGGAAAACAATTTTAAGCTCCGGATCTGGGAGCCCTTTGCCTTGGATTTTAGGGGTCGTGTAAAAGCACCCTTAGCCTCTTGTGTTCAAGGGCAATACACAAGTCCCTCTTTTCAGAAATGTTGAAGATTCAGCTCCCAGTCTGTTGGTAAAGAGCCTGTTTGTGGGACTGGTAATTTGACATACAATTGAATTTTAGCTGACCTGAATAATTGGGAGCAATATGAGTTCTGAAAAACAAAAACATATGTAGCTCATATTTTGAAGCACAGAATCTTCAGTCCGTCTGAGGAGACAACATGTACAGGCATATCTCGGTTTAAAAATTTAATGCGTTCTCTGGGACGTTTCCTATTGCAGAAAATTCATAAACTGGAAATGCACTGGGGCCCAGTGCATTCTGGGGAAACTTGCTTTGGAAAAAAAATTCATAAACCGAAATATTTAGGAAAAATATTCGTAAACTAAGGCATTATTTTCAATGGATTTCCTTTCATAAACCAAAAATTATATTAACAGACACATTCGTAAACCAAGGTACGCCTGTATTCAGAAAGAACACAGAGAACCTGCATTGCAACATATCACTGCTTAGTTGTGATGCTTATTTCCTCCAGCTGTATGTGACACTATAAGAGTCTAGTCAGAGTGCACTGTTGTGCATCCTCTTATTTTCCCCTAAAGGTATGCCCTGACACAGCTTTGCCTCTACAGTAATGAATTAGGAAACAAGGCTCAACGTACTGCAGGAAAGGAAAGGGCTGACATGAATATCTAGAATATGTAAATGTTACTTTTGGGGATCATTAACCATGATATTGAATTGTGGGAATAGTCATCCAGAAAAGCAATTATGCCATGTTTTGCATATGCGTATGCCTGATTCTGTATCGGGATTCTATACCATCTGGTCTTCCTTTTTCAGGCCAAGTAAGCCATAGACTAGAGTTGCAGTGGCGTGCATGCTGCAGTGTCGCCACTCACGTTCTCACAGTTCCAGCATGCTTCATGCATTTATAATTGCTTGCAAATTCCTATAACTAAATGCTTCTGAACTTCCTTCCTTGTCACTTATCTTTATCTGTTCCTTCCTTCCAGGTGTTGGGTATGGTATGATGGTTGTGTCATCCTACATTGGGATCTATTACAATGTTGTGATCTGTATCGCCTTCTATTATTTCTTCTCCTCAATGACACGGGTGCTACCCTGGACATACTGCAACAACTACTGGAACACACCTGATTGCACTGGTGTGTTGGACATTACCAATGGCTCAGCTGGGTCATCACTCAACTTCACGCAGATGTTCAACCAGACAGTCAAACGCACTAGTCCCAGTGAGGAATACTGGAGGTGATGATGGAGGGGAGCAAATGGGTATGGGATGAAGAGGGTGCTAGCTTATCAGTGGGAAGGGAAGGTCTTTATCACAGAGATTCAATTGACCACCTGGAAGGAGGCACCCTAAAAAAACTAAAAACCAACAGCCAGCATCTTGTAGGTTGCAGGAATCAGGTGAACAATTTCCTGCTCTAGCAAACCCTGAGTGTACAATACAACAGATCACCTAACCAGTTGCACAGCCAATTTCACAAAAAAAGATGAGTCTGGCCAAACAAAAGAGAGTACTCCAGAGTAAGAATAATACTTGAGTGATTGCTCTTTTGTGATCACATCATACAACAGACTGTCGACAATGTATCTGCCTCTTGATTTATGAGTTTATATTGAACCTCTGATTGACCCAATATGCAGTTGAATTCTTGTATGTTTTTACACTGTCAAGAAGGTTGCAAACTGTCTTTTCGCACAGAACTCTAATATGTGTGTTCTTATTACTACTATTTTGAGTGTAAGTCTTATGAATTTGGTTGTTTAAAAGTAACCAAAACCTTGAGGCTAGTTAGCACTAAATTGAACACATCTGATTCCTTATTTATTTTTTCATAAATTCATTTATCTGATGCACACCAGCTCACTCAAAGCAGCAAACAACACAAGACCGTTATTATAACACCTAAAATAAGAAGCAGGTGCCTCTGATGTTGCGAGAGGTCATGGTTTCTTGGATAGGACCTTTGATGGATGAGTAGATGCAAGTCATTGTGGTCTGTTTGCTAAAGGTGGATGCAAAGTACCATGAATTCCAATTTATGCGCCCTTCTCTCTCTCTCCCCCGCCCCTTTTTCAGGCGGTATGTGTTAAAGCTGTCTGATGATATTGGGAACCTAGGTGAGGTACGGCTTCCCCTGCTGGGCTGCTTGGGTGTCTCTTGGATTGTTGTTTTCCTCTGCCTCTTCAAAGGAGTCAAGTCCTCAGGAAAAGCAAGTAGTATTCCCTTTTTCCTAATACATTCATGCTCAGTGTTGTGTTCAGAGGCCTCTTGGAAATAAGCATTATACCAATCTAGAGTTCATTTACTAATCCTTTCCAGAAAATTATGGTGTCTAACAAATGGTGGGTAGGGATAAGGAAATGTTAAACAGTGGCTACAACAGTATGTGTTGAGAGGGAGGTACATAAGCATTATTTTGCAAGTTTACACGGTGTGGGTGCCAACATATCTGCAGTTGACCTGTCCCTTGTAGTGTCTCCAGCTGAATGGTACCTTATTTTCTCTCTGACATTCCAGGTTGTGTATTTCACTGCAACCTTCCCGTACGTGGTGCTGACAATCTTATTTGTGCGGGGGATAACTCTTGAAGGAGCCGTTACTGGGATCATGTACTATTTGACACCACAGTGGGATAAAATCCTTGATGCAAAGGTAATAGCGAGTGATATTTTGGCAATATTGATTTCCTTTTGTAGCCACAATCTCCCTGCCATCCTCCCTTCCTTAACAGTTTGGGGGCGTTTTAAGCTGGCTCTGGGCCAGATCTATCCTTATAAACCTTTTTTCTCCATGGCATTATTGTCTTTCATAGGTGTGGGGAGATGCTGCTTCTCAGATCTTCTATTCATTAGGCTGTGCCTGGGGTGGGCTTATCACCATGGCATCCTATAACAAATTCCACAACAACTGCTACAGGTAAGGTTCATTGTAAAAGCACTGGAGGAAGGTTGTAAGAGCAATTTGTTGGCATTTGTCTACAGGAGAAGCTCTGCAGTTACAGCCGATAGCAGAAGCCTTGATCCATAGTTACTAGAATCCCTGTTTCTTAGATTAAGGGCACTTTTACACAACCCCTAAGATCCGCTGGTGACTTAAATTCAGACCACAAATCTTGGAGGGTTTGCTCCTCTTGCTGTGTTCCCACCGCTCTGCACTCCCTTGCTCCTGTCTGCGTGAGGGGAGGGAGAAAAAAGGGAGAAAAGAATGCAGGCTCACTTCCACTCTGCCCTCAGGAGCTGCTGCAGGAAGCATTCCAGTCTCTTAAAGGGGCGGGGAGCAAACAAAAAAAAAACCCCAAACAAGGCGAGGAGAGCCCGGCACTCACTGCTTTGCAATCCGCGTTAGAAATTTTTCACCTTCGGAGACCAGGTACTTGGAAAATGCGCTGGGAAGCGCTTAGGTGGCCGTGGTCGTACTTAATTTTTCTTAAAGTCCGGAGCTGGTGGGAAAACAATTTTAAGCTCTGCATCTGGGAGCCCTTTGCCTCAGATTTTAGGGGTCGTGTAAAAGCGCCCTAAAAAGGTACTTGAAGATAGTGAACATTTTTGAGCTATTTCTTTGAAGCCACAAAGAACTAAAATTAACTTTCTACTTTAGAGCAAAACCTTAAACATTCTAACCATAATATTGGCTAAACATGCAGTCAAAATTAAAGTGTGTGGATTAGTTACCCTTTACAACAGGGATGTCAAATTTTGGTCCATGAGAATATGTGTGTGTGTGTGTGTGTATGTGTGTGAAAAACTAGTAGACATTTATGATAGCTCAGGAGCAGCCAAGCCAATAATAATAATAATAATAATAATAATAATAATAATAATAATAATAA
>JAHTLZ010000129.1:51142095-51188701 GCA_023846285.1 Phrynocephalus versicolor
TATCTATCTATCTATCTATCTATCTATCTATCTATCTATCTATCTATGATAATAAATCAGACATTAACACTTAGGACTTGGGAGATAATGGAAGGAAGAGACTGAGAGTTCTTGTGGGGAAAAGGCAAGTTTCACATTGATGAACTGGACACATCAGAAACCACAGAGAACTGCAAAGTGGATGGTTACATAAAATTTCAAAATAAATCTAGTTGCAGGCAGCTATGAATTGGGCACTATGGCCATGGAGTACTGGGCAGATCGACTGTGGTGGGCATACTGATGTATCAAGTCAGTACATATTAGCGGAGAGAAATATGAGAAGTATGCATGTAGACTAGGAGTAGCACCTTTGGTCTGTAACTCCCATAAACTCTCACACTTCGCTATTCTGTCCAAGCCTAATGGAAACTGTACTCCCAGCAACACTGGGAGGGCCACGTTGATTTCCTCTGATTTTTAGATGATGATAACAATTATTTCACTGTTTTCAGGATTTTATAAGTATGAAATACTCACTCTGAGACTATGGTGCTTGCCCTAGGCTACACAGACTGATTCTTCCCCCGGGAGTCATGGTGGGGAATTGAACTCCCAACCTTTAGTTCCAACTCAGTGAGCTACCTTGGCACCGACATGATCAGATATACAGGCATTTTTAATCTTTGTGAAAAGGATAAGTCAGTTGTATTTTAGATAATTGTCAATGTTGCCAATAGAGATTTCAACAGGGCTTGAAAATCATAGATGGACACCATATGAAGAATTCTCACTCCTGTTCCGGATTGTTCTAGGGTGAAAACAAATTGTGCCTTTCTAATGTTATTGGGCTGTAACTTCCATCATCCACAACTATTGGCTGTGCTAATTTAGACTGATGGGAGTTATACCCCAACAACATCTTATGGCTCTCTGCTTTAGAGGCAAGTTGAATTACAGCGGAGCTATGATGTTGGAATCCAGCCAGTATTAAAAATTAAAAATCAAAGAACAAAGCAGGCATCCTTGATCATATTCATTCCAAGGGATCCAGCTTCTTCTCAACCTCAAGCTGAACTAAAAACAATGCAGACGGAGAAGAATGAGTGCAGATGCTGTTTCTAAAGTAGTAAGAATGGCACTATCACAGGTTCCTCATTGCTTGTTTCTTCTTGGCTAATGTTCATAGTTTTGTCTCCTGGAGACTCTTGTCACTGCCATTGTGGATGAAGTAGGAAATGACTGGATCATTCGTCGGAAAACTTTAGTGACTCTGGCCGTGGCCGTGGTGGGCTTTCTCCTAGGTGTTCCTCTCACTACTCAGGTATGGAGCACAGGGACAGAACTGAGTGGGAAGGTGGAAAGGGGCTCTGAAAGCATGAAGACTTCTCTGAACATTCATTGACTGCTTTCTTTTTGGTATGTCCGTTTCAGGCTGGCATCTACTGGCTGCTATTGATGGACAACTATGCAGCAAGCTTTTCACTTGTTGTCATTTCATGCATCATGTGTGTTGCCATCATGTATGTCTACGGTAAGTAGGATTAATAATCAGATAGGTACTGTATATTTCCTGGAATAGCCAGCAGTGTTCATTCAGGGGCCAAGCAAGGTCTGGGGCATATATACGGTACTTTCTCCTTTTCAGAAGCCAGGTTAAAAATAAGATGGGCTTAGATGGACTGAGTTGGGAATCCATCCCAAAAGACATTACTGCTGATCAAGATTGCCAGGATGCCTGCCCTCTGTCTCCCACATTTGGAATCCCATCTGTTGAAAAATTGACTTGGTTTTGTTGGGACACTGATAGCCCTGAAGTGCCACCTCTAGACTGAGGAATGAGAAACAGCGCTAGAGGATGGGGGAGAGGTTTGCCTCTGCTGCTTCTTGGTTTGAAAAGATCCTGCCACTACTTTGTTTCTCTAGGCAAGCCCAGTCCCTCATCCCAAACTCTAATATTAGACAAGGCAATCTAGAGGGTATGATGTGCCCAGCACCAGTGATTAATTTGGTGGTTCTCTTGATGATCTTTGGAGCCCAGAACAAGTCCTGCTGATGACCTTAAGTGATACCTTTCTCATTTCTCACAAAAGAGAAGCACTCACAGGCCACATAAAAATAACAATAAAATAAAATAAAACCTGCATGCAAGACCAGGCTCAGTATCAGCTCTTGGCTCTCTAGAAACCATCTCGCTGGAAGAGCCTGCTTGGGGTATGTCAGCTATCATCTGTAAGAAGTCATTTTAATTTCCCACAGTGTCCTGGAGCTACACTATCTGCCACTGTAAGAAGTTGTATTCCAAAGAGGCAAGTGGAAGTTGCTCCAAGGCATCATGTCAGCGGCTTTGCAGATAGACGGTCTTGCTCTCCATTTCTTCTGCCAAAGACATTATAAGAACAAGGCAGGAATGAGTGAAGGAATCATGCAGTGGGGAGAAACAATGTGGGTTGGGGTAGAGATGAGAGGGAAAGAATGAGAGCGGAAGGCAGGTAAGGGAATATACAAGACCCTCTGGTGTCCCTGGTTTATTCTATGCCACTGACAGTCCTTGTCTCTGTTTCTACTCAGGGCATCGAAACTACTTCAAGGACATTGAGATGATGCTTGGTTTCCCACCACCCCTCTTCTTCCAGATCTGCTGGAGGTTTATCTCTCCTGTTATCATATTTGTGAGTGTATAAAGGGGATTATAGTGGGAAAAGAGGAGGAGCGGAGCAAAGGCAGTATTGCAAGTGAAAGGAGGGAGGACAGTGCTACAAGACATTAAAGCATATGTGTTCAAGTACAGTGGTACCTCTGGTAATGAATTTAATTCATTCTCCAAGGCAATTTCTTATTCGAAACATTCATTATCCAAAACACAGTTTCCCGTTGAAATGAATGGGAAACTGATTAATTTGTGCCAGAAGTCTGAAAAAAAAAGGCAAAAAAGCTAGTTTTTTTCAGACCTCTTTATAAAGTGCACTTTAAAGGCATACAGTGCTGGAACAATAACACCACCCCCAAGAACAGCCCACCTTGCAGTGCAATGCAAACATGGAGAAAATAAAGTAGCAAGACTACCCCAGCCTGTTCAATGGAGGAAAAAATGCAAACATATGCATAAAAACATACAAACATAAACATAAAAACATATAAGCTACAAGTGAACCTCAGCCCATACTTGCCTGCAGAGCAATGGAAAAGATTGCAAACATACACAAACACAAGCAGCAAGACTACCCCAGCCTGTTTCCACCAAAAATGCAAAGAAAAGCAGTGCAAAGATTAATAAAAGCTTTCCAAGTTTGAAAGGTCCAAATCCCTCAGCAAAAAATGTCCAGATTGGCTCCCAAATGCCATGAAAAAAATGCTCTTACTCCTCCCACACCTCCACAAACTACGAAGGAGTGCAATGGATCCTGGGCACTTTTTTTTTTTTGCAAGACATGGTGAAACATTTGTTATCCAAGGGAGCCCATAGGCAACTTCCATTATCCGAGGCAGCCCTAGACCCAGAAATTTCCATTCGCTATCCACATTCATTATCAGAGGCATTTGTTATCCAAGGTAGTACTGTATATGCAAAAAGGGGGGTTAAAACATAGGCTACCAGGAAAGACAAGCACAGTAACAATAATTGGGGTAGGGGAGATACAAGGGAATGCCAGTGTGTTGTTACTCAAGGCCAACCCGACTTTTGTGGGTGTTGTATCAGGAAGACTCTTTCTGCTTTCATTATTTATTGCTTAGAAAGGGGGAAGAGATCCTTGAAGGATTTTCTGCCTGCTATGCCAGCTTAAGCCAGTTGGTTTTGGATACAATGGCCAGTATCCTATTCAGCGTATTCACATACGCTGTAATTGGAAGCTGCTGCAGTGATCTGACTGTCAGTCATGGCATGTCCAGACCTACAACCAGCACTTTGTCAGACTCCCACAACAATTTCGGTAGTTGGAGTTCTGTAGTCCATTGAAAAGGCTACCAGCCTATGCAACTTATTTACTATTGTATCTCAGGCAGCAAAGGTTTCCCCTATAAAAAGCAAGTCCCTCCATACCTGCAAAAGGAATTGGACCTCTGGTACTGTAGGGAACGGCATGTAGAGCAGTGGGAACTGACCAAAGCAGTCTGTGGACCTTTCCTTCATTCAGTTTTTCTGCCACTCTTTCAGTTTATCCTGGTCTTCACGGTGATCCAGTACCGGCCAATCTCCTACAACACCTACGTTTACCCCACTTGGGCAATCAGCATCGGGTTCCTCATGGCCCTTTCATCAGTTGTCTGCATCCCCATCTATGCGGGGCTCCGCATCATGCGCTCCGAAGGGGACTCACTGCTACAGGTAAGTCTGGGGAAACGGACTGGGAACTAGAGGAGGATGGGTGCAAGCCCCATGCATGGGCCCACTTCAGATCGCAGCGGGAGAGCCGTTTGCCACTAACATTTCTCCTTGCCTTCTGTCTCTGCAGCGTTTGAAAAACGCTACCAAGCCAAGCCGTGAATGGGGCCCAGCTCTTCCCGAGCACCGGACAGGCCGCTATGCACCGCCGTTCAGCTCATCCACAGAGTCCCAGCTCGAGGTGCAATTGCTCAACCCAGAAAAGCCCAAGACCGATGAGGCTGGCATGGTGGCCGCCATCACCATCGGAAGCAATGGCTCTACTCACAGCCAGGACTCCAAGATCTGAATCATGGCCTGGGAGGCAGGACAGGGAGCCCTCCGTACACCTCCCCTTTCCCGCCTGCCCTGGTCCTCCAAACCCTATTCTGCTCAGATGTACTAAAGCGCCCCCTACTGGGTGGGGGGGGGTGCCCTGGTTCCCAGGCTGCACCAGACTCTGGGGGAGGGGCCTGCGTGTTTCCACCCCACCCACCTCATTAGTGTCCACCCCTCTGTGCCATCTCGTAACCTTCATGTTTACAGTAATATTCAGATGGCCCCAGTTCAGAGTCAGGACCAGGGTGAGAGATGGGGAGGGTGTCCACTGGCTGACCAGGTGGGGATTGGGGGTGTGCCTGGAAGGGGTACCAAGAGGAGGGTCAGCTGGAGCTCCATTGGCTCAGCAGCCCCTTCGGGGTGGATACTGGCAGCTGCACCTGGGCCCAGGGGGGTCTGGAATCTATGGGGGATTGGAATGCCCCATACTGCCCTGGATCAGGGCCGTGGGGACTGACCCCACAGAGAAGCAAATGGGGAATCCGGGGAGGGGGGGAGGTAAGGCAAGGTTGGGAGCAGTTGTAAATGTAAACCAGGGAACATTCTAAGCACAGCTCAGCCTCGGGCTAGAGAGCCCCCAGGGAGGCTGTTGCCCCTGCCCGGGTTCTCCGGGAGATGCATGAGTGACTGCACACCACCCGCCAAAGCACAGACCTCCCCAGCTTCCCTGCCTCTCTGATGTCTAGGTCAGGAGAGGGAGTTGCTCCCCAACACTATCAATAGGCACTTAATGGTTCCCACTGAAAGAAACGCTATGGCTAGAAGCCATGCTGGAAAGCAATTTCCACACAGGGTTACAGTGAATGGTAGGATGGGAACATCAATGGCCAATGAACACAAGAAGCTTGCATGTAACTGCAACTTGATCTCAAAGACAGCCTTACTTGCACATTGATCTACAATCTGTTTCTCTCCCAAGCCCCCAAACTTCCCCTACAGGGATCCAAGTAGATATACTTGGAAGAGAATTAGTCAATTTCCTCCCACTTATTAATATAAACTGGAGCTTGAAAACGTTACTTCTGTGGGTGTGACCCTGAGCGCAACTGAGACCCTGGACTCATCTTGTGTGATTTAAATTCAGGGCAGGCCCACAGGCTATGAACAGAATATGCCGATCCATGGCACTTGGCTTTGTACAAGTGGGCACCTTTAGACTGTACAGCATCATCTCCTGGAGGTCCAACCAAGCCTATTATTCTTGGTAATGATCCTTGGGGAGATGAATGAGGGGGTGGAGGTGGGCATCTCTAAACATTGTTTTATGTCTTTGTCCTGAAAAGGATCAAAGGAATTTGAATGGGCATCTCATAGTGGCAAAAGCTATTGGGACCTAGAGCTGCCCCATCCCCTAAGGAGGGGAGGGGGGCAGAGCATACCATGGTGCCAAGAGCACGCAATGTGCCAAGACCAATCCACAGCATTTGGGGTGGGGTGGGGGGCAAAAAGCACAACCTTTATATCACCCATCCCCAGCCAGGCATGACCAACATCTCTGGTACAACTGTGTGTATATATGTGTGTGTGTCATCTACCAGACCCACGGTGCAGGCATGGCCATGCTCGCAGAGGCACTGGTGTTTGATTGGGCTGCAAGATTCTAACACACTGCAGGGCCCACGCTGGCTCAGATGGGTAGCCACTAATGGTTCTGTCTTCCAACCTCATTACTCCTTCTTCCCCTGCCAGTGTTTCTGCCTGCACTTTATCCCCTAGAAATGCTTGGGGGAGGAGGAGGAGGAAGAGGAGGAGACAGGAGGCAGCCCCGGCCACCACTGTTCTGCCCTCGATCCCATGGTAACGATGTCATGTCTTTTACCAATGCCAAACAGTGCATGCTGGGGGGCAACCCTGATTCGCCACTATGCACAAATGCTGCAGTGTAGCTGTGGTGCCAACAAGGAAGAACACCTCTGGTTCCTGCTCACATGGTACCTGCCCCAGCCAGTGGCATGGGCCCTGTGGCCAGGGTTTAAGTGCCAAATGTCTGCATCATCATGAGCAGATAGGGGGGGGGGGGGGACAGATGGCTCCAGGCCATGATGGCTTTTGCCCTAAGTCTCCAACACTCAATCCTTCCCTCCTCTGTACCGAAGATGCACTATTTAATGCATGGTTCCATGTCTGTCCTTCGCTCCCCGTGTCAAGTGTGGCAAAGACCATTTGCTGCCTCTCATTGTTCATAGCAATAATTGTGATGCGTCTCCCATACTGTGACTTTCCCAGTTGTAGATTTTTAAAGTCCAATAGATTTTAATGAAATTTATATTCCTGAATGAAGGGTGGTACCGTCCTTTTTGTGGAGGGGGGGGGAAGGGGTGGTGGTCTCAAGGGATTGCAGATACTCCGTGATGCCAACACGCAGGCTGCCTGTGGGAAAATGAGGAAGGACCTCATGATATGGTGAGGATTGCTGATGATTGTCTGTGTTCAGGGGAGCCCTTTCTGGCTTTTCACATCCTCTGGAACGCCACGTGGCCCGGTACCCAAAAGTCAGCCCAAACAGTGTGCCCAGCTTTGGTACAGGAAGCTAGGAATGCCCTGTAAGCGGCTGCAGTGCAGGGGGCAGAAAATGAGATGTCTTGAGGAAGAGGAAGGCCTCCTTTCCCCTAGCTGGGCCCTTTACATCCCAGCAGCCGAGTGCGGGGGCAAAAGCGGACCAGTGGGCATGGCTCTGCAGGTGGCATGGGCTGGAAGGCACCTTCCCATTTGGGTGCGGCTGTCCTGAAAGCTGGAGCGATCCTCTTGCCGTGGCGAGGTGCCAGAGTTACCGAGGCCGGCAGCGGAGTGCCCTTGTCCTTCTTGGTTCGGTTGAATCCCATTGCATCGAAGGGCACCCAGTCCAAATTTCTTTTTGCTGAAGGGTTCTGCCAGGGTAGTGTTTGATGACTTGAAGGAAATGTTTGATCTCTGGGATGTTGTGAAGAAGCTGCGATAGAAGCAGGACCGATCATCTCCAAGTCTGATACGTTGGCTGAGCCTTTTGGACTGAGAAAAAGAATGAAGGAAAAAGAGTTACTGGGAAGCTGGAGGTGCTGTCCAGTGTCGCACTAAGTGAAACATCGAAGATGAAATTCTAGTGGCTCCTGAACAAAATGAATTGCAAAATTGTGACCACAACAATCCCATTATAAAGCAACCCTGAATTGTGCCCACCACATTGTGACTACAATGCAACTGCAAATCTTGACTCCAGATACTGTTGGATTACAACTTTCATTTAGGCATAGGTAGAGCACAACAGTATCTGTAGTTCAGCAACATTTAAGGACCACATATATCCCACACCTGTGCCCTGCACAGCTCTACTGATACCCCTCATTTGTACTTTCCTGGTCTCTAAGGTGCAAGTATTACTACCTTACCATGTCTGGGGTGGAGAGCTACCATTCCCAAACTGTTTTGAGATTGCAGAAGCACCAGGGCATGGTTTGGGCTGGCTCATTTGCAAATCTCGCTCCATGGCACGCTTCTGTTCTTGCAATTCTGTGGAGAGATGGCTGCTCTTAGATGGAGAAACAGTGCTTGTGCAGACCACTGGACTGAGGGTCACAAAAACAACAGACATCTGCCGATCATACTGCTTTCCTGGCCACCCCTCCTTTAGGGATGGTGTCTGCAGCATGATGCTGTATTCCCTCTCCCACAGATGAGCTTCAGGTAAGACCATAAGATCTAGGCTCTGCATACCTGCCATGGTAGGCTCATGTGTTGTCTGAACTAGCTCTTTAGCATGTTGGTGGGCCTCTTCTAGCTGGCACTGTGGAAGAAGGATGCATTTAATAGGTAAAAAAGGACATAGAGAAAGCTTTCCCATTTGCCTGTTTCCTCAGTGTGTAAGTGTCCCCCTAAGAGAACCTAGCACTAGAAATCCTCTCATAATAGCTTCTTTACTTCCCATCTTCTGTTTTCTATGGTCACTCACTGCAGGAAGCATGAGATTGTTCTGGAGCATAATATATACTAGCCTTCTGCAATCATAAGCCAGATGGCAAAGATCGGGAAACCGCCGTATGCCACAATCACGAAGGGGGACCTGAACAGGAAAGTATCCTCTAATGTAACAGCAGATGTTTTCAGTGGTCAGAACTACTAAGGAAAAGCAGGCGTGGGAAGTCACATTCTCATACTTTAGCTTTGCAAAATGCTTGAGTTTTTGTTTGGGGTGGTGGTGGTTTCCTTTCTACTGCAGTTTTGTCTTGGTATTCTGGTTGGTGTGTGTGTGTGTGTGTGTGTGTGTGTGTGTGTGTGTGTGTGTGTGTGTGTGTTCTGTTTTGGACATGTCACCTGTTTCTTTAACAAATGTTGCCATTTGCATGAGGTAACACAATCTTGGTATTCAGTTCCCCATCCATACTTCTGGTATAGGGTTATTTCCCCTCTCTTTGCCATCCAAACCTCGCCTCCATCACACCACAGCTAAACCCTGCTATTTTCTACTCAATTTCAGCACACATTTACATATCTAGTAGCCTCGCAGCCCTGTCACCCGGTGGACGACAGTGACATAAAGGAAGCAAGTATCGAATGTAGCACCCGGGACACCCAAGTATAGAGGCTCTGGCTGTGACAGGTCTGGTTTCCTCTTCTGAGTCCATTAACATGCCCATATGGAAGCTGCAGGACGTGCAACAAGATACGGAACATCATAAGAGCAATGCAAGGGGGAAGAATAAGACTAGTGTGGAAGGGACATGCCATACAGCCTGTCCAAAACCGAAATGAAAATAAATTGGCAGGAAAAATGATAAGGTCCAAAATCTCTTTTCGCTCAGAGAGGCAGTTACAAAAATAATTTCGGTGAGCAGGTGCTGACAGCAGGAGGCAGTGTTGCATCAGTCTTGCCTGTGATGAAGTGTTCATAAGCAATGTGCTATGTATGCTCACATTTCCCAATGCCTACGGCCAGCAGCTCGGGTTTGGGAACCAACAAAAAGGAGAGCTCTTTGCAGAGCTCCAGAGCAGCCAAAGAAGTCAAATTCCAGTGTCACTTCCATCTTGATGAAACCAGGAGATCTGGGTCAATGCCATGTTCTTCCCTCCAGCTCAACAGAGCAAATTAGCTGTGTAAATCACCCATATCAAGCTATGTAGGTAGAACTGAAAGACATTTTCAAGGCCAAGGAAGTGTTGCAGTAGAAACTTGGCTTAAGCCTGAGTACAAACCAGTAAAGACCAAGACTTGAAGCTATTAAAAGTGTATCAAATACACATCCTGATTATAAGGAATAGTATCTCTCAAAATGCCTGCTTAGGGTGATAGGAATTCATCCTTTACCTGCAAATAAGAGATGTATCTTTCCAGAGCACAGCATTCATCTTCTAGCAGGGTCCTAAGAAAAATGGGATGGCTCGTGAGATCCATGGAGTGGGAGAAATCTAGGGAAATAAACAACTGCCAACATTGCGGACTTATAGAAAGTCTCTGCAGCTTTCCCACATTTGGTTCACTTTCCTCCCCTTGTACGGAACTGAATTCAGCAAGAGCATGTCTACTGCTTCTTTACATTAGCCATTCATAATGGTCTGGATGACATGTGCTATATGGCCCTTTTTTTAAAAAAGCACCCCATGCAAAGGCAAAAAGGATTCTGCTAAGGAACAACATCTGTGGCTTTAAAAATAACAATGAATCATAGCTATGTTTTTGTGATCCCCAATAGTTCTAATAGTTGGGATTTAATTTTTTTTATTTGGCAAATAACCACATTTTGAAAAACACCCTTTTTATTTTCCCATATCTCCCATATATCAAAAAATACTTTTCTAAAGAGAAAAAGAAACCACTGAAATACTCCTGGACATTGATTTGTAGTAGGAAATACCTTCTCCCGTCATCTGCCTGCTCACTGTGTCACCCATAGTAGAGCACAAGATACAGCAGACACCAATGATACTTGAACTGTGCACTACTTCTCCCCTGCCATTGAGGTCACCTTCCTCAGGATTATAAGGGTTTTAAAAGCTGCTGTTATGCTGTGAAAGGAGCTAATGTTTTGCCCATCAAGTGACAATGGTAATGTAGTCAATAAGTCATCCTCATCATTATGCCATCTCAAGTCAATTCTGACTTATGGCAACCCATGTTAGAGTTTTCTAGATACAGAGTACTCAGAAGTAGATTATAATTCCCTTCTTCCAGAGGCATCCTGGGGCTGTGTCCCCTGCCCAGAGGCACACAGACTGCTTCTACTCACAGGAGAAATAGTGAGGAATCAAACTCTGGCTTTACAACCAGATACTTCATCCACTGAAGTATGTAATGGTACAGAACAATATACATTGATAAATGTTTATGCACCAAATGCTAATCAAAACTTGTTCTACAAAGAGGTATGGGAGCAGATAGAAAAAGTACAGAAGGGACACGTAATTATGGCGGGAGACTTTAATATGGTCATCGATAAAATCAAAGATAAAACAATTAATAAGAATGTGGACTGGAGGCTCAGACACACAACTCTAACAAAATTCATCGCAAACACGGGTTTAAAGGACGTTTGGAGAGAATTGAAGGGAGATGAAAGAAAATACACATTTTACTCCCCAGTCCACAAAGCCTATTCTAGAATAGATTTTATATTTGTCTCACAAAGCTTATTATCTAAAATTGTAAACACAAATATAGAACTGATAAAAATTTCTGACCACACTTTAATGTCTGTTGAAATAGAAAACAAGAAGAATTATAGAGAAGCTAGAAGGTGGAGAATAAATTCCAGAATATTCCAATTCCCGGACACAGTACAAAGAATACAAAAAGAATGGTTAGAAACTTGGAATATTAATGAAGAAGGCGGTGGACAAATAGGAGTTATCTGGGACACTTTGAAAGCTGTGGCCAGAGGCTACATAACAAAAGAAAATGCTATAATAAAAAATCGAGAGCAACTAAACAAAAAAAATTTAGAAGTTATAATAGCAGACCTTGAATCACATTTTTTTTAAAATAAAGACACATTTTAAAAATATCACATTTTTTAAAAAAAATTCTTACCTAAGTCGACAGGATACGTCACCAATTTGGGCAATATTCAGTTTATTACAGAAGAGCTCCAGGTCATTGGAGATGCTAGAAAACACTGGCCTAAGGAAACAGGGAGCAGTTGAGTTACAGAGGTAGGCTTGAAAAATATCAGCTGTTCCTCCTAGGCAGGCAGATTACTGTCATTGACGGCTGGGCCTTCTCGCATGAGGCAAGTTTCAAAAACAGACACTTGAATCAGAATTGAGAACCTGCATTTGGCTATAAATGTCTATTACTTTCTTTCCATGTGCCTTGGTCTCAAAGGTTTCTTGCTTTTCTGACCTTCCTCTATGGATGTCACAAGGTAAGAGCTGGTGACAGTGACTTTGGATATTTCTCAGAGGCTTCAGATGGCAAGAGCAGCGCTCATATGAGTAGCTGTCACAGAGATTTCTAAACTCACAGCAACAATTCCTGTCATGCCACATATTTGGATTTCTGAAGGATGCGAACTTGGTAGATGACCAGGAATACTTTGAAATGAAATTACCCAGGTTCAGCCCTAAATATAGGCAGTAAGTCCTTTAAAAATAGATGGATGCCCTTGTGAATAAATCTGCATAGATTGCATTGAAATCCTAATTGTACTGAATTACCCTTAATACGTAGAACTTCCAAATTCACCTCTTCTGGAAAAAAAATCTAAAAATATGTCATTCATGTATGATTAGGCCTGAATTTTCAAATCCACTTAAATCTCCCCAAAAATAAAAATGTATTTCACAGAATAAGCAGAAACATAAAAACCAGGTACAAACATACATATAAGTGGACTAATAAAGAACTAGATTTTATATGTTAGGCTAACCAATGTAATCTTTTTTGTAGTTACCAGAAATTATTAGACTGTAATCTTATTGAGTTCAAAGGGACAGGAAGACTGCGCCCTCAGTTTATCTTCAGGCTGTTCTCAGGTTCCCCGCCAAGAGATGAAATACACACTAGATACTTCAAGAACGGTTCATATTTTTCTCAAGGAAAACCAGTTCATAAAAATAATCTTTTGGCTCAGGCATCAGAGAAAAAGGCAAAAATGTTCAAAACTGGAGTGGAAAATAAATGGAATATGCAAGGTACAGTAGTAGGTGATCAGGAAAGGACAGAAGGCTGGAATCAGGTTGGGAGAGAATTACCAAGCTATACTTCCATAACATATTTGAAGCAGTGGCAGAAAGAACGGAAAGAAGTACAGAAGAAGAAGAAGAAGAAGAAGAAGAAGAAGAAGAAGAAGAAGAAGAAGAAGAAGAAGAAGAAGAAGAAGAAGCACACAGTGTGTGATTTATTCTGAGTATCCATCTTTGCTAATTAGGTTTGACATTTCAGTCCTTCCCCCCCTAACTTCTACTTTCTATCCAAAATACAATTCTAGTTACAATGAACAATGAGCTACAAAATAGCAATATTAAGAACAGCATATGTACTACACCAATATTTAACACTTAGATTTTTGGTTAAAACTTGATTTTATAATTTTGACTGATTGTGCCTGGTTTAATGATGATGATGGTGATATGCCATCAAGACTTGTGACCCTTTCAGGATTTTATAGACAGTCAACACCCAGTAGTCCAGTATTTTATAGACAGTCAATACCCATTCCTATCTTCTGCAGGGACACTGTACTGGGACTGTGCCGTTTTACCCAAGGTTACACAGGCTGGCTCTTCTGGGATGCATGGTGGGGAATTAAAATAACAACTATATTTCTAGATCGGCACCACCAGGGAGATAAAACACTCACAAACAACAACTATTCAGAAGCTGCTATCCCATTCACTCTGCACAATGTCCCAACAGTGGACACCAGAGATCAGCACCAGATTTTCTGTAGATGCAAAAAGAACCAGTCGCTGTATGGTTTCAAAGTGTGTGACATGTAATGAATACTCTGTGGTATTACACTTTCTGCCAATAGTATCAGACTTGAACTTTGGGGCCACCTGTGGTGACACAAAGCCTTGTGCAAGGCCTTCTAGATAGGACTGAGTCATAGGAGAAGACCTCACTGAGTGGAGGTCTCGCTTTCCAATAGAACTATTCTTAGATGTTACCTGACGAGGGTGCTTCGTCCAGACGAAGGACGACTGTTGCCAGCATTCATCTTCAAAGCAAAAGTGACCACATGTGGGCTATATTTAGCAATGACGTCATCTTGTTCTCTGTAATAAGAAACATTAGAGATATGTGTATGTGAACAGTTGGAAACAGGAGCCGTGTCACCCTCCGCTAGGTGGAATGAATGCAATCCAAGCTAACCTTTCAACCAAAAAGGCAAAGCGGGTTGGACAACCACCTGCTTGCAACTCCTGGATCTTCCAGGCTACTGGATTATAGCCTTTCAGACATCTGTCTTAACGTGCAGGGGGTCCTGGGCAGACTATATGTCAATATGGACACCTTTTATGCGAAGCACACAGGGCTGGGACTGAAGGACAGCAGTAAAGTCCGAATGGTATACACATGGCAGAAACAAGTCTCCAGCATGTGGTTGAAATGATGACAGCTAAAGCCCACATTGTTGCTGGCCAGATTTTTCTAACTGCAGCCCTTGTCCAGCTTTCCATTGTTTACACAGGAGCAAGAGAGGGAGATAATCCTCAGAGAGGCCTCCTGCAGGTGCTGATTCAGACTCTCATTCAGATGAATGACCCCTTTGAAGTTAGAGGTGTGGAGATAGTAATCCTACCCTCAGGCTAAGGACTGAGCACACTAGAGAAACAAAAGCACCAGCCAGAGTGGCATTTTTAATGTGGAAGTTTGGGTCTGAAAGGCCTGCATGAAGGTCAGGCAAATTACACAACTAGCCAAACAACAGACCTCTCATAACAGATTGCAAAGCTGTACAACAGGGGTCCTCAAAGTTTTTAAACAGCGGGCTGGTTCACCACACCCCAGACATCACTGGGGGCTGGACCACAGTCCAAAAAAACAAAAACAAAAAAATGAAGGCCAACATGGAAAAAAGGGGGAGGGGCAAGTGGTTAGAGCCCCCCCCCCCCACACACACACAATCGGCCCATTATCAGTGTGTCTTTGGGCCCCAGCAATGCCTCCTGCTCCAGATTGCCGCCCTGACGTGCTGCCGCTGGGATCCCTCTGCTGCGCATCTTCCTCCTCCTTCTCCTCGTACAGTGGCAGCAGCGGGAGCGGCTCTCCTTCCTTCCTTCATTGCGTTGGGAAGGAGGCAGCAGCCCAGGCAAACGCAGGCCCCTCATCATCTTCTAGGTGGCCACTCAGGATGAGGAGCAGCAGCCACGGCAACGGCAGCAAGGCTGGCACCACTGCACACGGATCCAGCCGTGGGCCCTGGCCATCACGCCATCACTGCACCCCAGAGGGAAAGCTGCCTCCTCTCTTAGCCTGGTCCAGCCCGGCCAGACTTGGTGTGCGGCAACTGAGGGAAGGAGGGAGCAAGGGCTGGGAAGGAGGGAGGGGAGGCAGGAAGGCCTGTCCAAAGCCACCCACAGCCCACTCACTGGCCGAGTCCAGCCAGGTTGAGGTGCTCAGTTGGCTTGCTGGCCTGCCTGTCACCAACTGGGGACAAATGCAGCTCCTCCAGCCTTCCAGGAACCAGGCCCAGGCCACCGTTGGCCTTCCCTTCTCCTCTCTTCTTTCTCCGCCACCATCTCCTCCTCCTCCTAGTTGATCTCTAACACTGTGGTAGCTGCGGCCTCCACCTCTGACCATGGCTGGGCTCCCTCCTCCCCTCCCTCGCTCCACGGAGAAAGACGGCAGCTTGGAGGGGGCAGGGTGGGTGGGAAGTAGCTCCGTTTCCCCCTCGGTCACCTGCTGTCCATCCCTCTGTCAGTCCACTGCCATGGCTGCTCCAGCTTGGAAGGCTGGCTGGTGCTGCCTCCGCCGACCCCCTTCCTTCCTCACAACTACAATAACACAGGCGGCAGCCACACAAGGAAGGCAGGTGGGCAGGGTGGAGGAGGAGCAGGGGTGGGGCCTCAGGGCCATGGAGGGAGTGGGAGACCTTGCTGCAGCCCTCCTGTTTTAAATTGCCCCACTCGGCTGCAGCCGGTGCCCCAACCATCTTGGCGGTGTGTGGGGGGAGCGGGGGCCCTTGCTGTGACCCTCCCACTTTGAACTGCCCCACTAGCCAGCATGCTGATCACATGGGTGGGGGGGAGGAGGAAGCAACATAGCCCACCGCTTTGAACTGCCTCAGCAATAGAAGCAGCTGCGGAGGCTGGCATGCTTGCAAAGCAGGGGGTAGGTGGGGGATCTGCAATTGGTCCCAGGGGCCGGATTCAGGACCCTGGGGGGGCGGCGCATCAGGCCCCCGGGCCTTAGATTGAGAACCCTTGCTGTACAACAATGACAGAACCACAGTACAGTCAGGGGTAGCTTACCACTATCACTACCAGCCCCATTATCACCAATGAAAACCCTATGGGTGGGGTGGAGTAAGTACTGGCCGTTTGATCAATGGATCTCTTCACTTAATCCTGTATTAAAAAGCAGTATTGGAAATGGGACCAGATGGGAAGCACCTCTGGAACAGTCACCCCAGAAGAAGGAAAGGAGAAACAGCACTGTGCTGGCTCCTTTGGCCTAAACCACCTTGGACAAAAGATGTCTTAGGCACAAAGCTACCACCAGCTGCATCTGTTGGAGATCTAACATCTTTCCTCGCAGTGGCCTCAGATCTTAGGAGCTGCTTCTATTTTTCCAGGAACAATATCCCGGAATTGGCAAGGGATCTTAACATTGAACTCCCTCCTTCCAATCTGGCGTCTCTTCCAAATCTATGCCAAACAAGGATGCCACTCTTATGGCAGTGTGTGACATGGCCACTCACCAGTGCATCCTGTAAGATTGGATTTGCAGTATACTGTACATACGTGCTCAAATTGTCATTACCCCCTCCCATCCCATCCCTCCAGTCCTTAGTCCTCTGATGCTTGGTACCTGCCCTCCTGCACTGCTTTTTGCTGCAGGCCAATCAGAAGAAGCCGAATCTCCTGCCTCACTAGCTCCTTGAGGTTGGGAGGGGCAGCTAGCAAGACCAAACTCTCTGCTGCTGGTTTAGGGCTCTGTTCCAGTCTCAGATGACCTGACTGCAACTCTTGACAGAATTCTAACAGGATCTGCACCTGTGGAATGGAAGAAGTTTAGACTGTATTAAGGATGGCATGAGGCGACCTGCTAAAATTCTCCCTCTCTCCACCCCTTCAAATGACAGAACTTAGAAAGGCTGAGTCTAGCCTCTTTCCTAACACAGCCTGACTGATCTCTTCCTTGCCTGTCCACTCAGATGTGGTCAAACCACATGCCTCTTTGCAACAAGACATGTAAACTAAACAAGTGAATACAATCTTCCGGAAGTTCTCTTCTTACGTTAATAAGACAATTCAATGCACATACACACAATTGACATAATGGCGGTACCTATTTATCTACTTGCATTTACATGCTTTCGAATTGCTAGGTTGGCAGGAGCTGGGGTTAACAGCAGGAGCTCACTCTGCTGCGTGGCACCCAAGATTCAAACCGCTGAGCTGTCAACTTTGTAGCTGACTGTTTTCAGTGCTCTAGCCTGCTAAGCCACCACACCCTTTAAAAAAAGTGTCGTCTACTTTATAAATAATACTAACGGGCAGAAGGCATAAAATGGGTAAATGCAAATAACAATGCTTCAGTAATGATGATAATAACTGCAACCACCACCTCCACCACATAAATTACACATTACATAAATTATATTGATCACATATTAAGTTGACCTGAGATTGTCAAAGCACACTAAGCTTTTCTTGACCGGCTGAGCTGCTGCCCATCTATCTTTCTGGGCATGTGAGTGTGTTCTTCCAGAAACTCAGAACTGCTTGAAAGCCCTGTAAGTGTTGCTATAAGTCAGCTATAAGTCAGTTCCAAGTTGACAGCACATAACAACATGCAAAATATGAAAAAAAAAACCAAATTCAGCAACACATTTAATTGGTTTACAGACTGGCAATAGCTCTGGGAATATAGATTGTGTGAAGAGTGTTTTAGAGTTAAGGACGGGGCTTTTAGCCTTATATAGCTCAAAGGAGGCAAGGATGCCCTCCAGACTGTGGTATATCCAATAGAAGGTCTAGCTCGCGGTTACTTATCTAACATATTCCCTCCACCCCCCACCCCACTGGGCCAGCCCCTTGTCATTCCACAACAGTTGCCAAGAGGGGCCTGCATTGTTGCTGCTTGTAGCACTGACTCTCCATAAAAGGTGAAAAACTGAGGACATGCCAGTGAAAGAAGTCAAGGTCATAAAGCCAAAATATACTCTGCTCCAAATGACATCATGCAGGACACTCGGAGGGCAAGTCCTTTCTGGGCCCCACACATTAAGAAAGGGGCTGCTATAGCACACCTGTAACCCAGGGCCGTGTCCCAGATATTCTAACTGGGGAGGAGGAAAGACACACGGGCAAGAACAGTGCTTTGGTTGGGTTTGCTGGGCTGGAGATGAAGAACCGATAGAACTGCAGGTTAAGAGGCCCCTAAAAGGGTGGTGGCTGACAGAGTTCACAACACAAAGAACTGAATGAACGTCTTAAGATTAATGGATACGAAGAAAATCCCAAATACACAAGGATGGGGGGGGCGAGAATAGGGTGCTGGATGACCAGGGGATTCAGCTAGTTTCAGGGAGAAGTAAGACAATTACCATGTGAAAGGCCTCTGGGATATTAACTGTTCTCTTGGCCCCAGTCAGGACCAGGCTGAATTAAAGGGGGGGGGCATGAATGGCTGAAGGAGAACAAAAGGCTTGGAACAGCATGGATTAGGGACTCTGGCCAAGCATTAGGAGCCAGACAAACTGGGGGCTGGACAAAAGGGATCCTGCCGACAAGAGAGAAAGGAGGCACCAGCATCATTCCATTCGCCATGAAATATAAATAGACTCAAACAGCACCTGGGGGAGGGGCCAGAAAAGCCTCAAGTGGCACTCTTGCTGAGGCAGACTGCTTATTGCCCCACGGCTTAAAAGCACAAAAAGGATCCCTCTCAATAGGAAAATGCATGACTGTTCCTGCTTCTAATCAGCCCCCAAGAACAAACTGGCCCTCGATGAAATGTATGTGCTTTTTTTAAAAGCCTGTCTGATTGTACCCAAATTACCACCCACTGTAGTCTTTGAGGAAAAGTAGATAAAAGGCTATTGCAGAAAGGGGAAATAAACTGCCCCCCCCCCCCGCCCTAGATCCCCTGCCATTTATGGACAACCAGCAGCAAACATGCTTCCACCGTCCTGCCCCCACAATAGGCACAGCTAGCAGGCAAGCAGAGCAGGGTTCTGCAGAGACCTACATTTCAGCACAGCTTCTGTTTTTTTTATATATATAAGGAGAGTGGCAAATATAAGGCAGGTTCACACGGATACCGCTGTGTGGAACAATATGTGCTGAATATGCTCTCCAAGCAAGACTTTGCATGTGACATCTGCGAACATTTCCCATTAACACTGAATGCTGTTAGCAAGAGGCAGAAAACTAAAAAAAAAAACTTTTACTGGAAATACTAGTACCCTTAAATATTTTTTAAAGTTTTGCAGAATACAAGGTGACATCCTTTCTACTCAGAATTTGACAGGTTTTGAGCAAGACTCGGCAGGAATGACTGGACTAGAAGCAATGCCTGCCAATGGTGAAAGAGACACATCAGGGCTAGGTTAAGAAGACAAGACAGGGATGGAAAATACGTGCCCCCCACTGATGCTGCTAGGCAGTCATCTCCATCAGCCCTAGCTAATGTAGCCTATAGTGGGAGACACGGGGAACTGCAGTCTAGAAGGGCCATGATAATGTTTAAAATGTGTATCTTGCAGATGGATTTTGGGAAGGCAGCTCTCTGAAGAGTGAAAAGGATATAGCTATTCAGGTCCTAGGGAGCAGCAGAAGAGAAGAGATACTAGATAAAAGAGGAACTTGAACAAACTTGGGGCTCAATTTATAGACCTTTGCTGTTAAAATACACTTAAAGCAATTAAAAGCACAACAGAAATCTAAGAGATGTGCTTAACAAAATACAAAAGATCCCATAGGAAAAATATCTAGCAAGGAGCATATGGTCCCACTGGGTTCAGGGAGGCCTACTCTAACCATTCAGAAACCCTACTATGTTCTGGTGTGAATGAAACTAGGAGTGTCAATTGTGTTGATGGCCTGGTGAATATACCTGCCTTGCAGCCTCTCAACCAAGTACTGCTTCCAGGGAGTTTCCAAAAAAAATCCACAAGGCTCAGCATTTTGACGTTTATACCAGCCCTAGAAGGCAGAAATGTCACCATATCCATACACACACAAAAATTACAGGCTCCTGGTAGATGGAGAAGGAAAGGCTTGATTTTAAGTACCACGAACCCTCTTAATTCAAAAAGCCAAACAACTGGGAGGAGAAATTTTACATTTTATTAAAGATGGTGAAAAGGTCAAAAAGGAAAAATTCAGTCTCAACAGTTGCAAAAACAGTCAGAAGGGTTTTAGAGCAAATGATAAAATCAATTAAATGCTTGAGGCAGGAGCAATACAGAGGAAATACACAGGAAAATAGAAAAGCTAGCTAAACTGAACTGCTGAAGAGTTTAGTGGTTTAAGGTCGAGAGTGAGAGATTGGTTCCCCACAGTGATTCCTTGACAGAGCTCAGACTTCCATGATCCATAGGGTCCCTTCCAGCTTGGCACTTTTAAGATAATGATGATATAATATAGTACCCTAGCATAAATTTAACATAGTCTCAAAGCATACACAAAGTGCATTCTTTACAAACAGTACAAGAAATGAGCATAACGACTCCTGAGAAATAACTAAGTTCACTAAAGTAACGTCTGTCCCCATTATATATCTTAAGCGTTAGCTTTTAAGGCTTTTCCTGGACAGTGTTCCAATCAGGCATTAAGTTCCTGCAAGCATTCATGAAGACAAGAGCAGTTTCTGTCACTCTCGTCACTCAGATAAAATCCATCTTCACAGTCCGCATTAGGAAATGAGACAGGCTAGCTTTGAAATTGGTTCTCAACCTGATAAGCTGCTGGCGTCTCTTCCTTCCAATGACTGGTGGGGATCACCTCCTCCCTCCCCTACAAAGAGGAGGCTATAAAGGCTGAATTTTCCAAAAGAGCACCAGAAACCATGATCAATTTTCCTGTCTCTTCACATGACCTGGAGAAATCTAGATGAGATGCTCTCTATTATTAGCAAAAGCTGTGAGATGCAGAACTGAACTACAATTCTACTCAAGATAGCTTTTTCATCCATTTTACAGTTACACTGACCCTAATACCACAAGCCACAATGACAGATGTGCATACCTGTAGTTGTCAGATGATCCTTGTACACATTGTCAGACAAAAGTATAATTCAGAATACTGTGCAGATTTCAAAAGCAATATAAAAAGGCAACATTGCAGAACTAGAGTGTCTCCATCAGCACATAGCAAAGTGGCTTTACAAACTGTTGAAATGAAGGATGGGGCAGTGGTGGAATGTATCACTTGGGGGAAATCAAGTTGCCTTGGGTCCTTTTTAAGGAGAAAGGCAGGGTAAAAATATTTTAAAAGACATAATTTAAATAAATGTACTGTATCATGAATATAGCAAACATTTTAAAATGTTTTAACCCAAACCTACATTTCTGTTACTACATATCTCTAAATTGCCCTCAGTTAGAAAAGGCAATTCTTGCACATGTCTCTGTTGTCCAGATATAAGAAAAGAAAGTAGAAGCATCAAATGGAAGACATTGTTCTCTTTATGTGTACGTGTGTATCAGCCTTTCCCAATTTGGTGCCCCTCAGATATGTTGGGCTACAACGCCCATAATCCCAGAGGAAGTAAAGGCTGCTCTTTGAATAGTGTGCCCATTAATCATTTAAGTCAGGCATGTCCAAAGTCCAGCCCGGGGGCCAACATTTAAAATTCTGAGTGGCCCTCAGCCTCTTCTCTCTGCTGGCTCAGCCTGTCACTCATCTCCGCTGGCCGACCCTTCCCCATGCTGGCTAGAGACATCAGCCTGCAGTTTTATGGTTTGCCTGCCCTCCGTGCCTCCGTCCATCCCCTCAGCCACCCGCCCTGCCTACCCACTCCTGGCTCCGTTACTGCAGCGTCTTCCCCACCTCCTTGCGATGGAGGGCAGCACATGCGAGCAGTGGTGCACCTTGGGTGTGTGGGGGCCGATCCCGGGCCGTGCAACAGCCACTGGGCCCTTGAGCGCCTTGAAACCGGAGCATTTGCAGCTTTGCAGATGTGTACAGACCATGCCCTTTCACACACCCCTTCAGGTTGAATGGTCGGCCCGCACACATTTTCACTTCACCAAATCTGGCCCTCCTTGAAAAACGTTTGGACACCCCTGTTTTAAGTCCTTTTGGCAAATTGTAGTGGCCTCTTTTATTCATGAGACCTCGATCCGATACTCCCTTCATATAACTCTTTGGCACCAATTTGGGCTAGTGGGCTGCCTAAGGCGTTGGCGTTGCTCTCTTGTGGGCCCTGCGAAACAGGAAAATGGAACAAACACACAATGCCCTGCACACTTTGTTCAGCCTGCAGCCCCCTTTCAGTGGAAAAGCCAATGTTCCCTGTACTTCACCTCAGCATGAAGCTCCAAGGTGCGCTCCACCACATCATCACCCAAGACCGCCTTCACCTCAAGCTTCTCACTGGGGGCCAGTTGCTCCTCTATCATCTTCCAGAGCGATGGGGGAGGCTGCCAGGGCTCCCCTGAAGCACCAGGCAAGGGCAACATGGGCACGGGCCACCCAATGCCAGCAGCTGCAGCCTGAAGATTTAAAAAAAAAAAAGAAACACAGAGATGGTGAAAAGGGCAAGGGCAAACAGAAGAAAGTGCTGCCTCTCAGTCGCATCTATGCAGCAGGACGCAGGTGGCTTGTGCTTCTGCCCCATATATAAAAACACAAACACATCCTCCCCACATATACATCTGGCAGATCAAAGGGCTAAAACTTGGCCACTTCACACAGTAACCATTTCCAGATGTCCGGCAGCAGGAACCAGTGGTCACAGTCAAGCGCGAGACTACATCTTCGGATCAGCACCCCCTTCCAGCGACGCACCCCCCTCGCCTCGTAGTCTCCCTTATTTTGGCACCTCGATTAACCCCCCCCCCTCCGCTCCACCCCAGGTTCCTTTCTCTTTCCGTTTTTGGCCAGCAACGTGACCCACACCGCTCCGCACCTCCTACATCGAGCGCCTGCCGGAGGGGAGCCAGGGTGGGGCGGGCAGGATCTGTTGCCCGCCCCCCGCCCCAGTTCTCCCCCCAGACGCTAATGGCAGACAGACACCCTCCGCCCCGCACGCGCGCGCCACTCTTCCCCTCGAGGCGCTCAAGAATACACACACCCGCCGTCTCCGTAGCAACGCCCCGCCTTCATTCCTCAGAAACCGCGCCTCTTAAAGGAGACGCGCGCAGGTGCCTCGACCGATCAGATGATGCAGCCCCTCGTTGGAATCGCCCTGACACCGGGGCCACCACGGGGTGGGATTTGGGGAGGGAGGGGCGCGCGGCGGGGAGAGATAGGCACCAGCGCTGCCGCGAGAGAAGGGGAGGGAGCCCACCTCCTTTGCACTCCCTCCCGGCAATGTGGCCGGTCAAACCTCCTCCTTTGTTAAGATCCCTCCAGGAGAGAAAAAGGAAAGCCAAGAGTGGACGACGGTGCGGACTCGGAGGGAGGGAGGGCGTGCCGGAGGGAGGAGACAGCGGGGGGTGGGAACGGGTAGCTTTTTCTATGGGGTGATGATGACCCCTGAAGTCCCAAGGTGGAGCCCGGGGGTGGTGGGGTGAGTGCACGCGGGTGGGGTGTATCATGCACGCGGGGGGTGGGGCGCGCCAACCAGCTGAAGTCGGAGGAGGAGCAGGCGGGGAAGGAAGGGGTGCGATGCAACTGGTCGGTCCCTCCCTCTGGCCAAGGGGGGTGGAAAGGGGGCGCGGTGCCCCTGAGCGGCCTCGAGTTTCGCGAAGGGGCGGCAGCGGCACAAAGGCCGAGGCGCGCGGTGGGGTGGCTGGCTAGCCCGAGAGATTGAGAAGCGTGGAGGGCTTTCCAGGCGGGACCCCGTCGGTGGTGCCCGCTTTCTCTACCGTCCTTTCTGCAACTCCTGCTCTTCTTCCCTGCTTGGCTCTCGTGCCCAGCGTATCCCCCGGGCGGCGCGATCCCTTGAGTTGAGCGATGCCCTTCGCTTGCCTACAGCTGGCCCTGCTGCTGCTGCTCCTGCTGCTGCTGTCGTCGTCGGTGCCCACGCCGGGGCTGGCGGGCCCGGTGAACACCTGCGATGCCAACGGGAGCCTGTACTACGTGGGCGAGTGGTATTTCCTGGACAGCGACCATTGTACCCAGTGCGAGTGCACGGCCGAAGGACCCGCGTGTGCCCGCACCGAGTGCAGCGCTCTGCCGCCCGCCTGCGTTCACGTCAGCCACTACCCCAGCGACTGCTGCCCGCGCTGCGAGCGGGTGGGCTGTGAGCACCGGGGGCAGGTCTATGAACTGGGGCAGCACTTCCAGGTAAGGCAGGGAGGGAGCACTAGGGGGTTGGACCACGAGGGTGGCGTGAGAGGTCTCCAGGGGTAGGAAGAGGGGCAAGGAGAGGTGAGGACGATGAACGCTGCTCTTCCAGATAAAGAATGTAGGTAAAAAAAACAACAACAATACAGGAACTTGCTTGCTTGCTTTTTCGTTTTACATCTCTCAATGCTAGCCACCGTTGGCTAGGAGATTCTGGAAGTTACTGTCCCCCCAAAAAACAACTTTTCTGAACTCAGCAGAACTATATGTAGGAGTCACTTCTGATTTCCAAACTATTCTGAAAAGGAGGCCTGGATGGGACTACTTTTAAGGAACTGAAAGCCATTAAGGAGACGGTATTCTCTCCCTCCCTTCTTCTGTCTTGGCAACTTCTTTGGAAGAAGGAAAACGAACACTACATTGATAAATGGCTTTCAGCCAACCCAGTGGCAAAGCATCTGATCAAGAGACCTGTGCTGGATCCTCTCAGGAGGATCCCCTAATATGCAAGTGAAGGGTTCTTAAGTCCAACTGGAGTGTGATAACAGCGGCTAGGCTGCCTTCTTGGAACCAGCAAGCTTTCATCATGCCTGGGCCTGATGATGACCAGCTAGTCAGTGTCTGTTGCATCCAGCCTGTAGTGTATTTTAGGATGTGAGTCAGACAAAACAATTCCTGGCAGGCTGTTCATGATAAAAAGTCTGGGCAATGGCACTTTACCTGTGCTACTCCAAAGAAGCTACATCCGTCCCCAGAAGTGGTGGGTTGAAGCTGACTCCCTTTCTTGAGCTCTGTATTTAGGAGTAGCACTAATTGAGCATTTGCAAAATAAAATAAAATAAAAAGTGTGCACAATGAAGAAAGGGCCAGTCCAGAAAATGGACAGAACGTGTCTTCTCCAGTTGAATTCCCCCTCTTGTCCTGCAAACCACGTTTACCAAATGCTCCTTGTGTACTGTCTTGAATGATAACTATCTCCTTGCCTAGTCCGACCAACCAGCTGCTTTAGGCAGACCTGAAAATGACTTGAAAAGACAAAGATTTGGGAAGAAGGCTGATAGCTGGGGCATAATTTATCTTAAGTTAATACATTTGCCTCTCACTAGTTTTCTGCTCTCACTACCAACTGTTTCTTATTAATTTTCCGCTTCTAGTCACTAAGGATGTTCAGATTTGCTGGATAAAGATCCCAGATCTTTAGAGTAGGAATATAACGTATGACTTTTGCCCAGCACAGCCATGCCCAAACCCAAGATACTTTGTACTTGGGCAAAAGCAGGCAGTGGAGCATTAGATACAAATGGATTTAGGGGAGGGAGCACACACACATACAAATGGGGGTGTGTGTGCTTAGGACAGCAGTTCAAACCAGACTTACTTGAAAGTACGTTCCACTGACAGTCATGAAACTAATTTCTAAGGTGTCCATAGAGTTACATTACAAATGAACTGGTTAACTTCATTAACAAAGGAAAGAAAAATAGGAGATGAGCACATGAGAAGGGAAATACTGATCTGTAGATATTTACAGTAAATTTTAAAAAAGACCCTGGACTGTTTATTTGCATTTAAAATAGCACAAGATATTCCTGAGCTTTATTATTCCGATTCAAGTATTTTGGCAGGTGACCTGAAACCAAGAGCGATCTGTATTTTTTTTATTACCAACTACTTTTGTCATCTTAAATATAAATAGTTCTCAAATATAAATAGTTCTGACTTTTTATCATAAGTGGAAATGTGAGTTCAGACGACCATTCTTTTAGATCTGGAGAGCTGGAATTTCATAGAAGTTTGAGTCTGGAAACCTACCGTAGAAATAGAGAAATGCTGATTGGTAGAAAAGTGTCCAAGGCAGACAGGGGAAGAGCTGGGACTGCATGGTGCTCCTAGCTGCTCTCTCATTTATCTTCATTATTATTAATAGTTTGGCTTCATCAACCTTGGCCTCAGGCTTTGCTCGTAAAGAGCCAATGATGCCAGTATCCATTGTCAAATATTTTAAGTAAGAGCTTGATCTGGCGATGGATTCCTGGAGGGCTTAGTCCACAGAGTCATAGATCTTTTTAGCATACTGGAGTCCCCATTGGTTTTTGCCTTATTTGGGATTACTATGCCCTACCCCTCTATACAGTATTTGCAAGACAAATTTCTGAACTGATGAGCTGTTACGATACTTGAGAGTATGGGCTAGCAGCTAGTGCAAGGGTGGAGACCCTTCGGGCCTCCAGAAGTTGTGGACTGCAACTCCTAGAATTCCAACCCTGTACTGCCAGTCAGAAAGGGCTGTGGGAGATGCAGTCCAAAACATCTGGAGGGCCAAAGGGTCCCACCCCTGAGTTAGTGTGATGGATGGCTGTACAGTGGTACCTTGTATAAAGGAATTAATTTGTTCCAAATGAAATTATGTTAAGCAAATTTCCTTTATACAAATTTCCCATAAGAATGCATTGAGAATTGAGTACTGTAATCCCATTTTATGTTGTACGGATTTTCCCCATAGGCGATTCTGTTAAGCAAATTTCCCCTATCTCCTGAATATTTTATGTTGTACAAATTTTATGTTATACAAGCTATTTGTAATACAAGGGTCCACTGTAGTTGGCATGATGAAAATTGGCAGGAGCTGCTTATCCATAAGCAGTCAGTCAAGTTTGGGTTGGCAGCGCCCTCTGATGGCATTTTGTTGGGAATGTTTGGACACATTACTGGAAAAAAAATTGGCCTCAAGTTTCCACTGATATTTGAGGGAGTGACTATTACCTGAACGAGCTATCTTATCTCCCTCTCTCTTGACCCAGAAGCACACACACACACACACACACACACAAAATTAACATTGGGTCTCTCAGACTTGCCACCTGCTTGCAAAATATAGTTATTTTCTCAAATGATTGGGGGGGGAATACATGTTTGGCAGGTGATCACTTTAAAACTGCAGAACTCCATCGTTTCTGTAATACAGAAACAATCCCTATGCAAATCTGCTTGAATACATATACTATATAACATTATACAGGAATGGTGACTTCTAGGAATTTATTTAAAAAGTTTCACGATTATGTGCCCATCACTGCTGCTTAGGCAGAGATACCACTCACTGGAAGGTGTCTTGCCACATCCACTAACATTTGTCTTCCACAGCCTTCAGAATGTGAGCAGTGTACCTGTGACTTAGATGGCATCGCCCGCTGCCTAGTGGCAGACTGCGCCCCTCCACCCTGCGTCAACCCCATCTATGAGCAAGGCCACTGCTGCCCCACCTGCAAGGATGGTGAGAAATGATGTCTTTTATCATGTCTCTCTGTGTGAAAAGGATTACTGCAGTACTGCCACTTCAACTTGTGAGGCATGATCTAACTTTCTCTTTCTGTTCTGTCAGGGTCCAGATCTGATTAGGTTGGGTGGGTGACGGATACACTTTGCACTGGCTAGATAGAGACACCTGTAAAACCCTCTGCTTGAAGGGATCAGCAAAAATATGAGCCTGTTCCCTGTTGTAATAAGAGGAGCCTCTCACATAAGAAAATGGGCCTTCCTGTCACCATGAGAGACAGCCCCTAGCAGTGCACAGAGACTGGAGGAGCAACACTGAGGGGGCGGAGTACAGGGCTGGAGTGTGATTATTGGAGAAACAGCACCTTCTAGACCAGGGGAGTCCAAACGTTGGCCTTCCAGCTGTTTTGTACAACTCCCAGAATCCCAAGCCAATGACAAAGGACTGTGGAAGTTGTGGTCCAAAACATCTGGAGCACCAAAGTTTGGTCACCATTGTTCTAGACTCTTTTAAGGCATCTGCCACAAGATTCCGGAGTCCTCCGGGAAGCACCCACTGACTGGGCTTAATATGATCTCGTATCTCCACAGGGCCCAACTGCTACGTTGATGGGAGCCAGCGCCGTGTCATCCCTGCTGGGGAAAGTGTCTGGGTAGGGCCTTGCACCCGATGCCGCTGTCACGATGGCCAGGATGCTGGCTACTGGGAAGGAAACCGTTTAGCCAAATGTGAGCGGCTACGGGGATGCCGGGCTACAGCTGGACATCAAGCCTGAGTTCCTTTTGAGGACCAGGCCGTTCCTTCACCAAGGGCCCAGACATGCCTTCCAACTTCTGAGGCTACATGCCAACCTGAATGGGCACCCAGCCCACTCCAAACATTTTGGTCCAGAGCTGCTCTTTTCCTCCTAGAATTACTATGCAAGGGACTTAACTCCAAGGACAAGCCCCCTGCCAGGGCTCTTGAAGGAGCACCTTTCATGCTTCCTTCTATCCATAGAATTGCCCTCTCAATGAAGACTCCCATCAATTGCATTTCCTTTCTGGTCAAAGAGAATATTCTGCAGATCTTTTCGCTACCGGACAGTTTCACCTCTGTGACTTGTGACAATAAATTACCCTAATGGAATATTTTTCTCTTGGAGCAGTTATGTATGCAGCTTCCAAGGTAAAAATTACCCTTTCTGCGTACTCAAGTCAAACAGGAGAGGCTAGTGTAAGAAGTTGCAAATTTCAAAATGATCCATTTAATTGTGCTCTGTGACCTTATCATGATGTATATGAAGAAATGGAGAGACTAGATCAGAAGTGAGCAACAGATTGATGGAGAACACCTCTGCTGGAAAAAAAATGTAATTATTTTGCTCCCAAAAATAATTGCTGCTCCTGCAGCCATCTAGGAATGGTCATTGTCTTGTACAGCAAGGCCCAGGACTGGTTTTAGTATGGATTGGAGAAGCCTTTCTGCTTTTTTTAAAATGTAGAATTGAAACTTGAATCATGGTTTTTGGAAAACTATCCCAAATATTTGTGGTGGGGTCCTGCAATGTGACCAACAATGTCATAATTACCATCTTGGCAGTTCTACCTGGGAGAAAAGCCTAAACTGTAAAGCTATCAGGTTTACTTAAGACAAGCTCTGTCCAAGCGTCCTATTAGAAAGAAAGCTTCCAGATAGGGTAGGAACAGGGGATGGCGAAAGCTTGACCTAGCTGAACTTGTAAGCCCTTGGGCTAGTGGAAACTGAAGTCTATTCACACTGCCCCGTGCCTGTGGTGCTTTCCCTGTTCACCAACCCTGCTTAAAATTCCAGACACAAAGAGACTCCAAGTTTCGAAACTTTATTGAATACAAAAATCTGATCATAGGTGACCAGTGCTGCATTCACCATAGGCTTGAAAAGGGATCAAAACATTCAAATGTACAAAAGTCACCAACACGGGGGCTGTGCAACACGCTGATGCCTGGCTTCAAGCCTGGCTCAGCTGCCACCCCCAAAGTGGACAGAGGCAGGAGATTCTACCTGCCAGGCACCATAACCAGAACGGAGGGACACCAGCAGCTTTCTAGCTCCAGATACTGTACTACTAGACCCAGGGCCACCACACATCATGAGCAAGACAGATCCAGGGTTCTGGCTTGAGGTGGTTCCAGATGGCAGCTTGGGGGGGGGGGCAATCTGAGCGGACAAAGGCAGGTGGCTTGGCAGATGGTGTCACAAACGGTAAGACAGCTTGCTAGGGTGGTAGTGGTGACAAGAGGCAGGCAGCCATCTTGGCCTTCCTGCTGCAACCATGATTCCTGGCCCTTTTGTGCCCATGGGACTAAGAAACATGTCCCCCTCCAAGTAGCCTATAACATGATCATGAATCCACCCAACCACAACTGCACCGTTGATCAACAGAGGAGCGAACACAGCTAAGAACACAGTGCTTGTTGCTCCCTCGCCAGGCAGGCCACTGGCCACTCTAACCCAGGAAGCACTCAAGGATTCTAATGAAGGTTCGTATAAAACACCCCCTGCATGGCTGGAGCCAGAAGTGACGCCCAGGGCCCAGCAGGGGACAGCACCAAGCCAGGAATATGGAGGTGGGCCGTGGCCAGACTTACTGGCATTCCCACCACAACGTAGCTCTCCTCCTCAAACTGGTCAAAGGTGGACCACCTTGACACTTTGGGTGCTGGCAGTTGTCATAACACCAGGCCCTGCCCTGGAAGGAAGTCTCAAAAAAGGCAGTCGACGGGCAGGCCGCGTGAAGAAGAAGAGGAAGAGGAGGAGAACAGCTACTGTACTTCTGGGCTCTTTATAGACGCAGCCCTGTCAGGAGCACAATAAAAGGACAGGCTGTGCCAAAGACCTGCAACACGGCTTCCTCTGCTCTTGGCACCTTCCAAGGAGGAAGAGGGCCTTGGTTGCACCCAGAGCCCTCACACACGGAGACAGGCACCGTAACACACGCACATTCACTCCCCAACCTGTGAAGGGCACTGTGGAGAACTGACTAGTGATCAGGAGATGGGGTTTCCTCCAAAGGTCAGGCAAGGCAAAGATGCCCCTCTCGGCCTCCCCCCCCCATCCCCACCAAGGAGGCAAGCAGGTCCTCCGAGCCACACACAGTCCTCTGAACCAGCCAGGGCTGGGATCCACACAGCTCCTCATGCATGGGGCCGTGGGCAAGGCCAGGCTGCCAAGAGTCAACCCCGAGGGGGGCGCGGGGGCGGCCGGCCAATCTCCACGGTGATGTTGGTATACATGGGACGGCGAACCTTCTCCACCAGGCGGTACTGCAGGGAGCCGATGCCATCACGTTTCATGGTCACCTTGGTATTCTGGATTTTGGTGAACCTGTCAGGAGAACCAGAGAGAAGCTCATCTTACACACGAAGCTCACCTCCTAAGCTAATTCCAATGCCATTTAAACTTACCAACAATCTCTCCTATGAGCCAAATGGAAAAACCTAACAATGCTTTGCATAATCTGGAACGAGCCTGATTCATTCTGTATCTGTTACGCTTCAGCCCTGCCTTTCCTCCATGGTTCTCCTCCTTCACACTTTACCTTCACAACAACAACTCTGGGTCAGGCTACAAATTTGTGGTGGACTCAAGGTTACCTGTTTTGTTTCATGGCCCGATGGGGGTTAGAACCTGGATCTCGCAAGTCTACACCCAACATTCTAAACACTACACCATACTCTTTTATTTGGCTGTTGGCTGTGTAAGCAAGTGCCTAACGTAACCAATTACTAATCAACAGTGAGACAATTTCTGTAGCATCAAAGCATTTTCCATGGTTTATCCCATTAACACTATATGGGACTGCTGAAACTAAATACAGTGGACCCTCGTATAACAAATGGTTTGTATAGCATAAAATCTGTACAATATAAAAACTTCCAGATAGGGGGAATTTGCTTAACAGAATTGCCTATGGGGTGAATCCATACAACTTAAAAATAGTTGTGATTAGGGATTACTCCATTTTCAATGCATTCCTATGGGAAATTTGTATAATGGGAAATTTGCTTAACAGAATTTCATTTGGAATGAATTAATTCCTTTATACAAGGTACACCTGTAGTTCCCTTTGAACACGTGAAGGGATGTAGGCCCTGAGTCTCTGGAAACACATTAGCAGTGGAGAACACATTTGCTAAAAGAAGCTAAAACAAGAATCTCCCATTATGATCCCCTGTGGCTGGAAGTCATGTCACAAAGCAGCAGCTTGGAGATTTGAACATGGTGGATGCACTGAAAGTGCTAAGGCAGATAGGAAACTACTACCACAACCACCCTACCTTTCCAAGATTAATTATACATCCAATAATGTATAATTAATGGTACCGATATCCAGTGTTTCATGAAGCTGAGTAAGTATATTGTCCTCCAGGAATCCTGAATGAACATCCTGCTGATCAGGCATTTCTCTGATTCTTCTCAGTAAACATTCAAGTAAGGAGCAGGGCACAAGCATCCTTCTCTCCCTCACCCCCCACAGAACACTAATTTAATCCAATGCATCAGGTAGAGAGGACTGGAAGGAACATACCACAATAAAATGTTTGGCAGCTGGAAGTTGAGTTATGGCAACTGGACTCATCTTGTCAGATCACTACTCTTCTAACCAATTTATACTCCCTGTTGGCTTCACTTCACCCAAGTCTGAATAGGCTCCTTAGATGGAGAATGGCCACGGGTGAGAGAAAGTCACTGTGTGAAGGTCACACCTCTACAGCCCTTCCCACATCCATTCAACAGTAGCCTTGTGGTGAAGGGGTGAAGCAGTGGCCTTCTTGGAGAAGGTGTGAAGTGACAGATGAAAGGGCCACATGATAAACAGGAGACAGATTGTGCCTAAGTCCTCCACCCCTGTTGTGAGAGGCCACACCCCTGGCCATTGTCCATCTAATGAGCCTATCCATCCCAGAGTGAAGCATAAACTTGAGGTCTCCTACCAACCTTTCTCAGACCAAAAAAAGCTACTTGGAGGAGTAGCAAAACGTTTTGATCTAACAAGAAAAGAAGTCCATTTTCCAGGACTCGACTTCCAGATAATCTCAATAGGATGGCTGAGGATCTTCACAGACAAATTGTTTGGTTGTGCAAGACTGGAAGTTGACAGGTGGCAGAAGTCGATTCCAGAGAAATGCTTACACAGTAGGGTATGGAAGATGTGGCCCTCCTTATGTCGCATTCTAGTTCCCACAGGGCACGGACAAGGTAGAGGGAAATCCAAGTGCAACAATACCTGGGAAGGCCCATGCCTGTGCCTTCGGAAGAGATGCAAAATATTGTGTGGGGCATGCATTTGTATATATGCTTTGTGAGATCCTAGGGAGGGAAGGTGAGTTTGAAAGCACCTTTCTCTCCACTTCCCCCAGCCCCCCCCACCTCCCAAACGACGGTGCTTTTAGGCTGTGTGTGTACGAAGAAACAAAGGCAAATATATTTATTGGAGCTGCAGCTGCATCATGGAGTTTGTGGGAGCCCTTTGTCGGGAGGCTACATATGCGCTCTCTCTCTCTCTCACCGCTGGGGATTGGGCTCATTGTGTCGATCACGCTCGTGCTTGATCATGCGGTAGCGCCCAATGCGGGCATCAGGACGAGACACTTTCATGCCATTCAGCGAGATCCTGTGCAAAGAAAAAAATTACAGCTCAGAGATCAGCAAAAGACCTCACTATAACCCCAGCAGAAATTAGTCCTCCCTCCCCCAGCTTCATCCCCTCCCCATTCTGGATTTTCAGAACTCTGGGTCACAGAAAGAAATCTTCTATTTGACCCGGTCTCGTACATACCACTTGATCTATCTCTTGCGCATTGTTGAACAACAATCTGCCCAGTGCTATTTCAGATCCAGGAATACAATTAAGGGGTTGTGGCGGTGAAATAGTGATTATGTACCAGCTTGCAGTGTTTGCCAGCTAGCCCAACCCTCCTAGTCCCAAGAGAATGAGCCTCCCTTGCCAATTGATGCCTTCCCGAGCCATCACATGGGAAGGCAGACTATGCAGCTCCCGCAACCCACCCACAGAGAACGCGGACAGGACAGGCTTAGCCTGCCTGACCCAGTCTCTCACGCACCGGTTAAAGATGTCGTCATCTTCCCCACCCCAGCCCCAGTACTCGTTAGGGAAGCCATTGATCTTCAGAAACTGTGTCTTGCTCAGGCCAGAGACACCTCCAAAGTAGCCAGAATATGGCAGCCTGCAAGGGACAAGCAGGAGAGACGGGAAATCAGTCACGCTTAGAAATGGGTTCGGAACCTGAGTGGTCCAAGCCAGTCCTGCCTGCAGTTCAAACCACGCTTCTCGAGTATGACATCAGCTACACCCCCCGACACACACACACATATATCGTGACCTTCTCAATTCACTCCCACCTTCCCATCTGGAATTTGCAACTGGATTCACACCACTGCTTATGCCATCAGCATATATACCTTTTCCAAATGTCTGCTTATCCACTCCGTGAGGCAGTGTCACAGGGACATCCCTGACAGCATTTTGCATAAGCAGCAGCAAAGACTGTATTTAACAAGAGAATACCTGTAAATGTTTTAGACAACTGTAATGTAGGGGCCCATGTAAGAGGAAAGTGCCTATCTTCCTGGGGTGGGGTTGTGTGCCCTTCTAGTCAATGTCAGAGAGTAACTCCTCTCATCCCCACCCACTGACATATTGGTTGCACATAAGTTCCCTGCCCATGCTATATTGTAGTCTACAAATGATGCATAGGCCAGTGTTGGCGAACCTATGGCATGGGTGTCAAAGGTGGCACTTGGAGCCCTTTCTGTGGGCACCTGACGTTGCCCCTTCACAGCCACCTGTATTCAGGTTAAATTGCTGTATTGGCATTTTGCAAAAAATTAGTGGGTTCTGAATCGCTGTTTGGGCACTCGGTCTCTAAAAGGTTCACCATCACTTATATAGGCCTCCACAAGGTCAAGAGCATAGAGAAGAAACCATCCTATGCATTAGGAGTGGGAAAAATCCATCCTCCATATGTTGTCGGACTGCAACTCCCATTGGCCTTAGGCAGCATACTCCGTGTTGGGGAATGGTGACAACTGCAGCCCATCAACACCTGGAAGGGCACAGTTTACCCACCCCTGATGTGCCGGCAGGATATTCTTGTCTCCACAGCCTCCAAATTGGCAAATCTAAGACTGCTACACTGGAATAGTAAATTATATGTCCAAACTGATCAGCTTGCACAAAGTGTCCTTGACTGTACAAGTTAATACCACACTAGTGTCTTAGGAAAGATGAAAATGTACACTTTTAAACTTTCCCTTAAGAAGACACACTCGGACCTGTGCATTGTTCAGAAAAACAGACAGAAGAATGAATCTGCTTGTAAACAAGGCACCAAAGGAAAAGATGACTTGTTTTCAACACCACTGTTAAAAGTAAAACGCTGCCTTTTTGGTGCCAACAAAGCTGAAATGTCAGCAAATTTAGCAGCAGTATCAGACGTGTGGTTTTGGTAGGCCAAAGCAGCATCCTGATCCTGAGAAGCTGTCCACTCACGGTATAAGATAACATAAACAGTTAGGCCAGTTGTTGGTGTAACACGGTGCCATTCCCAACACATATCAGACTAGTATGTTGGATAGACCATCTGACAAATAAAATAAAATAAAATAAACCCAGCCCATTCACTCACCGAAAACCAAACTTATCCATGGCAACAGCAAAGTGTCTGGGCTGGTCATAGCAGCGATAGATATTCCTGTCATCCATGGGCACAAGGTCAACATCACTGAAGATGAAGCAGTCATAGCTCTCATCATCTCGGAGGGCTTCCAGAAAACCCACATTCAAAAGCTTGGCTCGGTTAAAGGTATCTTCTCCAAACTGTGTGGAAAGATCAGCAAGGTTGAACTTCCCATGCTTAGACGGTATATCTTCAAAGTGCCCCTCTCTCATTACATCCCAGTGTAAAAAACTATTTTACATCCCCCCATCACTTTTCTATAACTGCTTTTGCAAAATTTGCAAAGTTCCACCAAATGGCGGATCTACTCAAAATGGAGTGCATGCAAGGCATGCCTATTGGATGTTCCACGCTTACCCTGAATGAAGTGCTGTGGTCGTGGCCCATTGGTACAAGGAAGATACAAAGGTCCATAAGTTATCTGGCCCAGAAGCCTCCGCTTGGTTGTGAGGAGACACTATGTGGGTCACAGTACCTCAAATAATCTGTTTGAGCCACATGCCAGAGATGGGCGGGCGGAACATTTGGGGTGGGGAGGTGCCCAAAAATCAGCAGGGGTGCTCCATCTTCACTTCCTTTCTCTCCCTCTGGAACCCCTTCGGTCTTTACCTCCCCTTCCCAACACATAGACTCCCATGAAAGGAGAGACCATTCTGGGTAGAGGTCAGAACTATCCACTTCAGAAGGCTTCTGAAGACCTTAGGAGACCTGCTCTACTCCTACTAAGGTCGCTTTTACACAACCCCTAAAATCCGAGGCAAAGGGCTCCAAAATGCAGAGCTTAAAATTTTTTCCCACCAGCTCCGGACTAAAAAAAAGTTAAGTATGACCATGCCCACCTAAGTGCGTCCCAGCGCATTTTCCAAGTACCTGGTCTCCGAAGGTGACAAATTTCTGATGCGGATTGCAAAGCCTTGTTTCTTTCCTTTTTTTTTTTGCCCCCCACCCCTTAAAGAGACTGGAATGCTTCCTGGAGCAGCTCCTGACGGCAGAGCGGAGGTGAGCCTGCATTCTTTTCTCCCTTTTTTTTCTCTCCCTCCCCTCATGCAGACAGGAGCAAGGGAGTGCGGAGGGGTGGGAACACAGCAAGAGGACCAAACCCCCAATATTTCTGGTCCGAATTTAAGTTGCCAGCGGATCTTAGGGGTCGTGTAAAAGCACCCTAAGACTACAGAGGCTTGTTCTTCTGAGGACTGGGCCACATTCATTCTTATCAGTTCTGCCAAGCAGAGTAGTATGTTCTAAAAGCAGCTGTCTTACTCTCCACTGCTATCACTTCTTACACACCTGGTTGATAATATAGATGCCATAAGACACCTTCTGACGCCGTAGAATTGGGTGCAGGTAGTGCAGCCAGTATTTGAGGTGATGCTCACGGTGACGGAAAGGGATGAGAATGGCCACCTTTTGGCGAGGCACACAGTCCGGGGGTGAGTACTTGCCACCCTCCTGTACATCTGGGTTCTCTCGCTGTACCCTCTCCATACTCATGGGGGAGCTAAATTCAATCAGGAGCCGGCCCACTGTAAAGAAAATGGTTCTGTGATTCATATATCAGCTATGCAAGTGCAGCACAGACATCACAAACACTGCAGTTTTCACTAGCCAAGCTAGCAAAAGCCAAAAGCAAAGCTGCTTATATACTACCCCATAGTGCTTGAAGCACACTATGGGTGGTTTGCAAGCAACTATGCAGTCTACACATTGCCCCCCCCCGCCCCGCCAGCAGGCTGGGTACCCATTTCACGAACCCTGGAAGGATGGAAGGCTGAGTGAACCTTGAGCCTGCTACCTGGAATTGAACCCCAGGTCGTGAGCACAGTCATGGCTGCAGTACATCAGTTAAACCACTGCACCATGAGGCTTAGTGGCAGGACACTCTCCAGAAAAATTTAGCTGAGAAACCTAGGGACCAATGTTTATCAGGTGTAGAGGCAGCAAGCAGTCAAGACACAAGCATCCCAAACAAAACCTTTGGCACCCAGATGTTCTTGGAATAAAACCTCAAGAAGCCTTCCTTAGTAGCTGTGCTGACCAGGATTTCTGTGAGTTGCAGTCCAAGAATATACGGGGACCCGCAGTTGGGAACCACTGCTATAGGCCAACCAATGAACCCAGAGTTCTCCGAAGAACAAAGCAGGACTATGAGCAGGGAAAGAAATAAGTGTAGGACAGAATGCAAATGTCTGTTCTAAGTGAGTACTGAAGAAATACCAAAAGGCCCTGCCAGCATCCCTAAAATAACAGCCCAGACCAGACAGGTGGATTTCAATACCAGTCTAAAACTGTAGCAAGGTAGCCTGATGGTGGCAATAACCATTTGATAAGAAAAGGTGGGGAGGCATATAACTGTCTTTGCATCAAAGAAAGAGAAATCCTTTGAAATCCAGTGGGGATTGTGGGGATTAGTTCTCTTAAACACTGAATGCTTTGCCATGCACCCTTGGGAAAAGACAGCACTCCTGCCTGTTAGTACATGCAGGAGACAGGTTTGAAAACATGGGCAGCACTTGGAAGGAAGGGCCATAGAATAGCCATAAGCACAGCTTTGTGCTGTCTGAAAGGGGGGGGGGACACCCTGCATACTCTGCAATAAAGAAGCCAAATTGAACACATTAGTAGAAAAATATGTTGCAATGGACATTTCTAATGAACTTCATCTGGTTTTACCACTGGCTTCTGCTTATGCCAGTAGAAGTGCAATGGTATAAATCATTGTCTCTAGTTGACAGTGTGGCGTAGTAGATAGAGTAACAGGCTAGGACTCAGGAGGCTTGAGTTCAAACCCCTTCTCACCTATAGAACCCCCACCCCCCACTGTGGAATTTGTAAAAACTCCTTAAATACCTCACTTGCACTGAAAGCCCTATTAGGGCCACTATACGTCAGTTCTGACATGTCAACACATGGCAACCAAGTTGCTGCTCATATCCCTCAGTGTATGCCAGTCATAATTATTTATTTTAGTATTTATAAAACCTATGAACGGCCTGACTTAGTGAAATCACTACTTGGGGTGGTTAACAAAATCTAGAAATACCACATGAGCCACAACAACCACAACAAAATCACATCCCAGCCATGCAATTTGGCCTGTAGTAAGGGATACAAACAGCACCTTGTTTGCTAGTGGTGGTTTCTAGATTTGATTCATGCCACTGCATTTACATTGGTGTAAACAAACAATAGGATTCTGCCCATTATGTATTTCACATAATTGAGTGCATTTTAGCAAGGACCAAGACAAATAAGGAGATGAAGAATGGAAGGGGGGAGGTCCGAAAGTGCAGGAAGGCAGACTAGCAAAAGTTTGGGTTGGAAATGGCAGGATAGGACATTGGGTTGTTGTTCGATATAGGAAAAAAAACACCCACTATCTGTCCTCTGAAAATGTCACTGAAAGCATTTTTCAACATAGAGTATATGGTTTTCCTACTTTCAAATGCATTCTCACTACAAAACTGGCTTCACTGCTCAACAGGATAGGATTTCAGGATCTGCAAGGCTGGCCTGACCCTGTAGATTTATTCATCCTCCTCTTCCAGAGGCTGTTTGTCATACTGTACCAGTAGGAAGCTGAGACACAGCACAACAGGTGGGAAACAGGGCAGACAGAAACCTGATAACAGCAATGGATGCAGTGGCTGGATGGGGTGGGGGGTGGGGTGGGGGCTCTGTGGCCTGGGCAAGGCACAGGGACTCATTGGCAAACTCACCTAGACCAGGAGGCATCTCTGGGCAGGGCGGTAAGGGCTTCTCGGTGACAGTGTTGTTCCTGACAGACCTGGCACTCGGGGCCAGGAGCTCGGGGCCCAGCGGCCCCACCGTGCCGTTCAGCCGAGAGACGTTGGCATAGGGCAGGCCGCGAGAGGAGGAGTTGCGCACATTGAAGCGGCTGAAAAAATCCAGGCGCTGGGCATAGACGTCAAAGTACAGGATCATGATGATGAGGAAGTGCAACAAACACAGGAGCAGCACCGCTTTGCAGATCCTCTCCAGGGTCACACCCACCAGCAATCTGCTCATCTTCTGGGCACAGGCTGGCCAGCATCAGGGGGGCACGGGGTGGGGGGACTGTGGCCCAGGCACCGAACCTCCTGGAGGAAAGGAGGAGGCATCAGGAAACACCCCGCTTCACACGAAAAACAGCATTCATTCACACACACACACACACACACACACACACACACACACACCTAGATTTCATTCTTTAAGAAGCAACCATTAAAGCCTTTTGCTGATCTTGAGAGTGTTTTCTGGTGTAAGACCTTCCCACCCACCATTTCCGTCTCTCCCAACGACTATACACACCTGTGTTTCGGATATTTATTTTAACTGATGAGTCCTTCTGGTCTCTTAAGCATCCAGATAGCCTATCTCCCTCTATAGCAGTGCTGGCAAACCTTTGGCACTCCAGATGTTTTGGACCACAACTCCCAGAATTCCAAGCCTGTATTGCCAATGACAAAGGACTGTGGGAGTTGTGGTCCAAAACATCGGGAGTGCCAAAGGTTCGCCACCACTGCTCTATAGGGTAATACTGATAGCTGAGCATAAATGAGTGCAGCTTACAGAACAGTAGCAAAACGTTGCAGGACAAGGCATCCTTAGGGGGATGACAAGAGGGTAGGAAGGTAAGCAGCAGACATCCCACTTAACAGCAATTATATAGGCATCTTTCTGCCTTTGGCAGGAAAATGAAAGCAGGATGGATATCCCTTGAACATGGGGAAGGGCAAACAATAAAATAAAACGTCTTGTGGCCATTACCAAATGCAAATGGAAGACTGGGCTATAGCCCATATACCTTTACAGGTCATGTGGGTATGCACATGGCCTATGCCACTTTGTTTGGAGGACTGGGGTGTGAAACCCAATCCTTGGCTTCAGGCCTGCTGTTTCCTGCCTCCTCTAAGACAAAGATGCCTGGCAAAAATCAACATGCCAAGAACTTTACATCTAAGGGCACTTTTACATGACCCCTAAAATCCGAGGCATAGGGCTCCCAGATGTGGAGCTTAAAATTGTTTTCCCACCAGCTGCGCACTTTAAAAAAAATAAGTACGACCACGCCCACCTAAGCGTGTCCCAGCGCATTTTCCAAGTATCTGGTCTCCGAAGGTGAAAAATTTCTGATGCGGATTGTAAAGCAGTGAGTGCCAGGTTCTCCTCGCCTTCTGTTTGGTTTTTTTGCCCCCTGCCCCTTTAAGAGACTGGAATGCTTCGGGGGGGCAGACGGAGGTGAGCCTGCATTCTTTTCTCCCTTTTTTCTCCCTCCCCTCACCGCAGACAGGAGCAATGGCGTGCGGAGGGGTGGGAACACAGAAAGCAGAACAAACCCCCACGATCTCTGGTCTGAATTTAAGTTGCCAGCAGATCTTAGGGGTTGTGTAAAAGTGCCCTAAGATTAACCTCCTGGCAAACCTCATGTTTGAACTTTTCGTACTTGCTTTGAAGAAATGGAATTTGCCCACGAAAGCTTACAATGATTATTTTTGTATTAGCAGAATATCAAGTTATCACCTATAGCCTCGTCTCGCATTTGTACTGGACAATAAGCTAAGAGAGAGTTTATGTCCTTTGCTAAGGATGGAAGCAGGGCCTCCCTCCCTTATCTTTCCAGTGACAGCTTAGACACTAGCCAGACCCAGCTTTATTTGCAAAACAGCTCCCATCCCACACCTACTCACCCTCTCTTTTCCATATTCAGTCATCTCTTTAAGCACTTGGCCCCACCAAAGCTCTAGTGTGTGTCTGTGTGCGTGCCTGCAAGCACACACATGTAAAATGGAACACAGATCAATCAGCCCTTACCACCACACATCTTCAAAAGAAACACGGCATTTAGAAAGTGATAATTCTCAAGCACGACCAACCATATTTAAGAGGGGTGTTCTACTTCCACTTTGAAATCCTCCTGTTCCAAGCTGTGAGTCCCACATTTTTGCAAAGGGAAGAAAAAAAGGTAAGCGGGGCGTCAGGATGAACCGCATAAGGCTGTCTCATCTTATCAGCAGGATTTCTCTCACTTTCGACCATGAATTCAGAGGATAATAGCAGGTTGGCTGTACAGGAAACAGAACAGGCTCAGATTTCCAAGACAACTGCTCCGCAGGGCTGTGAACAAGGTCTGCAAGCCACGGCCAAACCTCTGGAGAAACCTGAAGCATCAATAACTTTGAACTGTCTGCTCCCACCCCATCTTTGTTTATATGGCATGGGAAGTAGTATGTGTACAAGTCTATATACCGACAAGACCCTCCTTTCTCAGCTAGAGGTTCTCCTGAAGTTCTAGATCAGACCACCCACCATCCATGATGATTAGGTGTGCTGGCTGGGGCTGCTTGCAGTCTAACACCTCTGGAGGATACCTTGCTGGGGGCAGGGACTGTGTTAAGCAGAGAAGGCAGCATTCTTTAACCAGAGACCCACACTCATGGGTTGCCATGGGTCAGAAGCAACCTTACACCACGTAACAACAACATAACAAGAAAGCACCACCTGAATGAAAAGAAGCTACATAAAACATAAGAAAGCTAAAGTCAAAAAATTTCACAGGGCATCCTTCCTCTCACTGACAAAAAGGTTTTCAAATAACACTGCTGCAGGCAACAGGGAAAGGTATCTCATTCTTAGTGTAATACAGAGGAATGTTATAATAAGCTGTTTTATTCAGCCAAACAGTGGGCTCCTCACAAAGCACTTAATACGTCGAACAGCTGCGCATTTACCAGCATACCATAATCCTATGCAATCTCTCTCATTCCTTGTGAATAAAACAACCAACCTTTTCCATGACTTGACTGGTTTCCGTGACCATTGTGAAAGGAACAAAACACACCTCCCTATCTAGAAATGCTGGGTTGAGGAGTGAGGAGAGCATGATGAATGCAGTGGCATTTCTATACTTGTAGGAGACACTGCAGAGAGGCATTGGGGAGCAATCACTGTTTGTAAAAACCATATTCAGAAGACTGAACATCTGTATCTGTTTTTACTTCAATCAGTTGATAACAACCGCCATCACCATTTTCTGGCTCCAAATTCATAATTAACATATTCACTCTACTTAGGTATAGTTGACACATAGGGCAGATAAAATGAGTAAAGTGTCTTGAAACTGTAATATGCCTGTACGTTAAGGACAGACTTACAGTAATGCTTTCCCATGGAGGGAAAAATCTACCCACAGAGAAATGAAGATTTTAGAGAAAAGGCAACTTTGTCACTGCTGTTAAAACTTTCCTGTACACAGCAGGGACTTTTGCTGTGAAGTACAAGGCATGGAATGAAAAGACAGGTCGACAAACAAAAAACTAATGATGAATTGCTACCCGCAAATTACAATTTTTTATAATTCTTGAAATATGAAAACTGAAGACAGGAGAGCAGGGAAAGAGATTCTTTGGGAATGCTACATCTTGCTACTTCTTTCAGGAGACAATGAAGACAGTCCAGGGAATGAGAGTACACTACAAAGGTGGAGGAATGAACCATCAAACATCAATGCCCCGTTAAGCCTCTTTCTTGTCCTACTTCCCTATAGCATGGCATACCAAACGAAGCATACAGTGAGAGAAATTCATGAGCAGAAGGCAACAAAGCCAGCAGCATATGGAAACCACATGAGAAGAATGAAGCTGCAAACACAATTGCAATTGCTTTGCACTGTTTTCTGTGTCTTTTTGCCAAACCCACTAAACTACGATAATAAAGATGTAGAAAGGCCCTGCATCAGGGAGAACCAGGCTGCTGAGTATATCATATCTGCACTGAAACTATGTAGCTATTTAATAAATTGTAATGGGCTGGGATGATGGACAGCTGTGTTCTGGAATCTCAGCATCAGTCATTTCCCATGACATTTGCTGGCATGGCATTTCCTAGCTCCCCTGAACTTTGTGGAGGGATACATCACATCAGCCTTCCTGATATCTTCAGCAAGCGCAACCGGGAAGATACTATAGTGCAGGGGTGCCCAAACTTTTTGTAAGGAGGGCCAGATTTCGTGGCTGAGAATGTGTCAGGGGCCGGTTGCTCCCCAACCCTGCCACCCCACTGCAAGCCCCACCTACTTTCTTTTAAAAAAACATGGGGTGAAGGAGGGGGAGGGAGGGGTGGGCCAGCCAGCGGCGGGCCACTCAGAATGGCCTGGCGGGCCGGACTTTGGGCAGGCCTGCTATAGTGAGACAACCTCTTGGTGAAGCTAAGACACAAAGCAGGGATTAACCAGTCTACTTCCCCCTACCCTTAGGATACTACCTGCAGAAGTCTCCTAAAGGAGATAAATGCAATATACAGAGGTTAAAAGCATTCTGAGATCCACTGTGTTTCTTCCCAAAGGAGTCAATCTCCTTTCCCTTTTCCCCTTGATTAAGTACATAGCTGGATATCCATCGTACATGGAAAGTACAGGCAAGAAGCGCAAAACACAGGCAAGCGCAGAGGAGATAAGGGCTTTTTGCAATGTTAACAATCCACTAATGGAACCAAATTGCAGCTGGGCTGCTCCTTGGCTGTGAATAATTTAACTGGAAATTCAGCCCTCTCTTCTGCCTAGTGATCATCAGAGAGTTAGATAATGCTTAGATAATTTGTGTGCATTTAGAAATATTCTGTTTTTGATCTAAATCAAAACATAACTGTTAAGCTGATAATATTATTTGCAACCCCAACGTGTGTTATATGTTTCAGATGACTAGCAAGTCTGTAAAGGTATGTAAAAAATAAAAAATGATATACCAATGTCTCCAGAAAGACAAATGCAACACATATGGTGCTTTTTAGATACACTTCTCCAGGTTAAGTAAAACATACAACAATCTAACGAAACCTGTTCAGATCGGTAACTGTTATACAGGGTCTCCAGGGGCAGGAGAGCCTTTGGCTTAAGCAAAAACCTCAGGCAAGTGGCACTGCCAGAAAAGGTAAGCTGCTCTCTGCCAAGGCACTTGTGAAATTGATCCAACAAGGCCATTCTTTCCCAGGGATCTTCTAGGCACTCCAGGCTTTAGGTCTGTGGTGTTGTTGTTTTCTTCTATTTGAATTCTGAGAGGCACCAACTGATGTAAATAAACCCCCAAAACTCATCCACCTACCATTAAAGAACTGTACAACCCACAGTTTATACTGAATGAATGAATGTTTTTTTACAGTTGTTAACCAAATCACACATAGTACTTCGGAGGACTAGAAATGAAAGGAGTGGACCGCCATCCCACTTAAGACATCTACTTCCAGTTGCCCTAAGCTTCCTTAATTTCTGTAGCACAGTTTAAGGTAGAGGGTAGCTAATAATTATGTTGCTGCTGCTCTTGTTTTTAAAAATCAGAAATCCTTGGTGATCTGCTACAAATTACCCAAATGCCCACTAAAATGTAAGATGTACATTTTGCTCATTCCTCTTCTACTTTGTACAGTGCAAACCTCCTGGTAAACACATATACATATATGCGTTTATATATGCTCCACTGTTGTCATGTATTATCTTCAGGATGAGGCCCTCCATTCCTAAAACCAGCTGCTCCCTTGCCTCTGGAGGACAGCACGGTTCCCACAGAAGGCTCCTGCTTACTACTGGGAAATATTTTGTCAAGAATCTAGAAAAACAAGGAACTCAAAGTGATCCTGTCAGAAGTGGCAGCGCTGGAGTAGGGGGCAGGGTGGAGAGGGAGGGAGGGAGAGAGAGAGAGAGATGCCTGTAGAGCAGGTGCAGGAGAACTACCCTTCCACCCTCCAATTCTAAGCACTCCGGAAGCAGCGCCTTGGGGGATTGTGCAGGAGCCATCTTGGGGGAGGCTGGCTGGGGGAGAGACCCTCACACGCGCGGTCAAACCGGCGAGACACACCTTTGCTAAAGCACCCCTCTCCCCGTACTTGCCCGTAAGCCGAGATCAGTCTTCGCCAGTGCACCCGAGCAACAACCAGGTAATCCTGGATCGACTCAAGAACTTGTGCACCCAGGAGCATCCATCTACGTACACCCCTTGCAAGCACCTACCTGCCTACAACCCGAGGTCCGCGCGCAAATAATGCTCGCGCTTTCCCCGAGGGAGGAAGAGGAGGAGGAGGACAAGGCGGCATCCTCCTCCCAAAAACAAGGCCGGCGCGCCGAAGGTTGGGCCCGCTTGGGGATGCGCCCCAAAACCCAGGGGGGGGTGGCTGCAGGAAATGGAGGGGGAACGCAAAGTGGGGACCGGGGAGCCAGACAGGCTGGGAAGGAACACCCCTCCCCAGCCCCCTTTCTCCAGGGACAACAAAAAGAAGGTGCCAGGCCGGAAAGGAGAGGAAGGGTCTGCAGCCGCCGCTTCCCGCCGCCCACCACCATCGGCTCTGCCTTCTTCCCCGCGCCCTTCCTTCCCCCTTTCCCCCCCTTCCCCGGGCAGCGGGATCGGTCTAGACCAGGGCCCCGCGCTCACCGCCTGCTCGTTCCCGGCCGTGCGTGCCGTCAGCTCTTCTTGGTGCCGCTTTCTCTCTCTCTCCCGGCGCCCGGGCCGGGGGGGCTCAGGGGACGGCGCGGCGACACCCCCACCTCCCCGCCGGCCCCAGCCCAGCCCGGCCCGGCCTCAGAGCGGGCTGCTGCTGTTCGGCCAACAGCTACGGCGGCCCCTGCGCCCCATCCCGGGCAGCACAGCGGAGCCGAGAGAGGGAGGAAGGAAGGGCGGCCAGACGGGAGAGCGGATCGGGCCTGTTGGGGCGCGCCAGCAGCAGCAGCTCCGCCTCTTGCACGCTCAGCGCCGCCCCGGCCAACCCTTTCCAGCCACTCGGATCCAGGCGCGCCCCCCGCCGCCGCCGCCGCCGCCCCTCCCCGGCTCCATTCAGCGCAACAGGACCCGGGGGTGGGGGTGGCGCCCTTCCAAGGAATCACATGGGAGAGGAATGGCGATCTGCGCGAGCGTCTGCGGGATTGGTCGAGGACCGGACGGATCGGCCCGTTGGATCCACTACTAAGTCGTCTGGATCCGTTAAAACAGAAGCGTCGGGAGCCTCCCTCTCGCGTCGTTGCCACCCACCTACCCGGGAAAAGCATTGGTGGTGATGTCTTCTTCCGACTTCATTATAGTGGCCGTGCTCCATGATGCAAATACAACCTAATGTAATGCGTGCTTTCAGTTTTCGGCTCTAGTACAAGAAGAAGCGTGTGGAAAAGAGAGTGCTTTTTTTAAAAATCCCGACCCGAGTGCATCTCCCTTCCTTCTTAAAATAGATATATTAAAAAATTAAAAAGAAACCTTCATCCCTTGCTTCACACCTCTGGAATTAAGAAATAAGACGTCCAGATCGATGCAAGTTTAGCTTCAGCGGTGAAAAAAAAAGGAAGCCAAAGAGGAGCGCCTCTGTAATCAGCCACTGCCTGAATCAGGAAAATAATACTGGATGGAACCGCCAAAT
>JAHTLZ010000129.1:51189829-51239100 GCA_023846285.1 Phrynocephalus versicolor
CACACACACACACACACACACACACACACACACACACACACACACACGGGGGGGGGGCGGGGGGGACTTCTAGCTTGGTATTCTGGAGTCAGTGATGTCCCATGTGTTCAGTGGGATGCTTTCCATCTCCTAAAATGGAATGCAGAGGGACCTTCAGGCTTCCTTCCAAACCGCAGATCTATAGAGTAGAGAACGGCATTTAATGGAGAATAGAAGATCAAAGGAGCCATTCAGGGCTACTACATTGTCTCTCTTCTGTCCTGTATTTTGACCTTTAAATGTACAGGTGGCAGCAGGTGGGGATGACAGCAGGAGGGCCCACTACAGTGTTGCTGTAGCTTTCTTCTCCATGGGAGGGCCTCTCCATCAGCCTCTCTCTCCCTCCCCCTTCCTCCTCTGGGCCGAGTTATTCTAGTCACAAATGTTGAATGCATCTGCCGCCACTGTGCCAGCCTAGATGCTGCATCTGGAAAGAAGATGAGAGATGCAAAGAGCCTTCTTATCACCAAAGGCAGGACGAAATGATGTCGGTGCCGCTCACCCACAAGGGACACTTGTAGATGGGCAGCCATAGTTCTGGGCCATCTAGGGAATGGCACCCATGAGAAACATTTGCTTCCTCTCTCCCCTAAAGCCTTTTCTATCTGAAGGGATCTTTGGGTTTTTGCTTGGATAACTATGTACAGGATGGAGCCCATCAAGGGAAGGGAAAAAGGACTGCACTGGAGCGCCAGCCAAGAAAAAGCTCCACACTGTTCAGACCCCTGGATTTGTGAGATTGTAGGTGTGCCCAACAGCACTCGGGGTTGCACACTTGATTTCTCACATTTGTAAATTGTCAAGGATAATACGCACAACATGGATGGGAAGGTACAGATATGGATGGGCAGCTAAGGGGGGAGCTCCAGGCATTCCCGGTTCCCTAGCAAGCTGTTCCCTTACTTCCCCAGCCCCAGGTAATAGGACAGCCTAGCGATCCAGACAGCAAGAACAAAGCACCATGTACTAAGGAGGAGGCAGAGACCAATAAGCTGCACCTGAGGTTGGGGCTGGAGCTGGTGGGATCCAGGCGTAGAGGAAGAAGAGGGGGAAGTTATACTGACCCAGTGATGGGAGCACTGGTCCAGGACGGGAGTGGATGCAATAAAGGGCAAGTGGGATTGACTAGGCACACACACACACCACCGCCCCGGACACTACCAGGACAGGGAGAACCAGGCACCTAACCATCTTTTGCACCCTGCTCTCCCAACCTTAACAAAGAGTAGCAGTGAGCGACAGGTCTCCATGGAGCCCAGGGTCAAGGAGAACCTCATGGCCACCCCTGCTGTGGGTAGGGGTGGTAGTGGTAACAGACAGCAATGCCAACTATCTGGCTAAGATGGTTAGGACTCACAGGCATTGTGGATGAAAAATTCCTAGCTCAGGGATGGCGAACCTTTTAGAGACCGAGTGCCCAAACTGCAATTCAAAACCCACTTTTTTTTTTTTTGCAAAGTGCCAGTACAGTAATGTAACCTGTAACCTGAAGGGCCGATGTCAAGTGCCCACAGAAAGGGCTCCGAGTGCCACCTTTGGCACCTGTGCCATAGGTTCGCCACCACTGTCCTAGTTTGTCACATTTGTGATAAAAACATTATGCTTCATTTATTATCTTCAATACTAGGGTTCTGTTGAGAGGCAGCGGATTTAGGAGGTTGCCATTTTGTACTGCTCCCAGCACTCACATCTTGGTGTTCACAAGTTTCTCCAAGTTTCTCTTTCCAGCCAGTTTATATAATGTATATTGGATGAGCTAGAGATTGAAACATTTCCGGTCATATGTGCAAAGAATGGAGCCCTAGTGGGAGCCCTTTGGGGAATTTAGAAACTGCATTACAGAGTTCTGGCAGAGAGGGATGGTCTCTTTTTTTGACAGTCATGACAGACCTATGAAACCTCTGTGTTGAAGTTGCATCATGTCACACATTAATCAAGAGAATGATTTGTATTGCACTAGGACTTGGGAGACTCACACATGAAACTCACTGAGTGACCTTGAGCCAGTTGTACATTCCCAGTGTGGCTTACCTCATTGGAATGGTGTAAGGATAAAATGGAAAGAGATCCATGTGAACCTTGATTTAGAAACATGTGGCATGTCTTGATTTACTTTATGCATAAAGTAAGGCAAGGATGCAGGAATGATATCCAAGCCACTAGTCATGCTGAGCCAAAGAAAGACATACAGTGTATGTTCAGTTTATAGGGGCTGAACATCTAGGGGAGGTCTCCCCCTAAATGCACATCAATAAGGAGCAGCCCTATTGCAACAGAGAACATGCAAGCATATGGAACTGCTTCATACAGTACTGGATTACTGCATTGTCTAAGCCAGTTTTGCCTACTCTGCCAGGAGGGATCTTGCCTACTATTCTTGCTGGTGATAGATCCAGCTCTACTTCCTGAACATTTTAGATGGAAATGCTCTTAACTTTTTCTGCTGAAAAGCTCATGTTGCCTTATCAAAGTCTTGGGAAACTGCTTTTGTGAACTCAGTGCCACTCACATCTCCCCTATCCAGCAATCATCTCAGTCTTCAGTAGCATTTACATTATTTCCCCAGTTAAATGGCTTCACATGCAAATTTTGAATAGTTTTTTTTCCATGTTGAGTTGTTCCTCCTGATTGCTCTCATTTGTACTGCAGCTCTCCCAAAGGTCATGGAACGGGATGAGCCCAGTGGCTGTGGCATTCAGCAGATCATGGCAACTTACCTACCCATGCACGTCTGAGCTCATTTGGTCCCAGCACGATATTGCAGGGCTCATATGCATATTATTCTCCTTCTCCCTGTGCTGCCAAGTTCCCTGGCTTTTTCTTCTAATTTTGCTTGCTTGACAGCCAATGGCTGTAATCCATTAACCTTACCCTCCAACCACACCCAGCAACTTGCCTGCTCAGTAAGTAGGGATACAATCATCCTGGAAAAACCAAATCACTTCCAGCATCCAGTTGCTGCCACCTCATTAAGCTCACAAGTCAGATTGGCTCCCGAGTACAGTTATCCAAAATGAATGTGTTTCCAGCATCTTACAGCAGATCTACAGGGAGGGATGTGGCAGAATCACTCAGGGAGAAAACAGTAAGCCAGGAAAAGCACTGTAATTGTGCTTACGCTGCATGAGGATGAAACTGCAGGCCTCCTCTTCCTCTGTAGGCTCAGCCCAAGTCTACACTGGCTTAGAGTTGCTCTACAATACACAGATTGCCAGCTACAAGACAATGGGGTCTTATTATTTTAAGAAAAGAAGCATCTTCAGAAAACAGGTGACAGCAAGAACATGACCTCAGCTCAACCATATGGGCGTAAGAGAAAGGGCCTTTTTAGGATTAGTCCTTCTATTGTCCAAGGATGCATATTTAATGCCTGCTATCGTTATTGGTAGCAACACACACCTTTCCCTTTCCATAACCCTTTAAAGGCATTTTGTCTTCCATCTGTGTTTTTTATGCCCACGCATGCTTCTGAGCATCCTGCCCAATTCCGCTGGTTACTTGTCCAGATGTTTTTGTTTGAAAAGGTTCTTATGACAGTCAGCCACAAGGTAGAAAGTGCAAGATAAACAGAGTAACAGCAGCCGGAGTACAGGGGAGCTGCCAAGCCAAAAGTAATCATTGCAGAATGCTGCATCACAGTACTCTTAATTCACATCTTAAGATTTCTGGAAGGCTTGTGGATCTGCCAGGCTCAGTTTTTTACAGTCTCTCTCTCTCTGGGCCAGTAACCTGATCCTTTAGCCTGCCCACAGGCATGAGTCTGCCAGTGAGTGAATCCTACCCTATGTTACAAGAGTGCTGATCCTGCTTGGTGTGAGGGGTTGGGAGTGTCCTAGTATATTTTCAATCAGAATAAAATCAGGATGGCCTATAGCCATCCCACTTTTATTTATTTATTTATTTATTTATTTATTTATTTATTTATTTATTTATTTATTTATTGCATTTTTATACTGCACCGTTTTCCCAGAAGGGACTCTGGGCAGTTTACATAAATGCAAACAAGAAATAGGCAACAAAGCAAATTAAATAGAATGAGTATACTGTAATAAGCAAATAAATACATAACAACATACAAAAAGCTGGCAAGAGGCAAAAAAGAAAAAATACTAAATATTAAAGCGGGGGGGGGGACAATACAGGAGAAACACAACACAACAGATTACTGATTGAGTATGCCTCCTTTAAAAGCCAGGTCTTTAATTTAACCTTGGGAGCATACAGTAAGCTGCCATATACGTCAAGAGGTGTATAGGTCCTCTATACAGGCCAGACTACACCTTGTAACACCCATACCCTACCCAAAGAAGTATGTTTCAAAGGACAAAACTGGAGCATTGAAAACAGAACTAGATGAAAATGTGAAATGCTATGGCTTTATCTACATATAGCAATAGACCTGGCTTGTAACTACTGTGGAAAAAACACTGATGCAAAGAATGGTTTCAGGTGCTTCCTTCAAAAAAAGTTGTGACACATGTTTGGTCCTTTCGATGTTTAGCCTGACCCATGTCCAGGAGTCATCTAGTGCTGATAAGATCTGGAGTTCAACATCCAGAATGGGATATATTTTCTGAGCCTGCCTTAAAGCAATTCTTGGGTGACCTAATTATGTTCTGTCAAATTGATTCCTACTTTTATGACTATCTCAGGATTTTCGAAGCGTAAAATACTTGTATCAAAAATACGGTACTTATTAACAGTCCCTCCTCCTGGTGGCATTCTGAGACCATGGCCACAAAGATGGCAAGGTGCTTCATTAGTCACATATTATGGATGATTTCAACTGGCTCTTCTCCTAAGAGGCATAGCGGGGAGTCCAACTCCTGGCCTTTGGTGTTACTCCAATTCAATGCAATACAATAGCTCAGACTTATCTAAATCAGTGGGAAAAGAGACAAGGCACAACAAATCCAAGAAGTCAAGATAAAAGGTTGGGAATATTAATGTATTGTCTCTGCAGCCAGTAAATGCAGTTTAGAAAAGTCTACTACTATAATCCCATAAATATACCGTATTTTGAATAGGCAGACAAGATTTCTACTAACACAGACAGCATCAAGATAAAAAAAGTAGACATCTTAATCAAATGGGAATCTGGAGCAGCTGTATTCTTAATATACATGGACTCCCACTCTCCTATCAAGCAAATGTACTGGTAATTTGCAAAACATCTGCAATAAGGAGTGTGTTCTTAATATGACCATTTACTGAAGGGAGCTTTTCCAACTTCCTTACATCCATCAGTAATACTGATATTCAGTAGTAATGTAGACAGAATTATTGATCAGTTACATATACTGTATTGAACAATTTATTATTCATCGGCAACAGTTAAACTAAGAGCATAATATCTGGATCTCACCAGTGTAAAGATTGTACTGTATACTATATCCAATAATTGTTTCATGGAAGTTTCCTCCCCAGTTCTCCCCTTGCAGTTGAAGCCTGTTTTCCAAAGGGTTTTCCATCTTTCCACTGCTGCCTTTCAGGATGTAACAGGGGATGAAGAAGGATCTTCCATTTCCTGCGTCCACTGGATACCACTGTTTCACCAGCAAAAAAACATCCTAGTTTCCGTTATCATTCAATGCCTTTTCTATTGACAGTTGAAGGAAACAGCTTCACATTTCAAGAAAAGTGGAGGAACAGGGCACCATCATTAGCTAGTATCTTGTCTCTCCTGAACAGCCGTACTCTTCAAGACCTGTTACATTTTCAAAAAGTCCCAAGCGCATCTCCCAAAGGGCTCATCTTTAATTTAAGAACGCACTAAGACTATAATGGGTTGCTAATATAACTTCAAATGTTTTTATTCTAAGCACTCAGAAGTTTTGGGGAAAGCCTTGATGGAGTTTTAAGAGTGTTCCAGGAAATTTTGCAAGGCAGGGCTGTGGGCCTAAAGGTGGCATTAACAATCTGCTGCATATTTTTTCTGCTCCTATGGGAATATCAGCACTCTTGTCTCCCTCCAATGGTGCTCTGCCAGTCATAGTTGTGAAACACAGTCATAAATAATGAAATATCTGATATTTGGAAGTAGGTGGGTGTGGGAACAGAGGGCTGGCGATTACACTTTCTACTTTTCTCCATGAAGCTTTTAGATAGCGAAGGACAAATTATAAAGACTCTGGTTTTGGCTTATCTGTCTTGATAATATTTACATCTCTTCCGGAGAGCACACATTACTTTCCACCCATTTTATTCTGATAAGAAGCTTTTGTGGTAGGTGAGGATGAAATGCAATGACTCACCTAGACATATCCAACAAGTTACGTGCTGTTCTCCATTGTATTTTTGCACCCGGAACACCATCATAGCTGAGACAAGGGTGGATTTAGTTTAAATAACAGCTTAAATGTTAAAAAATGATGATTTTAATAATAATTTTATCTACATTGTGAATGAAATAGATTTAAAAAAAAATACTCCCGAGTTTTATCCACTGTGGCCGAGACAAGGAGCATGAATTCCCACATGTTGCACTACAACATCCATCAACCCTAGCTAAAGTTAGCTAAACCTTAATTCAAGCTCTCCTAAATAAGCCCCAGTAAGCATGAAGAACAGTGTGACCCCTGTACACATGAGGCCATTCAACAATATCTATCTGCTCTTCAAACACCTTTTGTTCCAAGTGGATGCCTCTGCACAAAAGAAGTCAGGCAGGAATTAGTCCACATGATCACAAGAGAATGGTTGACTGGCTGCCTGACACAGAAACTCGCAGGAAGCGTGGCTCTTGAAGCCTCTCTCGCAACAGAATTCACTATGCCAATTGCCAACTATGACAGCCAGCAGATGAACAGGCAAAAGTAGATTATAATTGATCAACAAGATAATAATGCAAGGTACATAAAGCCCACATATATGCCCCCAGGTGTACCTTAAAGAAATTGAAGTGTACATTACAAAATGTCGTATGACTATAACATTGAAAGAACTATGTATTGCATGCTGAAAGAGCCAGTCACCATCACCATCAGCGTCTAAGCTTGGAAAGTGGCCAGCTCCCATCTTGGCTCCAGCCTACCACCCTAACGAAACCTACAGCAATTTCTACATTTTTAAGTAACCGTGTTGTGTGCTATTATATACTAATTCTCACTTACTGTTCCTCTCCTTGTAGCTCATCATAGGGCAAATATTTTAATCTAAGAAAGAAAGATATATATTATACAGACTGCAAAGATTCTCAGTCATCCAGGTGAGTTTATCTGGAAGCTGAGTCATGGCAACTGGACTTTTCTTGAAAGAATGAAACGTTTCAATGTCTCAAGAAATGAAGTCCAGTTGCCATGACTCAACTTCCAGATATTATACTGACACACTTTTCCTACAACTATTATTAGCTACAGTTCCATAATGTGCAAACTTTGTGAACCAGACCTAAGTCTGAAATACTGGACTTTCAACAGCTGCTGAGAATGAGCTTTTTCGAGCTATTTAATGGATGATATAAGACATTGAGGGATTTAAGTTCATTCCTTCTTCTTCTTTTTCATTTATTTCCAGCAAGACACTGAACATTGTGTCAATATCTTACTGGGCAGCTCCATTTGCACAGCAGAAATGATGTCATCAGCAGATTGTTGCAACACGATTTTGGCCTATTGATAGGAGTATTGTTTGTTTTATACTTTATGCCATGTAGTACAGGTACACTGAATGCCCAGAGCAGTTCAATGAAAGGCAAGCACAGACGGAAACAACCAATGATCACAAAATAAGATACTTTCATTATTATCAGTTTTAATAACCAATCATTTGTGATGCTTCAGAGAATTCCAAAAAGGACACCTTTCAACTCCTATGTGCTGTTTGGCATGGCACACCTGTGTCTAGGAGGGTGCATCCCAGAGCCTTCGGTGCCAAGACTTCAGCCAGTGCCACCATAATTCAGGATAAAACGGGCTATCAGAGCCACCAGGAGCTGGGGTAGGAAGAGGAGCACAGTAGCAGGGGGCACACAAAGAAGGGCAGCTACTTGAGACATGAACAAGTTTCTTTCACAGGACATTGAGTTGCAGCTAGCAGTGACTGCCACAGGGGGTGCAAGGGCTAGAGCACTCCAAGCTCCTTCCACCCAGGCACCCAGCCCCCTTTCTTCAGAGGATGGAGAGCAGGAAAAAGATGGGGGAAGAGAAGGACAGAGTCTCACACATACACATCAATTGGTCGGGGTCTTCCATGGCCCAGGAGGCGAAGATCATGGGAATAACTTTATACACCAAGCTCTGCCCCAAGCCAACAGAAGACATTAAATAAATATGTACAGAATCTGCAGCTGAACGACAGACAGGTCACAAGGGACTTAGTCACCCATTTTCACTTTAGATGTCTGCAAAACACAAAAGGGGCAAAAAGTCAGAAAATGTCTGGGCTCTGTTAATTAAAGCCTCCTACATTTCCCCCAACTACCAGTTCCTGCCACCCATCTCCACTACATGTTTTCTCAGGAACTCATGTAATGTCACATCATTTGTTTCACATATTATAATGTCACGCAAGGAAACCAGGCAGACAGGACAGGAGCACAAGGGCAACGTTGGTGGAAGAGGGATTAACAGGCTAACTCTGAGGGAGCTTTCAGTAACAAGCTAATTTTGTGTCCCATTTTTTAAACCCTGAAACAGGACTGACTGAGAGTTCCTAAAAGCCACCCTTCAGATACTGAGAAAAGCTTGAAAAAGACATCTTATAGGTACTCTGTAAAACCAATGGCAAAACCTTTATGCAAATTACAAATGTATCACAATATATATCTGGAATACAAATCCCAAGAAAGCAGGCAAGGGATGACTGCTGGTGTTTCCAGTGCTCCTTCCATACTCCATATAGTCTTCCACTTTGGGGAGGCAGTGGAAAGGACTGTAAATCAGACAGATCTGATAGAATTCTAGGGAATAATAGGTTTTTTGTGCGTGCTTCTTTTCTAATGACTAGGAATTAGGGAAATCTGAACAGGCAGGATTCTCTGGGGGCAACAGGCATGGCAAGGTAGACAGGAAGGACTCACCTGCAGGATTGCCACAATGACTCCGAAGAGTCCAATGGCACTGCCAAAGATTTCCACGATGAGGATCTTGACAAACAGGCTGGCATTCTGGGCATCTGCCAATGCTGCACCACTCCCCACAATTCCCACACATACACCACAGAAGAGGTTGGAAAGGCCTACAGTTAAGCCTGCACCAAACATGGAATATCCTGTTAAGAGGAAAGAGATCAAGAATAGGTAGCACGTTTTTCTTGTAACAAGAAAAAAATCTTCTGATCTTCCCATTTAGCTCCAATCCACACAGAGAACATACCTGCAAAATAGTTCCGGTGACCAATTTCCTCAGGGGTTCTGCCACGAAATTGCTGTAAGGAAGAAAAGCATTTTAGGAGCAAAGAGGCACAAACCAGAATAATTCCCCAATCAGTGGGGACAATAACACTTTGCCAAGGCAAACAGGAAATAGACAGAATTAAGTTAATATGATCTTTGCTAACATTTCAGGAAACTGAGAAGGAAGATAAAATAATGGGAAAGACTCCAGCTTACCAAGGTTCCTCAACTCTTATCAGTTCTTTCTACAAGACCAGAGTTCTTCAGATGGTAATAATGAAACCAATGGACTAGCGGTCACATTTTCTTTGGTGAGAAAAGTCTGCAAGAAGATTGCTCTTCTACTCATTCTTTGGAGTAGTTACTATCCATGTTTCAAGAGCTATTTGACAGAACTTATACTGCCTTCTGAGGAAGGGAGACTGCAGTTTAACAGTTTAAACCCATTGTTTAGTTCAAATAGTAGCTGGACTTCTTCCCAGCTTCTAAGCTGCAATCCCCCAGGACAGCAAAGAGTAATACCTAGCTAGTAAATCCTGACCTCTGGCACACAATGACGTTCTTTGCTGTACTGCACCTGGCATCAGCTGAGTTAGGCTATCTTCAAATCGCACACACAAATGACGAGCAAAGACACTCAAGCTCACAACTGCAATCATCTCAATACGCATCAGGCACGCTCTTACCTCAGCCATGTTGGTGATTACAATAGCCATGATGATCCCGTAGATGGCCACTGCTTCACAAAAGATGATACTGCCATGAAAAAAGACAGGATTAGCAACTGTGACATCTCAAGTCCAAGTATGAGGATAGGGAAAACTGAGCAAGAAATGAGCAGCCTCTAAATGTGAATTTGCCAGACGAAGCCCTGTTCTTGTTTGTTTTGAAGATACAAGGTTACATAATTATTACTAAAGATCCACACCAGATATTAAGATACTGATTTCACACTGCAGTGAGAACTGATTACCAACTGCAATGATACCTGGCTTGTGTGCATCTTTTTGCTCTTAGACAAGCCTATTTTGCTTACCTCTTATATACATTTTACTTCCATTTAATGCCAAGCCAGCCTGCAAAATGATCTGATCACACTACTCTTTAAAGAAGATTTCTGAGAGGCAATACCTACTGCACATCTAACTGGAAGAGGCAGTGCTATTCTGTGACATGACTATTCAGGTGAAGGGATTCCTGCTCTTTCTAGGGCAGTGTTGGCGAACCTATGGCACGGGTGCCAAAGGTGGCACTCAGAGCCCTTTCTGTGGGCACTTAACATCGCCCCTTCACAGCCACGTGTATTTAGGTTAAATTGCCACATTGGCACTTTGCAAAAAATTAGTGGGTTTTGACTCGTAGTTTGGGCACTTGGTCTCTAAAAGATTCACCATCACTGTTCTAGGGCATCATATCAGGTACAGCAATTCGGACAAAGAACCAAGATTCTGACAGCTGCATTTTCCCATCTTACTCTACTGTATCATTATTTTCTTTTACCTTGCTAAGCTGCAACACACTAAAATTTGATACAATCCAGAGTTCCAGGAACTGTATTTACATATTGCCATATACAGTACTAGGTATAATTTCCAACCCTGTATTGATATTTTACTTGGATAGCAGACTCCTTAGCAAAGAACTTGGCCGTGAAACAAGGATTCAAATAAATACACCTAGACAAACTCGTTCCATAAGACTGCAACTGAATTCTTTAGTCTGACTACAAGAAACTTATTTTACATTATACTTTTGTTGGCCTCCTTGCTGTGCTTCGGCCTAACTTCCTCAAGAAATCGCCTGTCATTCAGAATATGGAATGTTTTTTCAAGGGCTGAACTACAAGAGCAAGTCGCAAACGTTTTAAGACATGGTCATGACTAGAAATAGCCAAACAAACCTAGCAATTAAAAGTCCATTTGTTTCTTCAACTCACATGATCAGTCTTAATATCTAATGTGCAGCAGTGATTTCACAAATAATAATTCAGTGTTTCACACACTGTCACAGTTACATTGGGATAACTTTATTTGACAACCAAGAAAAAGTACTTATTCAGGCTTTATCTTCAGCTGTGATAAAAATCGGAAGTAGATAAGGGAGCTTCCTGACCTGCAATATGTTGATAAAAGGGTTCTCACCTGACCAGATTTTTGGTTTTGATCCTAGGTGCTTTGACACCACCACCAATTATGCTGGATCCAGTAATATAAATGCCCCTGGAAACACAGACAGAGAAGGTTTCAGTGAGTTGCATTTACCATGCAATCAAGGTGACACAACACAGCTTCAGACTTAGTCCTTATAAGTAGCAAACTAACATCAAGTTTGTTTAGGCTATACAGCCAATTCTATATATTGGAATGTTCAACTATAGAATACAGTGATTTGAACATTAAATTGGGATATTGATCGTCTCCATTGGGCTAAGTAATTCCTTGGTGACCTTGAATCTTCTGAACCTGAGGTACCCCAAAGAGTAACGGTATTGATAAAGTGGGAGGAAGTAGAATTGTGTGTATCACCTTGAATTCATTGGGGGGGGGGGGGGGACAAGATAGAAATGTTTCAAATAAATGTACCATGTTTTTCCATGTATACAAATATATTTTTGTCTAAAATTGTTAAACTAAAAGTAAGCTGAGGCAAGAACTGTGCAGTTGAGAAAATACCCATAACTTGTCGCCGCAAAGAGTCATCTTATACATGGGGGTGTCTTATACACAGAAAACTATGGCACTTTATACCCAACCCTAGGAAGTCAAAGTGCTAACCTTGGCATTCTGAGATAGTTTCCAGCTAAGGTACCATCTCAACATGGTAGATGCATTACCAATCACTAAACCAGCTGGAGATCACTATTAACATTGCTATGGAAGCAGATCTGAACAATACTGGTGGAGGAGTCCTATGACAGGAGAGCACTTACCAGGCAGCACCCACTACTGAGAGTGCAATGGCCAGCCCAATCCCCAGGTTGGACCACATGTATGGCGATGTCTCCGTCAGGAACCTGTACAAAGAAGAACTTCTTGTGAATACACCAAACTTCTATCCATCATAGCTCCTACAGAGAAGGAACAGCCCTAATTAAAACAGTTTGGAAGGGTCTTTCCAAATGAGAATTCTGGGAGCAGTTGTTCAGAACTAACCCCACCCCCAGCTCTAGTCTTTCCTCAGTATGGTAGCCAGGAGGCTGCAGTCCCATAAAACCTGAGTAACAAAAAGCCTGTAAGCCAAACCTAATGGAACACAGAGACAAAGCTGTTTGCAACAGCAAAGGAGGGTGGCAGCCGGCTGACTTGCAGAAAAAAAAGATGCAATTAGCAGAATTGATTGGTGAAAGGGGACACGGCCATATCAATGTCAACAAATGGGGGAAGGGAGGGTGCTGGCCTGGGGCTGTAGCCCTGCCAAGTCCTGCCTACCTCTTGTACCCTTTGGGAGCAAAGCGCTACCAGACCTTCAGTAGGCCATAATCACAAAAGAGATCTGTGCTGGGATATTATTGCTCACGCTCTCTTCTAGAAGTGCCTACATGCCCTTTTCTTCCCCATGCTGCTCCGATCCCATGGGACCAAGATAAAATGTGCCACCTCACCATGCCACATCGAAGCGGAATCCGAGGCCAAATATTGTGTAGCAGATCCCTGGGAAAAAAAAAACAGAGAGGAACACTGAATGAGTCTTCCCTTTGTCTTTGTCCCCCCCAGTTTGCAACAGAACAAGTTGGCAGTGCTGATGCCATTCTCAAACCAAAACAGATTTAGAAGCAACAAAATATACACCACCCAGTTTCCTGTCTCCTAGATAGTCAATCGCTAAGGAAAAGCCTGCATGCTGAGAAAGGTCTCTGCCAGCCTGTGGAAGGACAGCAAAGATGGGGCCAGCTTGGTCTCCTGTGGGAAGGAGTTCCAAAGTTTTGGAGCAACAACAGAGAAGACCTTCTCCTGTGTCCCCACCAAGTGCAACTGTGAAGGTGTTAGGACTGAGAAAATCGCCTTCCCTGATTATCAACACTGGGGGAAGGCTCATAGACAGAGATGTGTTTTGAGATCACTTGGACCCAAGCTGTTAAAACGAGTACTTTGAATTGCATCTGGAAATACACAGAAGGGATTTGATCCAGCAGGTGTCTGGCTTGTGGAAGGGGAATGCTCATCGGTCATCTTCCCTTCCTTTTTAATGCCTACTTGCACCCTCTTAAATTCATCTGAAGTCCACTACAATTCTACAGAGAATTTTCAGAGGGTGGAAGCAGCTGCAGAGGGGAGTGGAGATAGAGAAAACCCATCTTGCCATTCCTGTTGGAGGGAGTATCCTCTGCGTGGAACTTGGCTCAGCAGAGGTTCTTACTGGCAGAAAGCTATATGGATGGAACAGATAAATGTAGACAAAAGACAGCTCCTAATACATAATGAAGACTAGCTTCCATAATAAATAATTTTTATAAACAATTAGGAAATTTCTGTTTACTGCAAAAGCACAAAGTACACTCAGACAAAGTTAAATGTTGGCAGTATGGTGATAAACTGTAATACAATAAGAGATGGCATGGAAGGAGAGCATGCTTTTTAATTGTACAGTCAGATTAAACTTTGTCTCAATATTCACAAACAACATAACAGAAACTTTAAAAAGAGGAGTTGAGGAAAGGATTATAAATCATCTTCTGTCCATAATGGAAAGATACATGGACACTGTCATAACCAGATTTTGTTGGTCATTCCTATCTTGTGATTCTGCAAACAGGCAAAGATCTTCCTTTTTGGCAAGCTTTTAAGCAAAACAAAAGTGTGTGTGTCTGTGTTAGGCTATTACAGTACATTTAGAGTGAAAATCTTTACTAGTGTTATCTGAAAATTCATTATTTTTTCATATGTATAGACATGAAACCATGTTCACTGAAAACAGTGAGAGAAGGGCTCTTCTCATTCTCCCTAATAGTACTACTGGATTATGAAAATACTTTTTGAAATCACTGCAGTAGGAAACACATGTTTGTGGCTCATTTTTAAGAGATTATTTGTCATGCCACTATGTGACCTTGTTTCTTTAGAACCACTGTTCTTTGTAAACTGTGCAACCACACAGTGCTGGGTCAGGACTATACAGCCAAGCCAGAGTTGCCACCCATTTCCTTCTGGTCACAGTCGGGGCATGCCTCTGCTATAGAACTCAAAATCTGGGGAGGATATAGTATAGGATAGGGAAACATGGTTTTTTGGAAAGCCTAATCCGAAGTGTCTTAAGGATTTAAAGGTCAACACCCGCACTTGAAATTGTATAGGGAAAATGGACTATTAGCTAGAGAAAATGCTGCAGCAAATAATTTCTATTCTTCTTGTAACCATCTCTATTCAGGTTTCTAGCTAATGTACTATGAATCTGCTGAAATTTTCAAATACCAGCTACACACAGAGCCCAGTACAGAAATTCAAATGGAATATAACTAAGGCATTTGTCATTGTGGCCAGATTATACATCTCAAGATACAGAGAGAACTGACAAACTAGTACAGTACTACCTGTGCAAGTATACTCCAGACTTCTGCAGAAACCTGGGCATCCTTGTTCATGGATGAATCTCTGAGCATATTAAAGCTACAAATTCAAGTTTTCAGGAGTAGTGCAATTCCATCCACTACGCACCAAATCCCTCTTTCCTCTTTCCTTTTTTTTGGGGGGGGGGTATGGCACCTCTATCTGGTCAAGGTTAAGGTTTTGCATATTTCCCCAACACCACCACCATCCAGTTCATTATTTACAGCTGAGATCTGAAACAAACCCTCTGGATTCGGACAGAAAGAATATATAGAGGGGGCTATCACTGTTCTACTGGTGGCACCAAACCCCAGAAAATTTCTTCAAGCAGTTTCACATACAACACTAAGTAACATGAGGGAACAGAGAATCTGCCCAAAGGACTTAATAACTATAAAATGGAATAGAAGTTCCCCAGCACAAACTTTTGATCTCATCCCTCCAGGAAGGATCAGAGCCACTACAAACAATGCCTGTAAGATCCACTGCAAAGAAGGGTGTTGGTGACTAGGAGGCTGATGGAACTAACAGTCACCAAGAGAGTCAAACCACATTAAAATCAACAATACAAAATTACAGTCCACAATAAATATCATAATATAAAATCCCGTTACTAGATTTAAAAAACCCAGTTAAGCAAATTTAAAGAACCTGAAAATAAATTTGGACATCTCTGATCAGTGTTTAAAAGTGCAGATAAAAGGCATTTTTAAAATAATTCTACTTTTTACTAAATTCCTAAAAAAAATGAGAGGTGCCTAATGAACATCTGCCAGAAGCTTGCTCCAAAGGTAAAGGACCGCAACTGAGAAATCATGGTTCCTGGTGTTAATGCACCCTGCATGACTGGGAAAAGCTCTGCTGAATGTCCCTCAGCAGGCAAAAGTGACAGAGAATAAAGGTTTCTTTTGTTGCTACCACAGCCAGCTTCCCAATGTGCTCTAGGATGTTCCAGTTTTCTCTGGGTTTTTCATTTCCGTTACTTGAACCTCCATCTTTGACCACTTTTCACATGTTTGCCCCCCTGCAAAAGTCTCTATATTATGGGAAGCATGCGTACTCAATCTGAAACAAACTAGGTAGTAAGTGTTTACACAGCAGCTTTCGCTATTAGATTAACATGGGACCAAATATGTTAATATCTCCACAGACCCGTTTCAGGCTTCCAAATGATTTCCAACTTCAAATGAATGTGTAAAGAATTTGGGCTGCAAACTCCACTAGTTGTGAGTACAATATTGGCATCGCATATGATACTGTTGTACATGGAGAGTCCCATGAACAGCCTCAGACTCGAAGGGAAAGAGCAACTCATGAGTCAGTGACATGACTGTGGGATGAGTATTTGGGGATATACAAAAAGACCATGACAAGACAGTCACAGGATACAAGTATCCCACCCCATTCCACAATGAATCTACCAATTTGAAAAAAGAGAACGAATGATAGTACAGATGGAAAAGAGCTTAGGGTCAAATGGCAAGGCAGAAAGAAACAAGAATCCTGGGCCAGGAGAGAGGAGTAATGAGACACTGAATTGGAGATCAAAGTTTGATGCTTTCTCAAGAGAAGAAACAGTAGAGGAGACTTTGAGAATAATGTGAACATTTGGAAAAACTGTCTATTTCAAGACATTTTAGAGGGCATGCAGCGTCACCGCCACCAATTTCAGTTTGAATTATATACATCAAGAATAGCTGAAACAGAAGTAATGCCATACAGACCTGGAAAAGAGGAAGGAAATGGGTCAAGACACTGAAAATAGCACTCTATTAACTCAAAGCTTATCAAGAAACCATGTGGTGCTGCTGCATAGAGGGGCCATATTTGCAACATTATAAGCACCGAGCCTCTGTTCCCAGGCACGCAGCCTATTACCGAGTGACAGCTTTCAGCCACAGGCACTGCCAACTTCAGATCCTCCGCTCGGCAGCAGCAGCTGGCTCTGATCACAGAAAAGGTAGCACTGGGGGCTGACAACCTGCTGCTTCTCTCTGCACACGCAGGCTTTGAAAGCCAAACTGGAGCCAGAAATAATGAGCACACCTCCTCCTCCTCATCCGCATACCCAAGGAGCGCTCAAGTCTTTCTGGCATTTAGATAAAAACAGGAAATGGATGATGCTCCTGCTAATCTGCTATACAGAAATTAATACCAAAGTGTCCAGCAGGCAGAGAGAGGTTCACTCTTTTTATGTTTCCGATGGCCACCCTACTGAGGCTCTTCGCGCTTCATAAAGGCTGAGTACTATGTCCTGTCTTCAGCTGCTGTCCAGTGTAAAGCATTTCATTGGGGAGAAAGAGCTGCACCTTCTGTCACCATTGATTTCGCCAAAAGGCAAGCCTCGAAAGACACACACATCTGCTTTCACGACACCCTTTCCCTCCTCCAACCCATGTCACTAGCACACATTCTAACCTGGCACCATTCCAAAAGATGTCCCCCCCCCCGCCCTCTCTGTTGCCAGTTTTCCTCACATGTCAGCAGAACTGCATTTCCATCCCCCAGTTGTAACATGACTATATATATGGGGTACATAGCAAAAGAAATGGGACCATCAAAAACAACCAATTGCTGGAGAATTCTCGGTTTCAGCTTCTCTTTAGCCATGCCACTGGAAACATACAGAATTTTAACATTGATTCCTTCCATTATTTTCTTTCAGGTGGGGTTCATTATGGCTCCCATATAGCACCTTTTCCAACTCTGTGGCAGCTTATAGTAGATCTAAATGTGCAACAGCCAGGCAATGAAAGTAACACCAATATTTTCCCATCATGATAACACCATTCTGCAAGAAGATGATAGTCCCAGAAAGTTCTGCAAGACAGTTGTTTCAAAGCAATTGAGTAGTTGAAGTGAAGACACACGTCTCTGCAATATGGGTCTTGCCTCCATGTGTTGTTGGACCACAGAAAATGAACTGAACTATGACTATGGACAGCACGTTTCACATTGGGAAATCTAGGTTGTAGTCATAAGGTTTTAGAGCAGTGGTTCCCAACCTTGGGTTCTTGGGAGTGCAATTCCCAGAAGCCTTCACCACTGGCAGTGCTGGCCAAGATTTCTTGGAGTTGCAGTAGAAGAACACTAAGGTTACCCAAGGTTGGGAACCATTGATTCAGAGTAGGGGTAAGAAACTTTTGGTCCTCCAGATGTTTTGGATCACAACTCCCAGAATTCCAAACCCATACTGCAAATCACAAAGGACTATGGGAGTTATGGTCCAAAACATCTGGAGGGCCAAAGGTCCCCCACTCCTAATTTAGAGGTTAAGAAGGAATAACCTATGACATTGATCAGACAGCACACCTACTGCAAAATAGGATACGCCTCCTGACATCTAAAGCTAAATAAATAAATAAATAAATAAATAAAATAACAAGACTTAGTTCTAACGTAAGCTTCTAAATGAATTTCAAGGGCAGTATGTCTCTTTGCAGTAGTAAATCCCAGAGGCTATTGGTTGGATTATTTTTCTCCAGAAACAGCCCACTGGATTCGACAGCATCCACAATCCTTATTAGGTGTGTGTGTGTGTGTGTGAGTGAGTGAGTGAGTGAGTGTGAGTGTGTGCTGTTGTTACACTCGGGACTGACTATTTGTCACCCCATGTCCATGGAGTTTTCTTTGCAGGAATACTGGATTGGTTTGTCAGTTCCTACTCCAGGTGTACACTCTGCTAGAAATGAAGGGTTGTTATAATTCACTCCCAATATTTGTTACAGGCAAGAAATACATTTCAGTACTTTTACCTGTTTTCCCCCACTACAGGAGTGTCATTCAAATGACAAGAGTAATTTAAACCAAGTTAATGAGAACTATGCAGTCAACATGTCAGTATTTAAACCCCATAACAACTGAAGAATTCAGGAATGGAAATTAACCTGAGGCAGTATTGAATGACATTGGTGTCCAATAAATACTTGTTTCAAAGACCTTCTTGAAAGATTACAAGAGAGCCTGAAAGGCTAAAAACACACACACTACAAAACACCGATCAAAATCCTGTTAGAAAGGGAAGCAACCCCCTCCTGCTCCCACCCAAGTCTTCGTAAAACAAGCCAGGTCAGCCCGCTCATCCACGATCAAGTCATAGACGAGAGGGGTCTTATTATGGGCTGACTTGGGGCGCTTTTACATGACCCCTAAAATCCAAGGCAAAGGGCTCACAGATGCTGAGCTTAAAATTGTTTTCCCACCAGCTCCGGACTTTAAAAAAATTAAGTACGACCACACCCACCTAAGCGCGTCTCAGGGCACTTTTCAAGTACCTGGTCTCCGAAGGTGAAAAATTTCTGATGCGGATGTAAAGCAGTGACTGCTGGGTTCTCCTCACCTTGTGTTTGTTTGTTTTTTGCCCCCTGCCCCTTTAAGAGACTGGAATGCTTGCTTTTGGGGCTGCAATGGGCAGACAGAGGTGAGCCCAGGGCTGTGGAGTCGGAGTCGAGGAGCCGGAGCCGGAGTAAATTTTGGGCACCTGGAGTCAGAGTCGGCAAACAATGCACCGACTCCGATTCCTACTAAATTTAGATTGGAATTTTTAAAAAGCAAGTTTAAATGTTCCAATTCACAAAAAGTTATAATTAATGACTTCTCTACTGTAAGAATAGTATTGAGGCCTCCAGGGCCCTGGCTTATTGCAGGCCGGCGGCCTCCCCCTTCGACCCTTGCCCTGCATGGCTTATTAAATCTGTGGGAGGGAGTATGACTGAGAGGGCTTCCATTATTTCCACTGCCTCCTTCAGGGAGGGGGTCTTTCCCTCTCGCCTGAAGGAGACGGTGGTGAAGCCCACCCTAAAGAAATCTGCCCAGGCGTCAGACGAATTGGCCAACTACCGTCAGATTGCCAACGTCCCCTTCCTGGGCAAGGTCATTGAGAGGGTGGCCGCCGTCCAGATCTAGTCGTTCCTAGAGGCAGAACAAGTCCTTGACCCATTCCAGTCTGGATTCAGGCCGTATCAGGGGACTGAGACAGTCTTGGTTGCACTGCAAGATGACCTCCTCCAGGGGGCTGACAGGGGTTGCTCTACCCTGTTGGTCCTCCTGGATTTGTCAGCGGCCTGGAATACCGTCGACCACGGTATCCTGCTGGACCGGCTTTCCGGGATGGGGATCTGGGGCACAGCATTCAGCTGGATCCGGTCCTTCCTGGAAGACCGACCCCAGCATGTGCAGAATTGGGGGGGCTGTTGGCTCCCTGGGTGCTTCCTTGTGGGGTCCCACAGGGGTCGGCTCTTTCCCCCAAAGAATGTATAAAATACATTCGCATATTAATACAGAGGAGTCGGAGTCAGGGAGTCGGAGTCGGAAGTACAAAAAAAACTTAGGAGTCGGAGTCGGAACATTTATCTACCGACTCCACAGCCCTGGGTGAGGTTGGATTTTTCTCTCCCTTTTTTTCTCCCTCCCCTCACACAGACAGGAGCAAGGGAGTGCGGAGGGGGGGCACAGGAAGAGTGACAAACCCCCAAGATCTCTTGTCTGAATTTAAGTTGCCAGCGGATCTTTGGGGGTCATGTAAAAGTGCCCTTGGTGTTTATCAGCAAACAAGACAGGCAGGAGGCATGGTCAGAATGGCTCCCTGGAATGTGGCAGCAGGAAGGAAGGTCAGAACGGGGGACAGGCAGCAATTGCCTGACCCTAGTTCTTCTTACCCGACTAACCTCCAAGTCCATAGTGTAGCACCCACGGGTCGACACCACCGACAATTTCAAAAAAAGGAGGGGGTGGGTCCCACACATGTTCATTCTGTCTTCTGCCCTCATCAGTTAAGCTGGCAAATGTCATGCCTACAGCACAGAGGCTATGAAGCAGTAACGGGTTCATACTAATTTCAAAGACGACAGCAACCAAGACAGTCTGAAATCCAGAGCCTCCACAAGGCAGCAATGCTAAAATACTAACAGAAAAGAAAAAAGCTTCCTTTCTTCCTGGTACTGCTCTTGCAATAATGCTCAGAAAAGAAGGCTTTTCTGGTGAAAAAGAACCAATGACACTTTAGGTTGACAAACAGTTAGGGGAGGGGGCTGGCTGTTAATGGATGCACATGGATTGGATTTGATGTCTTACTGAAAAGAGCAGTCTACCTCAGCATGCTAGTCAGTTTAAGATCCACTAAGAAAGTCTTTTTTTACCTATAATGGCCTGGTAAAATGACCTTAAAGCAATAGAAACTTTGAGACGGAAAGTCAGAAGTGAATTTGCTGTTCATCATCCCTTAACCTTGATGGGAAAAGTCCAAACCAATTCAACTGGGTTAATCCAGTTGAGGCTGCCAATGCATCTGAGGAAACCAGCACAGGATTCTTCCTAGGTCACTTGTTTCTATTGACAAAACAAACCAAAAAAAAGAAAACACCACTCCTTTAGGGCAGGGTGGTGGAAGAAATGAAGGGAGTGCCTCTTCAACATTGTTATCAATGAAGATTTCTAAGCAATCCCAGACACAAATCACATAAGAACACATACTGTACAGCACTGAACTAATGAACAAAGCAGAGGGCTTTCCAGGCTGCTTGCTACTAGACTGAAGACACCACATACTTCACCAGGTAGCCCTTTCTAATAATATGAAAGGGCTTCAAAGCTACTTTTCAGAAAAGGCAGATATCTCTCAACCAAGAATGAAGCATTGGGGCTGACTCAATTCTCAGTTTCATACAGCCTCCTACTGATGTTTTTGTCCAACTGAGCTTTTTCTTGACAAAGATGGCTAAAAATAAAATTACCTGGTTGTGCTTTAGAAAAACAGACTTTTAAGGCTTCAGGCAAGCTGCTGGCATTATGACCCACTGTATCTAATGGTTCATTAACAAAGTTTCAGAAAAATATTTTTATTTCTAGGGACTCACCCATATGTTAACTGCCCAATGCTGCCCCCAGCTGCTCTTGCAACACAGCACTAAACTGGAAGCAAGGAAAAGTGCATGCAAGGGAGACTATCAAGAACAGGTTCTTTGGCATATATAATTTTGTCATCTGCACTTATCCTACTGCTCTCTATATCAGAGTTCATATGTGTAAAATCAGATTCATAAATGTGACACAAACATTTTCAACCTGAAAGCTTTTTGTTGCAACTAAATCACAGATTTGAGGAAAGTATGATTTCCATACACCAAATGACATTCACTCCTCTGAAGGTTTCTTTGATACTGAAGTGAGTAACAGATGTATCATGGCATGCAATAACTAGCCTTCGAAAAGGAACACTCAACACTGAAAGCTGACCTATGCCAGTTCAGGCCATTTGCCTATTTTGCCCAGTATTAGTAAATTCCGCTGCCAGTAGTTCTCCACCATCTCTCTTGATCTCTGAGCTACAACATGGTTGGTGCTCCTTCTTGCAAACCTACTATAACAGTAACTTAGAGCTAAAAAAGAGGAACAAGCCTCTGCTAGGTCAGTAATCTAAACACCACCAGTTCACACGCAGTGATAAATGTCATACAAAATAATAAAAAAGCATTGAGATTCCTGTCCCTCACCCCCATTTATAATTTTATTTGTTTATTTTTATTTTAGAGTATTTTTACCCTGCCTTTCTCCTAGGAAAGGGACCCAAAAACATCCCTTGGGCATTATTTAGTATCTAACACTATCAGACTTGAGTTAAAATTAAAATAATTATGCCAGAACTCAAGACGACAAGAATACTCAGGTGCCAATTCTTTTTGACTCTTCAAGCATTGCTTCACCAAATACACGATCAGACTCAACGTTGTCTATATATAAACAGTGCTAGTGAAGATCTTATCACAGTGTTTGATTTGATACCAAGGGTAATCAAGAAAGAACACTTGCATGTTCCGCCATAAATCTAGTCCCCTGGATAGCTGTAACCCTGGCTCAAACAAGATCACACAAGTGAAAGAACTAGAACTACACAATAAAGGAGTTCTTCTAAATGCCCCTTTATTTGACTTCCTTAAGAGCAGGTCATCGATACCCAGATGCAATTCAAAATTACCATTTCACAGCTTTTAGGAAACTCTGACACTAACTTCTTCTTTTCTGCTTCTTTTAATGCAGAAGTTCCTAGATTCATTAAGCCTTTTAGACAAGAGAGAAGAAACCTTTTGAATTAGTCTTATTTTTGCACATTTAGTCCACAGTGTGGGAATTCACTTTAAAGAAAAAAATAAGTAAAGTGACAGTTGAAACCATGCATAACAGAATATCATGCCTGCCAGAATATCACTTTGCTGCTTCTTTACTGTAACACTCTCTTTTAATCCAGCAATTTCTGAACTGACATAGCATATGAGAAGAAATAACAGGAAAGGAGACACGTAGAGAAAAACCCAACTATCACACAAGCCCGCGGTGTGTGTGTGTGTATGTGTGTGATTCTGGGCTGACGCTTTCGCGTCCCAGATTCGTGCCTTGTCTCTTCCACTGAGAATGCTCTGACAAGGCCACGGCCATAAATCAAAACGACGACCCAGAGCAGCCAGCGACCCCGCAGGGAAGCCGTGACCCCCGGACTACCCCCCCAAGCCCACCTCACCCCACCCAACCCCACCCCGCAGACCCAGGCGCCTCAAGGGCAGCGAGGGGACGGCGCAAGGCGGGGAGAACCTCCGGCGGCCGCATTCAGGCCACTCCGCCCGACTCCTCACCGATGCCCACGATGGCGGCGGCCGCACTGAGCCCCACACCCGAATACAGCAGCGCGAGCCCGGACATGGCGGCGGCGGCTGCAGCGACGAGTCCCCAACACGGACTGCAGCCGAACGGGGAAATCACCTGACCCCTCCCCACAACGGACCCTTCGCCCACGTGACCGGAACCCCCTTGCCACTCCCGCGGCTTCCGTCGGGCCGAATGATTGGTCTGTTCAGGAACACACCCAAACTACAACGCCCACAATGCATCGGGAGAGGAAGCTTGCGACGATTCCCTCCCCCCCGCGGCGCCGCGAGGAAGATTTGATTGGGTCGCGACCGGGAAATGTCTCCCGGGTGGGTCATTGGTTGGCCTTTAAACCCCGACGCGGAAGTACGAGTGGCGGCATCTTCACGTGCCCGGTGGTGGGAGGACCCACGTGGCGCTGTTTATGGACCCGAACGTCAAGGACTTTCCCGGGCATCACTGAGCCTGATCGAACGGGGGTGGTGGTGGTGGTGGTGGGGAGAAGGCCGTGTCCTTTTGTAGGTAGGTCGTCATGGCAACGCCCTTCAGCAGCGACGGAGGGGAGGCCATGCAGCGGGCCCCGGTTTCTACAGGCGGCGGCGGACGTCCTCCAACCGCGGCGCTCGAGGACTTCTATGAACTGGAGAGAGCGGTTGCCTTTGTGCGGGAGAATGGCTTCGCGAAGGTGAGCTGAGGCGGCAATGGACGCGCCGCCTTCTCAAAACGGAATGCGCAGCCTTCCTGGATGTCTGTGAAGATTCTCAGTCATCCAGGTGAGTTTATCTGGAAGTTGAGTCATGGCTACTGGACTTCTTTTTCTTGAGAGATAGAAACGTTTCGCTGCTCATCCAAACAGCTTTATCAGTCTCTCAAGAAAAAGAAGTCCAGTAGCCATGACTCAACTGCCAGACAGCCTTCCTGGAGTTCGAGGGGCCAACGTTTTGGCTGTGGAATAATAGAGTTTCCTTGAAAAAGCCATGGAGGATATCAGGACGCCTACGGTGATAGCAGCCAATAAGAGAGGGGAGAGGCCTTTTTTGAAGCTTCGTATGAAATAATATGTTTTTAGTAATTATTTTGAGCTGTTATTATAGATTGCACTTCAGTTTCCTGATGAACTTCTACCCGATTCAGCCGATGTTGCTACCAGGATGGAAGCGGCAACCACTGCCAAGATGTACATACTGGGGGATACATCATATGGCAGGTGAGAATACAGGGGAGCCCTTGCCATCCACAAACACAATAAGGAGTTTCAGGCCACACTTATGAAAACCAATCAGGTAGCAAAACTCACTCAACATGTGAGATATTATCTGTCTTCCCTTTTCTGCAGATCATATATTCAAACATCAGTCTTTATTTGCTCGGTAATTGCTTGCCTTACTATTTTTGTCTCAATAGGACAGCAAGATTGTTGTTGTTTTTACAAAAGAAGGTTAGGGTCTTTCAGGGTTTGAGTGTACTTCACCATCTTTATCAATAACTTGGATGAAGGAATGGAGAGGATGCTCATATTTGCAGATGTCATCAGATAGGGAGGGGTAGCTAATACCCCTACTTACGAGCGGCTCTACTTACGAGCAATTTGACTTAAGAGCGGAAAACCGTTGGCGTTTTAATTGCTGCCTCACAAATTTTAGATGTGATCTGCTCTACTTATAATTTTTTTCAATTTTTTAAATATAGATTTTATTTTTTTAGATACGGCTGCTCTACTTACAAGTTGTTCGACTTACGAGCATGCATTTGGAAGTAGAGGTACCAGTGTATTGAGAAGTTAGAATCAGAATTCAAGATGACCTAAGCGGATTGGCTAACTGAGCCAAAACATGCAAAATGACTTTTAACAAAATGCAATATTCAGTATTTACAGATGGAAAAAAAGCTAACGTCAGGAGAACATATTAAAAAGATGCCTTAGTATATACCTTAGTAAGCTAAAGACTAAAATATAATTAACACTGTAAAGCAATGACAGAAATGCAAATGTAATGCCCAGATCAAGGGAAGTAATAATAGCACGCTATTCTATTGTGGTCAAACTTCACCTGGACAAAATGTGGAGTTCCGTGCGCCACAATTTAAGAAAGATATTGCATGTTCAGAGTAGGGTAACCAGGATGATAAACGGTTTGGAAACCCAAATTGTATGAGAAATAGTTATGGGAGATGGGTATGTTTAGCCTGGAAAAGAGAAAGCAGAGAGGTGATGTGATAGCCATCTTTAAACATTTAAAGGGATGTCATGGGGAAGATGAAATATGATTTTCTATAGTTCTTAAACTTAAATGACAAGACAAAGTTATCCTAAATATTGGGAAGAACACCATCATAATAAGAGCTGTTTTGGATAATGGATTCTCCTTCATTGGAAGTTTTTAAACAGAAGTTAGATGGCCACCTGTCACAGAGGCTGCATACGTCAATTTTATGGCTGGACTCGACCTCTAGGATCCTTTTCTAGCTCTTCGATTCTGGCATTCTGTGATTTTAAATTTAGAACTCATTATTTGTTCAAGTGTGTTGTTAGTGGGTTAAATGTGTGTTGATGATCAGATAGATTCTGAGGATTCTATATGTTACGCTGTTTTATTGTTTTATGTTGATTTTGTTTATTTGATTTATTCTATTGTTGTTGTTTTGGCATTTATTGCTTTGTTAGCCGCTTAGAGTACTACTTGTAGTAGATAAGCGGGATATAAATACAAGAATAAATAAATAAATAAATAAATATAGATATTGTTTTATTTCTTATTATGTTTTTTTGTTATTGGATGGTTTATTTATTGTGTGTTTTGATCAATATTTGTGCCACTTTGTAAACCGCCCAGAGTAGCCATGGAGCTAGATGAAGCGGTATATAAATTTAATAAATAAATAAATAAATAAAAATAAATAAATAAATAAATAAATAAATAAATAAATCTTGAGTGCTGCCTGCAAAATTCCCAAATGCTGGCATATTGAATAGGATGAATGTAAGGGAAATGAATGTCCTTCACTGATTGTCACATTAAAGCAAAGCATGGTTGGGGAAATGGCATTTTAAATCATTTTGGACTACAGCTCCTACAATCCCAAAGAGCATCACTGGAGTGGATTCAAACTGGACACTGCCAAGTAAAACCGTACAACTGGTATAAAGAGTCATGTTACTTTATGTTGGAGGTTTGGACATTTGTATTAGATTCTGCAGCTGATACTGTTGCTTTTCTTTAGCTGTTGTGTGGATGAGGTGGCAGCACAGCATGTGGACGCTGATGCTATTATTCATTATGGTCCTGCCTGTCTGAGCCCCTCCCGCAAACCTGTGCTACATGTCTTTGGCCGTAAGGAGCTGGATGTGATACGCTGTGCAGAAGCCTTCCAAGAATTGTATCCTGACCCCCAAACCTATGCAGTGGTACTGAGTGAAGTGGTTTATTCTCATGCTATCGGTAAGATCACATAACTTTTGTGGAGCAGAATCTAAGTATAAATGCAGGCAATGTGTTCTTTTGTTGCGGAAGAGAAATCCCCAGCCAAGATGGGAAAGTGCAGTGGTACATCATGTGGGTGTTCCTGAGTTCCAAACGGACCCTCCTTGTCTTTATGTCCTCTAACCTGTTTTTCTCAATACCAAGATGCAACTCATACAGAAGAAAAGTCCTGTAGTAGTGTCTGTTTAATTTTGTACCCCAACCCCACTTGCTGGGAATGCCTTAGAAGAATGGGTTGCTGTCGTGTAAGCAAGACACCACTCCTTACATCAAAGCTAAATATTTGTAAAATAATTTGAGATGTCTGCCAGAGGGGGCTGTAAGACTTCTACACCGGTAGTGTGATGCAAAGTGAAATTAAAAAGTGATAGAATCATAGAGTTGGAAGAGACCTCAAGGGCCATCCAGTCCAACCCCGTGCCATGCAGGAACCCCCATCACAGTACTCCCGACAGATGGCCATCCATCCTCTGCTTAAAAATCTCCAAAGAAAATGCTGGGTTTGGTCAAATGCACATTTTCATGTAGGTGACTTTTGGCTCTATCTTTTCTCTCCTTTTCAGACGATTTGGCTTCTCAGCTGCGTCCCATTTATCCCAATGTTGTTTTTTCCCAGCTGGACTGCAAAGAACTTCTTGATTCACCCCAGTCAGTAGTGCAGAAATTTGGGCGGCACTTTGTCATAGACGAACAGTACGGCTTTGACAACTACACCATGTTCTATGTGGGTGGTGAAGGGCCAGAGCTCACAAACTTCATGTTGAGCTGGAACCAGTGCTCCTTCAGTTCTTTTGACCCCAAGACAGGACAAGGCCGATGGGAAACAGTGGATGTAAACCGGGCCCTGCGACGGCGCCTCTACCTAGTGGAGCGGGCACGGGATGCCCAGGTAGTGGGTATTGTTGTGGGCACTCTTGGTGTAGTGGATTACTTGACTGTTCTGGAACATTTGCGTGGAATCATTCATCAGGCAGGCAAACGTGCCTATACGCTCTGTGTGGGCAAACCCAGTCCCGAAAAGTTGGCAAACTTTCCAGAAATGGATATCTTTGTGTTGGTTGCTTGTCCACAAAACTCGCTGCTTGACTCCAGTAACTTCTACAAGCCCCTGATCACACCTTATGAAATGGAAATGGCATGTAATCCAGCACGGACCTGGACAGGTCGCTACATCACTGACTTCCGCCACCTTTTACCAGGTAATGGTTCATTTGACAATGGAAAAATTGGCATGAGCAGCGACTGGCAAGTCCTGGTTTCTAGACAGGTCTTGCTGCTTGCTTTTTCCCTACAGAGAACTCTTCAAAACATTCTTTCTAGCCACTAGAAAGGCTTTTCGGCTATTAATTTTCAAGCTTTATCTGACCAAAGTTCTTTCCTAACGCTATTACTCTGAGTACAAAGAGCAAAGAGGTTATTTTTGGATCAGAGTAGTCAAATGCTTCTTTTCTCTCCAAACTTGAACCTGAAATGATAGAGTCTAGAAAGGAGTGGACTCTCCTATTGTTCCATAAATGAATGAGTTCTTCGGTGAGAAACAAGCATGGCATAATTCCCAGATGCTTCATCATTGTTTTTACTTCCCTTCTTTATATTCTCAGGAGCTTGTGACCACGTTCCTTTCCCGGACAACATTTCCGAAGCTGATACTGAACCCAGCATTTCACTCATCACTGGAGAACTGCGCTCAACTCATCTCCACGGAGTGTCAAACTCAGAGCCAAGCTCTGGCACAGCTCTGACCAGCCGCAGCCATATGCAGGCTGTAGTTCAGTTCAGCCCAGCAGGTATTTAACCTGGACCAGTGTTCTGTGAACAATATAGAGGGGAAAGGGCCAGATGCAGGGGAGTGGTATCAGGAGACAGATATCTAGTCTCATGCGCTCCCAAACGCATCTGGTGGGGCCGCTGTGAGATACAGGAAGCTGGACTAGATGGGCCTTTGGCCTGATCCAGCATGGCTCTTCTTGTGTTCTTGAAAACAGAAGAAAGCCAGTGTGTTATGGTGGCTTATTTAAGACAGCGGTAAATGTCTCATTAACGCAGGACTCACTTGCCAGCTAAGGGATGACAGGGGAAGTTCATCAGTTTTGTGAGGAAGGTATAGGTTGTTATTGAGAATGATAACTCTGTTCATTTGAACCCATTCACAGTTGCCCTTGAGTTACTAAAGCAGCTCAAAGCAACATAGTGTTTGTCTGGATTGCATCTGTGATCTAAATTGATGTGCAAAAACACATGGCTCCTGCTGCACAGTGGTTTAGCTATCTGGAACTGGAGATTGTGAATTCAGTTTCCCACTGTGCCTCCTTAACTCAATGATACATAGGGTTCTTTCCAGCTCTGCAGTTCTAAGATGAGGAGTTGACGATGAATGCAGTTCTAGACATCTTACCACTACCTTTTCCTTTCTTTGGATTCTCCAGACCGAATTTTGGGAGTTCCAGCTCACACATTCGTGCAGACACCTTCAGCTGAGGCTTCCTTCTAGCCCTTATTTCCTGCTGCAGCGCTTCCTGGGGATGGTGGTCTCATTGCCTTTTATGCTGCATTGATGGTGCCTCCTCAAGAGCCACCATCTCCAGGAAGTACTGCAGCAGGATATAAGGCCTAGGAGGCCCCAGCTTTATTCCAGGTGAGTCAAATGAAGGAATGTGCTTCTGGGCTAGAAGTCTCAGAATTCTGCTTGGGGAATATTTGGATTTGGAATTCTAAAAATCCATAAATGGCACATCTCTCTTACCTACACTAACTAGGATAGGTGAGCCTTGCAGCCCAATATAATGTCTTGTTTTCTTACAAAGGGAAACGGGGGAGTGCCCAAAGTGTAGATGGTGAAACAGTTGCTCATTTTTCTTTTTTGATGTAGCTTCATTTCTGGAGTCACGCAGTTGGCGAGGACTGGAACAACAACTGGGCCAGACAGCAGTCACAAAAGCAGTAGCGGGACGACGGGGGATTGCAATTGCCTATGAAGATGAACCCTGTGGATGACAAGGCCAGCAGGCCAAAGAATAAGGCACCGGCTGGGCTAGAGCAAATAAGGATGCATCACTTTTATCCTGCTGACCTGACTAGCACTGGATTAGTCAACCTCTGCATCATCCCCAGACCCTAAGGCAAGAACTCTCCTGCTGTATAGGAATTGGTCTGGCAGTGGACAGAACAGTATTCTAAAGGTACTACGATGATGCACAGTATTCTCTAAAGTCTGGTATCCTAATTAGGTCATCTTTGCTGAAAAACCATTTTCTATTCTATCAGTAACACTTGTGCTGATTAAACTATAAAGCTGCTCTTTGCCCCAGTGGTGGTGGCAGCAGGCAGGAATTGTTACGGGAACGAGCTTTTCATGGTACGTCAGTGGCTTCTGCCATGAAGAAGCTCGCTCTGAGCACATGAAGAAAACATGCAAGATAGGAACAAGATAGCTGTCCAATACATATCTGAAATGCAGGGTAAGATTTTCCTATCATTATTGTTATCAGACCTCAGTTTAACACCATCCTACCAAGCATTCTTATTAAAAAGCTGGCTGATTTGGACCTTTCTTCTACCATCAGTGATTGGATCAAGGACTTTCTAAGGGATCGCTCACAAACAGTGAGGGTTGGGCCTTTTACATCTACTTCCCTGAAGCTTAGCACTGGCTCCCCACAGGGCTGTGTGCTTAGTCCCTTCCAGTATACACTGTACACGTATGACTGTGTATCATCTGATCCATCTACTGTGATTATTAAGTTCGCAGACGATACCACCATAATGGGTCTTATTACAGGGGGAAATGAATCAGTGTATAGGAATGAGGTCCAAAAATTATCCACATGGTGCCTAGAAAACAACTTGCATCTAAATATTACCAAGACAAAGGAGATGGTGCTGGACTTCCGGAGGAAGAGAGAGGAACCAGCCCCATTGTACATCCAGGGGGGCTGTGTGGAGAGAGTTTCTTCCTTTAAATTTCTGGGAGTTTACTTCAGTGAAGACCTCTTCTGGGGAATCAATACAACCAAAGTAGTCAGGAAGGCCCAGCAGAGACTGCATTTCCTTAGGGTCTTGTGTAAGAACAAAGTGAAGCAACAACTGATGGTCTCCTTTTACCGGTCCACAATTGAAAGCATCCTTACATTTTGCATTACCGTTTGGTATGCTGGATTGACAGCTGCTGACAGGAAGACACTACAGAGGGTGGTAAGCACAGCTCAATATATCACGGGCTGTCCCCTAAGTGCACTGGACAACATCGCTGGGGATCGTTGCCTCAGGAGGGTTGAAAAAATTCTTAATGATGATTCACACCCCGGTCAGCACCTCTTTACCTTGTTACCATCAGCAGAATATATCGTAGTATAGCCTGCCGCACCAACAGACTGAAGAACAGTTTTTATCCATGGGCTGTCAGACTGCTGAATGGGAAATAATCTCAGGACAAGTATAGAAGAACTGACCTGTGGGCTGGTGCATTCTGTGTCAAGTACACAGGGTGCAATAAGACTGAGTGGTTGCTAGTGGGGTGGGGGTGGGGTGGGTAAGGGAGACTCAGTCAGTTTCATTGTGCATATGTTGTACATTGACAATGAAGGTATGTATTATTATAAGTTTAGTGGCAGCTAAACATGAATATAAATAATTGTTAGATGGGAAAACATAAAAGATGCCTGTGCAATCTGAAAGCTGATGTTCTCCTAATGTTTACTGGACTTAGCCAGTAAATATGTTACCATAAAATACCTTACAGGCATCATATAAAGTTATTGATTATCTAAACATAAAACTGGAGATATCTCCCTTGTCCCAAATGAAATTTTATAGATGGTTTTTGACTTGAGCAGGGAGGCTAGAACTGAAAGTAGTTTGGTGACTCATTCTCCAGCAGGTAAAAATGAAACCCTGTAGTTATTCAGATGGCTATGTACCCAAAGTAGTTTAGGGCATATTTTAAGAATTTGTATCTTTGCAGAATATTAATGACAGCAGGACAAAAATGCAGTGTTGGGGAAGGTGTGCTTATCTGTTTCCAAGAACTTGTTTCAAAATCCTTTCCCAAGGGCAGGACATAGGATGTCCAATGATACATCCATAACTGATTATAGTGTTGAAGCGAAAGCTCATAGATACAGTATTTCACTTAAGATGAATAGGAGAGAGAATTAATGTATACATATCCTTATGTTTTAGAGAGATGCCTTTATCAGAACAGAAGAGAAAAATAGATACCACTGTTTTGTGCAGGCACCACAGTGTAGTCAAGAATTAGTAGCACTAAGCCCAAGATACTAGGAATGGGACATACATATCCAATCTGTCTAGACCTCATCTCATGCAAAGCTGTCTTTGAAATTAAGTATTTTAATATTGATTTCCTTGACCTTGATAACGTCTCTTGAAAGGGGAAATAATATACAAGAAAGTGTTAATACTGTACATTGGAATTCTGTAATTGGTTTATCACATATTTGGCTAGTCCAGCTGTTTATACACAGGAATTCTCAGCGTAACTCCTGTAAAATATCACTCAGGTTATCACTTATTGCCTTTATGGCCAAGCTAGAGTAATTGAATGGGTCCATGTGGCCTTTCCTTGTTGTTTTTGGACTATGCAAGATACCACTGAAATGGATGTGATGAAAGATAGAAGACCTTCAGGGACTCTAGTTGGTGAACAGGTCTATGGGGGAAAAGTAATGATGAGTGCCTGTCAGAATGTGAAGTGTTAAGTTCCATTCTGAGAACAGAGATCAAAGGTGTTTTTCTGGCATTTGTTAATAATGTGAAAGCAGAAGTTCATGAACACCACTGCATTTCAGCAGGTTCAAATCAATAATGAACTGTCTCAGCACTGAAGAAGCCCATTTCTCAGGAGCTGCTCTTCTAAAACCTGCAACTGATTACTGCACGTTCAGGCTTTAGAGAAGGTGTGCAGAACTCTGGCTTTCCAGGTGCCATTGAACTACAATAATTATCATGCCCAAGCTTATGCCCATGCACACACTCATTATGACGCTACACATATTGCTCAGATCCACCTTACTGTTTAGTCCTGTTTTAGGTTCAGGAAGCTGCATGTTAATTTTTAAAATATTCCTTACTCCCAAGGAATCAACTATTTGTGCACTACCTTTGAAGATGCATTTCACACCCACTGGTTAATTTAAAAAGCATTCCGAGTGCTGGGATGTGAATTTACTTGGCTGCTCTATTCTCTTAGATGTACGGATGGGCTTTGTGGTGAGAGAAATGTGCTGGGCATATACCTTGGAGTCAGTCATCTTTTAAATGCCTTCATGAACTACACCTTGAGGAAAAAAGGAGGCAACATCCTAAATATAAGTACTGTACCAGAATACACCTTACAGTTAGGAGGCTGCTGGGCGAGTTGCACACAAAACAACAATGAAACAACAGGAGAAACATGGATGATCAACAATGTTCAAACTCTACACGGTAATGCACAAGTTACGGGGTAAGAAAATATACGCTTAAAATAGTTCAAGAAGGTAGATAGACATAGCTTGATAGACATAGCTGGCTTAAGTGTGTGTGATGTCCATGTCATTTTACTGAGGCAGTAAAATGATAACAGAAGATAATCTTGGAATGGGAGATGATTAGATATTGAAATTGTGATGTCTGTATCATAAGAAATAAATTAACTGGAAAGTAGACTCATTCATACTGCTGGCCTTCAAACTGATGAAAAGTACTAGTCTTTGGGTTGGCGGGGGGATTTTAATTTGATGGTCGACAAGGACATGGACTTTATGGTAAAAACCCACCTCTGCCAGCCAAATCGACTCTTATTCATCATATGCAGTGGATATAAAAAGTTTACATACCCCTGTTAAAATGTCAAGTGTCTGCAATGCCAAGTGTCTGAAATGTAAATTAATGAGTCAAAGATAAATCATTTCAGAACTTTTTCCACCTTTAATGAGACCTATGAACTATTCAAAGCTGAACCACAAACTGAAATCTTTTACATGTTTTACATAGAGGAAGGAAATATAAAAAAACAAAATAATATGGTGACATATGTGTGCACACCATCTTATAACTGGGGATGTAGCTGTCCTCAGCAGTAAAATATCACATTCAAACTCATGTTAAGTAGGAGTCAGTACATACCTGCCATCATTTAAAGTGCCTCTGAGGAATCCCAGATAAAGATTAGCCATGCTAGTAGGTCTTTCCTGACAATTTCTTAGTCACATCCTACAGCAGAAGCCATGGTCCGCAGAGAGCTTCCAAAGCATCAGAGGGATCTTGTTAAAAGGCATCAGACAGGAGAAGGGTACAGAAGAGTTTCCAAGGCATTAGCTATACGATGGAACACAGTAAAGATAGTCATCATCAAGTGGAGAAAATACGGCACAACAGTGACATTATCAAGAACTGGACCTCCCTGCAAAATTGATGAAAAGACTAGAAGAAAATTGGTCAGGGAGGCTGTCAAGAGGTCTACACCAACATTAAAGGAGCTGCAGGAATATTTGGCAAGAACTGTCTGTGGTACATGTGACAACAATCTCCTGTATTCTTCACATGTCTGGACTATGGGGTAGAGTGGCAAGACGGAAGCCTTTTCTTACGAAGAAAAACATCCAAGCCCGGCTAAGTTTTGAAGTTTCCTAAAAGCATGTGGTAAAAAGTGTTATGGTCTGATGAAACCAAGCTTGAACTTTTCGGCCATAATTCCAAAAGATATGTTTGGCGCAAAAACAGCGCTGCACATGACCAAAAGAGCACCATACCCAGAGTGAAGCATGGTGGTGGCAGCATCATGCTTTGGGGCTGTTTTTCTTCAGCTGGGACAGGGGCCTTAGTCAAGGTAAAGGGAATTATGAACAGTTCCAGATATCAGTCAATATTGGCACAAAACCTTCAGGCTTCTGCTAGAAAGCTGACCATGAAGAGGAACTTCATCTTTCGGCATGACATCAACCCAAAACATACATCCAAATCAACAAAGGAATGGCTTCACTAGAAGATTATTAACGTTTTGGAATGGCCCAGCCAGAGCCCAGACCTGAATCTGATTGAATATCTGTGGGGTGATTTGAAGAGGATGGAGCACAGGACACCCCCTTGCAATCTGACAGATTTGGAGCATTATTGCAAAGAATTGGAGCGTTATTGCGTTATTGGGTGAACCAGTGGATATTGTCTATCTTGATTTTCAGAAGGCTTTTGACACAGTCCCTCACCAAAAGCTGCTGAGAAAATTGTACAGTCAGGTGATAAGAGGGCAGGTCCTTTTATGGATTGAGAACTGGTTGAGATCCAGGAAACAAAGAGTATGTGTCAATGGGCAATTTTCACAATGGAGAGAAGTGAAAAGCGGTGTGCCCCAGGAATCTGTCCGGGAACCGGTGCTTTTCAATCTGTTCATAAATGACCTGGAGACAGGGATAAGCAGTGAGGTGGCCAAGTTTGCGGATGACACAAAACTTTTCCATGTGGTAAAAACCAAAGAAGATTGTGAAGAGCAACAGAAGGATCTCTCCAAACTGGCGGAATGGGCTGCCAAATGGCAAATGTAGAAAAATCTAATGTAATGCATATTGTGGCAAAAAATCCAAACTTTATCTATCAACTCTGAGCTATCCGTGACGGATCAGGAAAGAGATCTTGGTGTGCTGGTGGACAGCTCAATGAAGGTGTCTACCCAGTATGTGGCAGTGGTGAAGGCCAATTCCATGCTAGGGATGATCAAAAACGGGATTGAAAATGAAACAGCCAACATTATAATGCCATTGTACAAGACAATAGTAAGGCCGCACCTGGGGTAGTGTGTACAAGTCTGGTCACAGCATCTCAAAAAAGACATAGTGGAACTGAAAAAGGTGCAAAGGAGAGTGACTAAAATGATTACAGTAATCCCCCGCCTATCGCGGGGGTTAGGGACCCACCTGACCTGCAATGACTGAAAATCCGCGATATGTGGCTGTGGGTCGGGTGGGGCCTGGCAGGAGGGGGGCTATCAGATCCCCCACGGCGCTCGCTCAGGCTGTTCCAAAACTTCTCGGAGCAGTGCATGCCGGCAGCGTTGGGGGATCTGATCTACCACTGAGCTGGAGCCCAGGGCTTGGGGAAGGGAGAAAAGGGTGTAAAAAGCCTGGGCTTTTAAACCTTCTCCCCCCCCCCCCGGGCTCCAGCTCATTCGTGCTGGGGGTGGGGAAATAAAATTTTTTCTCCCCCACCCTAGTGCTAGTCAGCTGGAGCCTGGGCAGGTACTGCGATCCCGCGATATAGTGGGACGGCAGTACCTGAACCGCGAAATGGCGGAGGGTTACTGTACTGGGTTGGGGGATCTCCCTTATGAGGAAAGGCTAAAACATTTGGGGTTCTTTAGTCTGGAAAAAAGGCACCTGAGGAGGGATAGGATTGAGATGTACAAAATAACGCAGGGCATGAGTAAAGTGGATAGAGGGACGCTCTTCTCCCTCTCAAAATACCAGAATTAGGGGACATCCACTCAAATTGAGGGTTGGGAGAGTGAGAACAGACAAAAGAAAATATTTGTTTTACCCAGTGTGTTGTTAGCCTGTGGAACTCCCTGCCACAGGAAGTGGTGATGGCATCTGGCCTGGATGCCTTCAAAAGAGGATTGGACAGATTCCTGGAGGACAAGTGCATCACGGGTTACAAACCATGATGGAGATGTGTAATCTCTAGGCTTAAAACCGGGGTACTTCAAGGGCCAGATGCAGGGGAGTGGTATCAGGAGACATATCTAGTCTCGTGCGCTCCCAGATGCATCTGGTGGGGCCACTGTGAAATACAGGAAGCTGGACTAGATGGGCCTTTGGCCTGATCCAGCATGGCTCTTAGGTTCTTAAGAGTGGGCAAGTATTGAGAAGTCAAGATGTGCCATATGTATACCCAAAAAGGCTGAGTGCTATAATAAAATCAAAAGGTGCTTCAACAAAGTATTAGTTTAATGGTGTGCCACCATATTTCAGTTTATTTTTCCTTCCTCCACATAAAATATTTCATTTTGTGGTTCAACAGAGTTGTACAGTTCATAGGTCTCATTAAAGGTTGAAAAAGGTTATGAAATGGTTTATCTTTTTCTCATTTCTTTACGTCACAGACACTTGACATTTTAACGGGTGTGTAAACTTTTTATACCCACTGTAGACTATATTGTTTTAGGCCCCTCTTAAGCTATCACCTAATACAAGTGAAACTCAAAAAATTAGAATATCGTGCACATGTTCATTTATTTCAGTAAATCAACAGAAAAGGTGAGATAGACTCGTTACATGCAAATCAAGATAGTTCAAGCCTGACTTTGGTATAATTGTGATGATCCTGGCGTACAGCTTATGAAAACCCCAAATTCACAATCTCAGAAAATTAGAATAGTGTGAAAAGGTTCAATATTCTAGGCTCAAAGTGTCCCACTCTAATCAAAATATTAGTTTCACATTTTGAGTTGACTTACTGAAATAAATGAAGATTTGCACAATATTCAAATTTTTCAAGTTTTACCTGTAATCACATTGTTCCAGCACAAACCTCCACCCAAACAAACCAAGAGCAATTAAATGAGTTGGAAGCAGAACCATCAGCTGAACCACCAGCTTCTCAAAAGCTAAAACTGCCGTAAAACAGTCATTCTTAAAGTATATAAAAATGAAACAGAACTGGATATCTCCTATTCATTGCTGACAAACAATGCTCAAGAAAATACAAAAAAAGTTTGTTTTAAGATCATGTTCACTTTGGGACACCTAATGATTCCTTTCTGTGAGAGTAAGTAAGGAGTTGCCTGTGTGAAGAAAGAATGTTGGTCTCTAGTAGCAGCAGCTGATGAAGTTCACTGAAACAAGATATTACCAGACTCTCCAACGGCTTGTCTCCCCACCCCCGGCTGTCCTTGGCTTGCTTCCATACCTCTCTTCACCACAACCCATTAATGAGTTACAACATTTAGAAATATATAGATATATCTAACTATTCAGGGGCTGAGATTTTTGTTTTTTTGGATTCAACACATTAGAGTGGCTGGATTTCATGTAATTAATTAGGTATTATGTATTTGCATTTTATAGCTACATTTTTGTTATATGTACACAACAGTTCTCTGGGGCAGAATATGGGTGACTGAAACCATTATATCTTCTGCTCTATTTTTAAACCATTTTTTGCAACTTGCATCTAACCTTGAGTGTTTTTTTACGTATTTTGCTTCCTTGTTTTTTTTAATTTGTGCTGCCAAATCTCGGCATCTATTGTGCATGACAAGCTCTCCTTACCTGTTTCTCATCCACCCTGTGGTCCTGTTGGTACTCTCCACCAGAGAATGTTTTATATAGTATCCACGTTTGTGCTACACATGCAGATACATATGTATCTACTGTCATCCACTGCAGTACAGATATCCCTAATTCACTTTCTGCTTGTACTCCAGCTCCAGAACTCCATTAAAAGCTTCACTATAAAGTTTATTAACTGAATGAAACCAAGCCAAACCAGGGATACATTTACAACTGCAATATGTATAGCAACCACTGTGGAGCTCTCTTAGCAGCCTGTAACATTGCCCCAACATACTGCGATACAATGATTCCATGAATGTTAGCCATCATGAATATGCACCACTGCTCTATAATCAGTTCCATGATATAGCTCACCTACTCAAAGCTCTCTGTGCTGCCATCTGGCTCAATGTGGGGGTGACAGGAGAGGGGTAAGGAAAATGTGACTGCCCAAAATACTTCTCACCCATGTCAGGACAGAAAGCATTGCAGTAAAATGGAGCTTCCTGCAGGAGGAATTGTGAGAACATCCTGCAGTGGGCCTGCAAAATGGTATAAAATAATGCACAAGAAAACTTCCTAGAAATAATTCCCTAGAAATATTTGTGGGCAAATATTCCAGGTACAGGATAAGTTAACATGTTTTTCTTATGGGATGCTACTTATGGACTCTAAGTGCAAAAGTCCTCTCTTCTTAGATTCATTGTCCAATGACTTCCCCAGCAGTGGTATGGGCCACACGCCCATTATGGTGAGCAGGTTCCCTTACCAGGAGCACTGACAAGCGTGTATCTTGTACAAATTTACAACCACTTACCTGCAGCCCTTATTCATCATCACTCCCTGCCGCTACAGCATTTTTCTGGAGTCGACTGAGTTTTCTTCAACAGGGCCAGGGTCAAGAAACTTATGAATTTTTAACACAGTTGGCAATTTACAGTATATGAGCAGGGAGATTCACAATGAGGATAAGACACCTCTATACTTAAGGAAAGTGACAACAACCTAGCAGGGCCTCAAGGAAAATCCCAGTATGTTCGTGTCCAAGTTATCTGTCCATGGGTTCTTGTGCTTCTCAACTTTCTAGTTTTCTGCTTCCTGCCTCAGCACCAGTTCTGAGAAATAAAATCAATTTCCAGAAAGCTTGAGACAAACCGAGTCCCAGTAATAGCAAATAGCCAGTCATGCCAATAGCCCAAAGCATAGGAGGCACATAGGACATGCTTCCACATTGGTTATATGGTTTTGTTTGTTGTTCTTGTTATTGTTGTGCGGGAGGCAGATTCAATTCTTTGGGCTCTTCCAGACCTCGGAGTTTACTTTTCATTCTACTCACATCGATTATGATTTCGTAAATGCTTTAGAATTGCCGTATGCAACGGAAGCTCAGAAGTCAAGGATCTAGTCTCCAGCTGCATAGTCAGCATTCAGAAAATGGGACTAGAATATACTAGGCTGAGACTTCATGGGCCAGTGAGATATATTTTACCTTATAAAGAATATTGGCTTTTTAAAATCTCCATCACGTCTTGGTAAGATACATATAATGCCAAGCACCTATGAGTGGATTTGGGAAGAACAGGACACAGATAAATAAAACAGAAAGTACTCCTTTTTCTGCTGAAAACAACCAGGCAGGCAGACTTGCATAATGTTATTTGGCTTCTTGACTTAGAATAACTGCACCTGCCTTTTTTGTTCTCTCCTGTAACTGGCATGTGTTCATAAGAGACTAGCATGGCTACTTCTGCAAAAATACACCTGCCTTTGCAGAACTGATAAGATATATTGTAATCCATCCTTCAGTTTTCAAGATCTAAACCCAAACAGCATACACAAAACAATCTTGAGAGGGAATTAAGGGAAGTGAATGTTCAGTGACAGACAATCCACCATGTCTGCCCCAGCTAGATGGGAAAGGAGCACTTTTCCCTTTTATCAGTGCTTTTCATTGGGTATTTATCTCTATCTTCCTGCTTCCGATGGAAAGAAAATATCAACACAGACACAGATGCAAGGGGACTTTGGATATAATGGATCCAAGGCTTCCCTTAACTTCTTAAGAAAGTTCCAGTATCACCTCAAGCATCAACACAAAACACCGCTTGTTCTCTTATTTCTCTAGGGGTTTGCGTGGGAAAGGGGGCTTCAGGGCTTTCAGCAGAGGGAGCGATCTTCAATGTTTGTTTTAAACTCTCAGCCTGAAAACAATATTACAAGCATTCATTATACTAATTTTGGTATAAAGAATGGCAATTTTGTATTCCTTCACCATCGTCCCCAATTTAGTTTCATACTCTGCTGTCCCAGGATAAGCCTATTTTTTCAGTGTGCCCTGGAAATAGAAAAACTCCAGACCAAGCCTCTAGCACTGATTTAATCACTAGTTGGACACTGTTTTTTTAAAGGTAATTTGGCGATGAATTTGGGTACATTCTAATTAACAAAATGGATTATTAAGAGGTCACAGTACATCAAGGTGCTTAAGTTACTTTCCCCCTATCTGAATGTGGACAAGCAACAAATTATATAAGCAACTTGACTCAATGTATGTTGGGGAAAGGAAGGATTCCTATTAAAATTGTCTCTGGTCTGCTTGTGAGTTGCAAACTGGCTCAGCTCTTGGCAGTCTCAAGCACTGTAACACCACATGTAGAAATGTTCCCTATAAATAAATGATTTCTTCCTCTTTGTAATTCAACTCCATCCTATCCTCAGTAGCTGAGACATACTGTATCTGTTGCATCATCATCTTTAGCTATAAAGGAAACTAGAATCTTTCTCAGAAGCTCTGTGGCACAGTGGTTAAATGCCTGGACTACAGGTAAAACTGTGCTCACAACCTGAAGTTCAATCCCAGGTAGCAGGTTCATGCTGACTCAACCTTCCATCCTTTTGAGGCCAGTAAAATGAGTACCCAGCTTGGGGGGGGGAGGCAATGTGTAGCTGGCACACTGTAATTAAACTGTAAACTGCCCAGAGACTATTTGAAGTGGTATGTGGCAGTATATAAGCAGAACGCTTTGCTTTTTTAATCAGATTCTCTGAAGATTGCGGCAAATCTTCCATGGCAGACCTTCATAACTTTTGCTTACATTTTCACAGCTTTGATGGGACTAGTGAAGTACAGTGTGCCTGGGATGCAACTACAAAATACAACAGGAAAAAGTGAAGAGGTAAAGCAACACCTTTCATTAGGCTAGCATTCCAAGGATGAGCGAGATTCTTGTTTCTCAGAAATCGTCTTTGCTTCCTTTTCGCCACCTTGCTGTATAATTTGAATTTATTCTCTTGTATTAAAAGGGCTTCATATATTGACCCAGATAAAATAGGGGAGATAAAAATGCCACCACTTTAGCCCTCCCATGCCCATGTCTCCTCCATATTAAGCTCCGTCCCCCTAATTCACCAACCACTACAACTTAGAAATAGCCTTAATATAATTCAAGGCTGCAGGGCCATCCACTTCAGTAAGACACAAACTGCCTTGTGCAAGGCAAGGGCAGAATCTTTAGGAACAGACAGTACACAGATATGTCCACAGCAGTGTCCCAGGGATGCAAGGGGTGATCATTGCACCAGTCCTTCACGGGGAGGGCCTGTCCTCAGCTCCAGACTCTGCTCCATGTCCTTGCAGCCTGCTGCCTCTGAACATGCGGGAGGGATGAAGAAACAGCCCATTTTTTAGAGGAGCAGCTTTAGCAGATTAGTTGAAGTTACCATCTTCTGGGCTGATTCAGTAGCAGCACAGGGCAGTGGCAGGTAGTCAACAGATCTCTTTCTGCTCCAGGTTGTTGCTTCATGGTCACTCAGTAGTCTGCTGTATATTCAGTACCATGCAGTCCCCGGCAAAGCAGTGTGAACTCCTTAACCATCTCCTTCACACGACGTTTGTTCACACGTTCTCTGCTAACACAGAGGAAGGATGGTGAAAGACGGGCAAACAAGACTGATGAATGGTAGAATATGTGGAGGTGTAATGTCCAGTGTTTCTACCATTTTGCCCTGGGAACTCCCTGCCACAGGATGTGGTGATGGCATCTGGCCTGGATGCCTTCAAAAGGGCATTGGACAGATTCCTGGAGGAAAAGTCCATCACAAGTTACAAACCATGACAGAGATGTGGAACCTCCAGGCTTAAAACCAGGGTACTTCAAGGGCCAGATGCAGGGGAGTGGTATCAGGAGACAGATATCTAGGCTCGTGCCCTCCCAGAGGCATTTGGTGGGGCCACTGTGAGATATAGGAAGCTGGACTAGATGGGCCTTTGGCCTGATACAGCATGGCTCTTCTTATGTTCTTATGATCCACTAGGGACTACATCTTTCACGGGGGGGGGGGGGGCGGATGAAAACCAAACAAAATCAAAAGTCTACTTCCAATTTCTTAAAAACTGGTATTTTTTAAATATTCAACACTGCCAGGATATGTGACCTATTTATCCTGACAGTCTCTACAATGGGAAATTCACTCTGCTCCTCCAGTGAGGATGAAGGTTTACATACAGCCACATCACTGCTCACCACCAGCCCTGCTCTATTGTATGATCAGATGCCTGTATCTTTATGCTCTTGAAATGACAAGATTTCACTTAACTCCAGTGGCTGAATAAATTTAGTGGCTTGCTTCATCTTGAAGCTATTTTTACCAGCTCAAGCAAGCAAATGGTAGGCATTATAAGTGCTATTACTAAGCTAGATCAGACAGAGCAAATTAAGAAATATTTATAATAATGACTGAGGGTTTGCTACACTGAAGCAGATTTGAAAATCTGGTAATTGATTTCTCTCAAGGAAATTATCAAGGGACCAATACATGAAACCCATGGAGGAGAGATTCTTCATGTGAAGGACAGCAAGGGCATTGGTGACCTTATGGTTCCTTACATGGCATAGCAGCATCTAGTTGAAAGTGAAAGAACACTAAAAATGATAACCATCTCACCACCAAGTTAAAACCCTGCATATGAGTTTAGAAATGGCACTACACTTCCTTTCTGACTCTCCTTTTTGTTTGTCTCTGTTTCATCTGAATACTTTTTATCTTTGACATCTTAATTGTAGATTAAAAATTAAACTAAAATACATTATGAATTGAGGTGTGTTGCCATTTCCTTTGTGCAACACTAGAACCAGGTAAATTCATAATCTTACATATTATGGTTCCATGAAGCCAAGGAATCTTTAATATTTCCAACTGTTCTAAGAAGCTTTTTGAGAACCCAATGAACTATTCACTGTCAGAATGGACATTACTAGGCCTAAGAAAAAGAGCATACCGGGCTCACTAAGGCCAGCTTTTCAGTCCAGGGGAACCTTTAAAAGTTGAGGAACCTCCACACATATTGTGCCCAGTTCTGCCTATCAGGAGAAGTACCAAAAGGGAACATACCTAAGAATTTGCTGGCTGAAAATTTCTTTCTGCTCAGGGCTGACGCGGGCTGATGGAAAACCATCCTGCTGCATCACTTCCTTGATCCAGATGCTCAGGTAAGTGAAGCAGTGCTTGTTGAGAGCAAAGAGGATCTCAGCAAAGTGGTCCATCAAGTTGCGCGAGGCTTGGCCACCTACACCCTGCAAGGGTGGAGCAAATCCAGTTAATACTTCCAAGATACCGCAGTGATTGAAGAAGCATTTATTTGTTTATTTATTTATTTATTTGACCTTTATACCACTCATCTAGCCCTAGGGCTACTCTGGGCGGTTTACAACATAAAATTTACAGGCCTAGGAAGCCTTCAGCAGATAGCACCCAATGCTCCAGTGTATTTTAAGCTTCTGTTTATTTAATGAAGTGTGACTAAAGCCTGCAGTCTTGTGCTCAGTGGAATAAAGCCTGCTGTGTCTAGCACTTACTTCTAAGTGCAGATGGATAGAATCAGGAACATTCTAGGAGTTGAATGAATACAGCTCCTTGGGACAAAAGCATACCATCTTTGTTGCCAATGTATCTACAAAGAAATCTTACCTCAAGCACAGCCTGCAGCAACATTTTGCCATTCTCATGAACCACTTGTCCTACAGGTGGAATCTCTCCACAGCGTGGCAGCAACTCAGTCTGTAAAAAACAGCCGGTGAGGAAAAAAAAGTGCTTCAAGCTATCTTAATGCAACTTGTTACAAAACAGAAAAAATGTTTTTCTATGTGGAGACTGGCCATTTCATGTGCACACAAAGGATACAATTAGGATATAAGCATGTACAGATGACAGAAGATAACTGTGTGTGAAGCTATCAAGTGAGAACTACACCGAGTTTTTGGATAGCTCATAGTCCCCTTAAATCACCAAAAAGTAACAAATTTTAAAAATCACTGCCACCACAAACAAGAACACCCCCCCCCAAAAAAAAACCCTGACACCAAATATGAGTAATAATTTAAACAAGGAAAGGCCCTTCCTAATGTTTGAGGTGGGGTGGGGCGGAATCTATTCTGGATGGTCCTCTACTCTGTTTCAACACACTTGTTTCTTAGCCACCTTGCCTAAACTTTTCTCTTCCTATATCACCAGCCAAAGACAGAGCTGTCAAACACAAATTACTCACAAAAAAGCCACAGGCAGATTTGACAGTTGGAGCTTCAGGGAACTTCAAGGATATCACACCTAGAAAGAAAGCAATAAGACAGGAATCAGCTTTCATAACTCGTATTTTCCATGTAGTCAGTGGGGAAATACCCTTCCCCATCCCCAGGCATGCAGATTTTATATGGAACTTAAGCCTTTATGAAGTGAGAGATGTTCCTGTACCAAGGAACCAATGCTCCATTTCTTGTATTGTAACTTTTAGGGAAATATCCCCTTTTATTATTTCAATGAGCCTGCCTACTCACCACAGTGGAATACTGCTTTGACATCCAGGCTGCTACACAGGAACAAGTCAGGTTTCCTTTTGAGTGCCTGCAAGGTACACATGCACACACACACACAGAATAAACACATTTCTGGCAAGCCAGGGGTGAGTATGTGCTACAAAGAAGTCCCCTGGCCATTTCCCACATGTGCACTTACCTGGCCATTAGCCACAGTGCACATCAAGCCATATATGGAAGAAAGGGAAAGATATAAACTTCTGGGCACTTCTGAAAACAGGCATTTAGGACCCCAAATAATTAGGAACCTCTAAAGACACATGTAATTGAAGCATTACCTAGAAAGATAGTCTCTCAGAACTCCTATACAGTATAATTAGACAGTTGTAGCATTCCAGACTATCACAAAAAAGAAACAAGAAGGCACCTGAAAGGGTTGACTCTTGAATTTCATAAATATGGCTGCCTGGCAGCATATTCCAGCACCATGGACAGCAAGCACTGGTGCGAGCAAGTCCAATCGTTTCAGCACCATGGATAGCAGCCTTCCCTTCCAGTGTTTTCTTTCTTGAAGGACAGGAGCACTCCACCAGAGAATTCCCAAATATTAAGCATAGACTATCTGTAAACAGCTCCCAACTAATCTATATACCAAATAAGCCATGTGAAGGATACAATCTGTCACTAAAACATCCCCAGAATTGACATAACTCTTCCATGTTGTTCCTGTTAAAAATTATAACAATATTCCTAGCAGTGCCTTCATTTTCCCATCTGCCAGCTTCCCCTGCCTTCCTTATAATTTTCACAACCAGAGACAGATACAGAAGATACAGTTTTGCCTTTTACTATCATATAAATATGCAGTGATAAAGTTGAACCTTACTCTTGTCTATGCTACATTTTCTCTCAATTCAAAACTCATCCGTTGCCAACCTTCAAGGCACACAACACTTCTATATGATTAAAACTGTCACTGACTATTCTAAACTATCTTAAGCAACATTTTTGCCATTACTGTACTAACGTGCATATCTAAGTACACACACACTTAGAAGTGTGCTGTATATGAGCAAAAGGGAAAACACTACAGCAAGGAGTGAAAAATAGGTAGAACTGATTTTTGTGGTATACTGCACAGAAAGGTAAAAAACGGCAAGTTCAGCAGGAGTAAAACAACCAATTTTGTCCCAAGAACCACACATGATGCTGGCTGCTGTTCCCATCCCTAAACACCTACCTTGAGTATGCAGGGACAGGAAAATAGCCATGAAGTGAGGTGAAAAAAATCCTCTCAAAAATATGAGTGTCTCAGAATTACGGTATGAAGAATCCCAGAACTGGGACTTGTAAGCAGTCTTTTTATGGCTGAAGCTTTAACAGTTTTAAGCAATTCATGTTCATTCAATAAAACACAATTCCTTTATATACCATCTTCACCACTTCTTTTACCTCCCAAGTACTAACAAAATAATAATTTCAGGAAAACTAAGGTGTCAGACATACTTAAGCTTAAGAACACAGCTTTCTGATTTAGGGCCGATACAGGCATTACTGAGGCACTCAGTACAAATCAGGATGATTTGATTATTTGAGAACTAAAAATAGAAAGATGAAGAAAGGACTGTTGTAGCTATGATTATGGAAGGATCTATATAGGCATAGTGTCTCTCTACATGGTTCATAATATACTAGTGCACTTGACTGGAAAGGTAATGATTTCCTCATTCTAAAAAACTGATCCTTTGGCTAGGTTCACTAAAAGATTTAGTAATGGCTTGTAAGAAGACAAAAACTAGATACTGATGCTGTGAGGAACCCTCCTACTAAAGTTTTCATTCTGCCACTGATAAGAGAAATGTTTTGAGTGATTAGCAGACCTATGGTAACATAATCAGGGATTTTTAACTTAACTCCTGCAGAGAAAGAATTCTACAGCATAATGAAAGAGGCAAGACTGCCAACTGAGTCTTTTGCCAACTGAAACTAATTCAGAAAAAGACCTCAGATGAGATTTGACAGGTCTCTTTTAAGATGTACTACCAAACCTTTGCCAATTGTCATATTCCATGAGGTACCTTTTCAAATCTGAGTCTTCCTTCTGTCATCTGGAATCCAGCTGCATACATAGTACTGGGTTTTAGAACATAGAAACATAAAGACAGGCATCTTCCCTTTCTTTTTCTAGATTCCCACTGACTTAGGTCATCAGATATTACTGCTCTCCAAATGCCACGCAAGATCTGGTCACAAGGAGCAGGGAGTCTCTTAATGGTGGTACTGCACCCACTTGCTGGAGTTCTCTTCAGAATCTACTAGCTTAGGTGCAGACTACTATATAATGTTTTTAATATAGTCAAGTGTTTTACTATTGTTTTAGAATTAATGTTGTTGCATCAGGGGTACAAACTGAATAGCTATTCACCAGGTGAAAGAATGAAAAGGTTAGCAGTGTGATGAAGCGTTACAGGTATGCCAGTTTTAGAATTGCCATAGTAAGCACCTTTCACATTCCTCTGTTGTAGAAAGCATGAAAACTGTCCAGAGTGCAGAGACTTTGGCATAATTAGGGCTGAAGTTTTACAGCTGAAATATGAGCATGTAATGAGACTTACCACTTTGGCTTTTTCAAGGGCACAAAGCCACAACACAGACAAGAGAGCTTACTCTTTTGTGAGCATTTTAAATGCTTCTGAAGTATTTTTATGCTGTCTTTGACAGCTCCTAGGTCCTTTGCAAAATCTGCTTCTTTACTAGAACCTTTAAAAAAATTGTCATCAATTTTTGTGAAGACAGGTGGGATTTATTTGTTCAGAAAGAACTCCCAGCTTGCAGACTGTTTATGCTCCAAAACACCAAGAGTCAAAATTACATGTTTCATAAGCAAAGTAAAATTGCAAGCAGAGCCAGTCAGCAAGAAGATAGATATTATGTTCCTAAGTAATCACAGCTGTCACATATTCGTGGAAGAAACAGAATGAAACTACATAGGGAAATTACATATAGGAGGACAAAACCTCTGGGAAATCAATGAGCACTTGTCTATTGGAAGTAGTCTGGGTTGTCGTTACTGGAAGAACCTAGTATCTCTTGTGCAAAACCAGGGAATACTTGGGACTATGTCTGGGGAAACATGTACATACAATCACCTTTCACATGGTGAATAATTATGGCATGCACACTGATTGGTAGACAAAGATGCAGGAAAAGTTCCAACAAGGTTGGAAAAAATGTGCAAGATCAAAAACTGCTAAAGCTAGAAGAAGCCTATTTCTAAACATTATCCACAAATCTGCTGACAAATGTTCATATGAGTGTCCTTAGCATCTATCTGTTATTTTACATTGAAGTGACATCTGAAATATCCTTTATTCTTCTACCATCTCTGTTATTTATGCTAGGCATGAATATGAAACCTATAGAGAGTGCAACAAAACCTGGATTAACAAATGAGAATTAGAATAGGAAACAACAAATATACAGCATTCTGAATGTTGTATTTCCAAATCACCAGTTTGGAAATTTCTAATCTGGGCTTCTCATAAAATATACAGTGGTACCTCGTATAACGGAAGGTTTGTATAGCGAAAAATCCGTACAACGGAAAAAAAATCCGCCCCCTCCTCCCCCGCCCACCACCTGCGGCTGCGCGGGAAGAGGAGGGGGACGGATTTTTTTCCCTGGATTTTTAGCTAAACAAACCCTCCCGTCGTTCTGCTGGCCTTGCCGGCCCTGGCCAGAAGAAGCCGCCGGGCTCCTTTCCCGGTGGCGGAAGCAGCAGCAGCAGCAACAGCGTGGGGCGCAGGTGAGGGGGGGGATTCCCAGCGCATCCCGCCGAAGCCCCCCCCAGTCCACCACCCGCGCACCCCACTCCCTCCCCGCACCCCGCAGCCACCACCCGCCCGTCCCCCCCAAAAAAAACCCAAAGCCCGGCTGCAGGTTTTCGCGCCACCACCGCTGGGGCTCTTCAGCTCACAGCCCATCTTATCAAAGCTCCGATCGGGGAGCCCAGCTGATGGGTGGTGAGTTGAAGAGCCCCGGTGGGAGCGGCGGCGGGAGCAGCAGCAGCAGCAACAGCCAGGTAGGTGAGCACTGTCCTGGCCGGCTTGATGGCGTGAGCGGTGCCCGGAAGGGCTGGGGGGGATTTAAAAAGCCCGCTCTTC
>JAHTLZ010000129.1:51239110-51291109 GCA_023846285.1 Phrynocephalus versicolor
AGGAGAGAGCAGGCTTTTTAAATCTTCTCCCCTCCCGAAGCTAGCACAGAGCAGCTACTGGGCGCTGCGCGCGAGGAGGAGGCAGCAACTGCCTTTGGGAGCGCCGCCGCCGCCCGTGTGTGTGTGTGTGTGTGTGTGTGTGTGTTTGTGTTTGTGTGTGTGTGTGTGTGTGTGAGAGAGAGAGAGAGACGTGGCTGGCGGGGCCTTTAGGAATGCATTGGAACGGATTAAATCCACTTCCAATGCATTCCTATGGGAAATGATAATTTGCTTAACGAAAAAATTGCATAACGTAATTTAATTGGGAACCAATTAATTACGTTATGCAAGGTACCACTGTACAAGATTAAAGGAACATTTTTTCAACCAAAAGGGAAATGTATGAATGGGGTCCATGGAAGACACATTAAATATTATTAGTATGGTTTTGGATCTACTGATATATTACTCTTTTAATATCACTTTTAAGGGTTATTTGTTGAGATTTAGGTAAAATAACAATCACTGACCCGTTCTTTTCAAGAACAATTGTAGGCTGGAGATAAACTCAATATCTCCACGCTCATATCCATCTCATACTGGTTCCAGGCAGCCTCAAGTTATTATATGTAGGCAGTCAGAGGACTGGAGAACAATGATGCTGCATGGAGTTTAAACTGCTACAGTGCTCTTGGGTGAACATGGGGCTGGTGAGTAAACCTTTGTTAACTTCTCCCAGTTCCCCTCCTGACAGTTTCCTCACACCTCTATTAAAACAATCTATCTTTTATTCAGGCTCTCACAGCTGGACCCTTAACCTATTTCATCTTGTCACTTGATTATAAGAGTCTTCCAGCCCTCTCCTAAAATCATAGATGCAACATCCACAACCTATTACAGCGGATGTCAATATTAGACCTTCAACAGAAGTCCAATAACCAATTAGCAAACTAAAACAGACACTTAAAAGGGTGCTATTTTGACTCTGAGATTAGAAGTCTGTTAACAAATTGCAAGATTTTTGAAAGCTTGTCTTGGCTGTATAAACTGCCACAAGGTGGAGCTACATGTTCAGACACAACATATAGAAACCTAGTCACTAGATAACAATAAGCCATAGCCAACAACACAGCATCTTGCCGCAGTCAGGAGAGCTGGGCGGTACCAAAGATCCCACCCTTCTCTGCTCCATCCCCTCCTAGCACTGCTGCTTATTTCCAAGTCCACAGATTTCTCATCTGAATCCTGTAAGGCTTCCTCTTCATCTACTCCAGAGATGGACAGCCCCAACCCCCTGTGTGATGTGTTGCACAGTTCATTGCACTGCCCTGCACATGATGTCACCATACTGTAAATTAATGTTTCATAACCTTAAAGGAAGCAGACCTGGCATCCTAGCAAATGCTCTCAAGGATGGATAAAACCAAAGAGGATGTGAGGCTAAGGCTCATGTACTATTTCTGGCTTACTGCTATTCCCTAGATCAGCTGTCCTTCCAAATGTTGAGAGGTAAACTACCAAGCTACTGAACAGAACATTACTCTTACTCAATAACAAAATACTATGGGTTTTATCTGCTTGTGTCAAGAGCTTAGACTCACTCGACACAAACACATGCCAGGATTGGAATCCTTCTGCTATGTCCCTGAGTCCTTTTCCAAGGAGAAAGGTGGGATAAAATATTCAAAGTAAATAAAAATAAATAAATGTCCCTTGAACCAAATTTGCTATATTGCACCAGCGCCTCCTGAGTCACGTCACCATGTATTGCTAAAAACCAAACTCATCCCATGAGCCTTTTTGTAGAACTAGATTCTGCCCCGCAGGGAAAGGAAGGGGCAAACGGACACCTATGAAAGGAGGAGAATGTTTTGTTTTCAACTTCCACGGAAACAGATGGAGAAACTCGATATTCAACTAAAAGAAAAAACGTTGTCAACAGAAAGCTAAAAATAGGTTTAAATTGAATTAAAAAAGAGAAAGAGAGAGAACAGAAAGTGAATGAATAAGAAACTAAAACACACCTGTGCCAGGAGTTGCATAAATGAATCAACAATATCAGGATGATCCCTGGGCCCTAAAAATATAATAAAGATGTAACTGAAGAGAAAAATCATACAAACAGCAACTCAACATCATATAGTTATGTGATACAGAAAGAATTTACAAGTGAAAACAGGAACAAGGGTAGGGAGGGAGGGACTGCCAGGGGGTAGGTTGAAGAGGGCAGGCGCATGAGCAGCTTGAAGCAAGTTAAAGAAACAAAACATACAAAAATTATGGAGCTTGGAAACCCAAGAACAGAAAGAAAGTGCAAAGGAATAGGCCTGATACCCAGAATCCCCTGCCAAGCACCAAGGACAGGAAGGGAGAGCTGATTGCACCCTAGCAGGGGAGAAAGGAGAAGCAGGTGCTAACTGGACATCAGCTTCACGTGGACAATGAGAACATTTGTACTGGAAATATATTGTCATCAAGTGCTTGGTCTGAAAAGGCAACTGCAGGTCAAACCAATACAGTACTACTAACTTGAAGGGAGCATCCTGGAATTCTCCCTAAAGCTCCTGACAGGCAGTACCAACACAATATATAATTTCACCCATGCCTGGATGCCTGCTTGGGCTGGGAAGAATGCTACACTGCAACACTGTCTGCAAGGGGCGGGTTGCTGGTAACCATACTTTCCTTCACCAGCGACTATATCAGGCACCATGAGAATCTTCTTCCTCTGAGTCGATGCTGTAGTGAGGCCCGATATAGCCAGGCTACCAGGCTCCAAGTGCTGGTAGCTTCCCAGTAATTCCAAATTCAAACAAGCACCTGGAAAAAGGAGCAAACTCCCTTCCACCTACGCTATGGCAATATTTGTTGGAATGTAACTAGAGACAAGCACCAATCTTGGTCCCTCAACTGGGATCAACATGATGCCTTTATGGCAGTTCCACAGAAGCAAATGCAAGCCCAAGGACTTGCTAAGAAAGCACAGGCGTAACAGGAATACTCAGAGAAGGAAAACTGGGGGTGGGCGTGAGGTGCAGAGCCCTCAAGAAAAATATTTTATATGGGAGACAGGAAGAGACTGATGGAAATGGGTGATTCCACAGCAAGCACTGAGGTGGAAGGTAGGGACACTCTTTAAGTTGAAACATACAGCAACACATTCCCCAGTGATTCTTCCTCCCTACTCGGTCAAACATTCAGGTGTAGGAGACTATTCAGCCTTGGTCCTTTGAGGTCTTTACACAAGAAAATCCAGCAGGGGAAGGTAACTGTTTTGGAGGTGGTGGGATAATGGGGAAAGGCATACTGATCACTCAGGTAGCAACACATAGAGGGACATGCCTGGTAATTTGCCTCAGCAAAAACATCTTATTGGCTGTGTCATCATGTGTACAAGTTGAAGGGTTTCAGAGCTCAAGAGACACCATTGAGAAGGGGATTCAGTCTACCTGAACACAAGCTACAAGTCAAACAAAAATGCATCTAGGAAGAGCTGTACGCAACGTGGCTGCCCCAGGATGCTGAAGGTGTCAAGCATACATACCTTGCTGAAAGAGGGTTAGTGTAACAGATGTGACAAGCAGAAAGAGCGCCTTGATGGGTGGGAAGTGGACAGGCTCATGGGCAAAGATGTGAACCAGCTGAGGACACAAGAAACAAGGAAAACTGAAGCTAGAGCAGCCTGATATATTATCACCCATCCTATTCTGTGTCCTACCCTACTTTAGAAGCCATGTTGTTCAGGTTAGCTCCCTGCACCAGCAACTGCTAACATAAGGGAAAAAATGTAAGCCAACTAGGTCTGAGACACCAGTGTTGGCCAGTACCACACGTGCATATGCACATGTACAATTCCTCTCCAATCTGGTACTATATGCTGGACTACAGCCATCATTTCCCCCAAATGACATGGTCAATGGTTGACCTACACATACACAGTCTTGTCTGCATAGAAAGGGAAGGGAATGCCATACAAGTATACAATGGAATATCAGGCTCCCCTCTGCATTTACTAGTCTCTGTCAGGAATCCACACATTTAGAGTTACCTGCCGGGTGAGGTCAATAGCAGATGCCTGAGGAATGGTGCTGTACATCTGGCCCAGCATCTCACATAGCTGAGGCACCATAGGCGCAAAGTCATCCAGGAGTGTCTTCACAGACTTTTCAAAGATGGAGCACACGGACTGTGGGGACAGGAGGTGCTAGGTCAAAGGAAGACTGGCTCAATATCTTGACCCTCAGCTAAAGTTCCATTATAGATAGATTTAAAGAGGCTCTATTCTAGTGACTGACTAGAATAGAACCTCTACTACCTTCTCCATTTTAGAACATTATTTTCATGAACAAAATTCTGATGGGGTGTCTCAGACAATCCTGTAGTACTTTTCAAGCACTGTAGGAAACCCATTTATCTGCAGAACAGTTGTCAGCTGCTTACATTCAGGAGGTCATCATGTACCCCATTCCAGCAGCTTTCTGCACATACCAATCTATGGGGCAAGCAGTTTCTATATCTCAACTTTCAAGCTTTCCAAGACATACTATTAATCTTAGCCCAACATTCATCTTCATAGCCACAGAGGACCTAGGTGTTTGCTTCCAACAGGCAAGCTCTCATCTGGTTAAAACTCCTTAAAATACAATGACATTCACTTTATTTACAGCTACAGAAGATTCAATGCTGATTGGCATGGAACAATTATTATAACATTCTCTCCTTATAACTGAAGAAAGCATACAGTCAAGTTTTTTATTAACACATGAAACAAAAATTTACCAGGCTTCCCTATTCAACCCTACTGTAATTTTCTGCTCCTTCCAAGTAGACAGAACCTTCCTTAAGTTTCATTCACAACACTTCTGTATTCTTAACCCAACTTGACAGATATTTAATTGTCAAAGAAGATCTGTATCAAATCTATTAGGATAGCAACAGATTGAAAATAATGTCTGGATCAACCTACAGAGACACATATATTCCTGTCAGAGACAAATATACCTACTTCAGTGCTGACCTGCAGTTCCATAACCCATCTGTAGATCTGTTCCAACCTAGGCTTAAAGAGCAAGAAAGCCTCTGCAAAAATGTACCTGTTCCTTAATTTCATCTGCATAAACATAAATAATATATGTTCCTTGCAGAGTAGTATACCTAGCTTCTTCTGAGACTGTTCTCCATCCCCTAACCTAAATACACTATCAGCTTTGATGAGTTAAACTGTTATCATGGATTAATGAGAATGAAATGTTGTAACTACTGTATACACAATGGCTTTATTGATTAACTGTGTCAATGTAAGTGGACTAGAACATATAGAATAGAAGTGGCTACCTATTTATGTGGTGTGGAGTTAGGCTTACAAAGATAAAGACACAGATAAAATATTTGGAAAATATCTGCACAATTTATTCTTGTAGTCAACCTGTGAGAGGTCTTCTTGTTAACCAGGTTCAACTTTTAGATAGAAGGATACACTGGCCAAAAGGTGTACGGACATATGGCCTATAGCTACATGGCCTATGGAATGGACTGTCAACCTATGAAATGGCTTATCTATGGAATGGGGTCAAGGAAATCTTTGTTTTGTTTCCTACATAGCACAGTTGACTCATGCTGGCAAAAAGCCTGGATTGTGTGACTGAGTGAGCCAAAAAGGGTGGGGGGACAGATATATGACTGCTGTGGCAATAAAGCTTTGGTTGAGCTGAAAGACAACAGAATAATATGGGCAGGATAAAAAGCTGGACACTGCCACTGGCTCTATGTCTAGGGTGTACCCTGATGATATAATATGGTCAGATAGTATGCCTTAGGACAAAAGGATGATTTACTTTCTGGAAATTAAGAAAGGTGTGGCAATGCATATTTGCTCCCAACTTGCCATTAAGAACTGTAGTTTAGGGTTGAGGTAGGGAAGCCAACCAGGATGCAGGAAAATTAGTGGTGTCAGCGAGGCAAAAAACAATTGTTCCTTGGGACAAGGAGACTGAGAGTCACATTCATTCTTACACGCCTCCAAGCTCACATACAGATGCTTTTCCGTTCACGCTTCTAATGCAATTTGTGCTTTTGCAGATCATCATTACTTTATTTTTCATTTTTCCTTCTTTTTTCCATCTGAATTTTACCAAAACCATTCTCCTGCACATTCCCCTGAGTCTTCTGGAAACCATTCCTTGGAACAGATAGGTTTGCATCTTTCTTTTTCAGTTTTCAGGCCAAAGACATCTAAACATCTGGGAACATAACGAGCTTCAACTAGTGGACTAGTGGAAGATTGGGGCAAATAAAGTGTTTTATAAAGGGCTAAATGTGGCTAATTTTGCATACTTGTAATTTCATCTGATACCTGAATACAGTTCTGCTTTGCAATTTTCGTTTCATCATTGCCTTGCGCTCTGTACGAAATGCTCTGATTTTTCCTTTGATTTCTTTTTTATTGGGCTGGATAATTCAATGGTTTAGGTATCTGGCTGCAAAGCCAGAAGCTGGGAGTTCAATTCCCCACTGAGCCCCTTCCTGCTCTGCAGTTCTAAGATGATGATTACAATTCATTTTGTGGATATTGTTCCCTGTCTATCTGCTGTGATTGAAATAAAACTTCAAAATAATTGCACCTCTGAATAGCATCAGAATATCTCTGGTTACACCTTTTGCCCACTGGAACAAATAAGGAACCTCATGCTCACTTCACAGGACAGTAGAGATTTAAATTTTTACCTGCTTTCAAGCAAGTTTCCCGGTAAATAATCTGTGCCCCATTTCAACAGCTCGTCTGTCAATGCCATATACAGTCCAAACAGCACCACTGCTATGTAAACAATGGCAGCTTTGATAGGGAGACAGGAAAAGATCACTTACCTAAGACATCATTCTTCAGTCCTCTCTGATCAGTACAGCATACAGGTTAGCCCCAAAAGGGGCACTGGAACTAGGAAATGTTTAGCCACTTGGGAGAAGCTAGAGGAGATCTAATGCTATGGAGCACACCAACATAGGCTGGGATGAGTGAAGCCCAGCAGCATACCTGATACCTACCCCAGATCCAGGGGTCTGAGCAGCACCAGCCAAGCTCTGGGTTTCTTCCTCTTGCATAGAGATGGAACTTATCTTGACCATATGCTTTTTAAAAGGATGCTCTGTTTGCTGGCAGGTACCTTGAGGCCAGGAATCAGAGCAGCAAATTCAGCTTGTTAGTTACTATAGCTACTGGGCAAAATGGCCTGAGTGGGCCCATCTGTGTTGTTGAGTAGTTAACCTGAGAGAAGTATTACCTCCACAACCTGGGCATCATTCAGCCACTTGCTGAGCACTTTCTGGATGAGCTGGAAGACTTGCTGCAGCACCACCACTACCTGCAGGAAGAAGCGGAGGTGAATATAGGAGGTCATTCTGGAATTTCTTTCCATAATCCAGAGTCTGGAGGGAGTTTTAATCATGCAGAGCCACAGACAGAGAGGAGATCAGAGTCCTCTTTTGAGACCTCAGACTGTCTCACAACACCTGGCGTGCAGAACAGGCAATAGTTCTTCTTTTGTTCCCTATTTCTGTCTTGCTCATAGATTTGCAGCTGTGCTCTGTTCTTTTCAGCAGGAAATGTAAACAAAGTTGATGCCTCTCTCTGGGTGTTCTGTGCTCTTTTGCAATAACTCAAAAGCCACATCAAACGGCTCATGTTCTTGGATCGCTAATCTAAACAGGCTCATTCTGATATTTAAAGACATACTAATAAGATGAAATGCTTTGCACAACCTATTGCTCATTACCTTTGAAGGCACTATGTTCCAACTCCCTTTCTAAAAGTCAGAAGAAGCTGCTTCTAGTTACTTGGCAGGGAAGACGAGCATACATCTAAATGGGTAGCTGAATATACTTGCGCACAACTTGCACAGCAACACCCACCGGATTGGGACCCTGTGGCACTGGCAGCTTCTTGACCTCTGTGCTTTCATGATCATCATCATGATGGCTGATGTCCAAAGTGGTGAAGAGATTGGAGAGGAGGCCTAAGATGTGGATGATGGCCAGCTTGTTGGATGGGTTTGGCTGCAATGCAAGACATCACTATAATCACCACACAGGATGCATATTCCAGTTGCTAGTAAAAAGATTGCAGAACTACAGAACATAGATGATGTCTGTTATTTCAGAGCTATCCAGATTCTAAAAACTCATTTAAAAGCCCTCAATATTTCTTAAGGAAAGACGGGCAACCTTTACCAGGCAAGGGATGCCACTCACCGTTTCATCAGCTAGCTTCTCCAGCTGCTGGATGTACGGACTAATGAGCGAGTGCAGGTTCTTCAAAATCTCTTCTACTTGGAGGGCAGACAGCAAGAACCCCAAAGCTTGCATCAGCCACATGCACTGGCTTGTCTGGGAGAGAGAACAACATAGACAACATGCTTACTTTTACCGACTATCCACTGAAACCTACTCAAAATGCTATTTTTGCTGGCTCTCTCTCCAATACTAAAGTCATTACTAAGGAATAAAACTGAGCTCTGCTATTTGAGGGTCAGCCCAGAAATATGCCTTGAACAAGACAGTTCAGCAGCAGAAATGCAAATGAGACTTAAGTGTGCACGAGGAAAGGTCTTTCCTGCCGCTTAGGTTACAGAATAAAAGCATCATACTGGCAGCCCCTGTGTAAACTCCCTTTCTGGAAATGAGACATCTCCTTCCATCCATTTCTGTAATCCTCCTTTCTCCGACTCTTATGCTCAATACTGCAATAATAGTTTGAGGGATGACTGTGTCATCTGTATACACTTTGACCTTTTGTAGCAGTGAGAAAAGAACAAACATCTTACCTTGTGAATCTGCTTCATTAGCACATCCTACGGAAGACAAAGTACACAAAAATAAATTTTCTCTGTATGGTATAGATTATGTACAACACAACTATTTCACAAGAACATCACATGACAACTCTGGCAAGCAAAGAAAGGTTGGAGGGTATGGAGTTACACAGATAATGGGAGAGAATAGTCCCTTCTGTGTATGATTTGCATTGAAGAAGGAATTCATTATACGCATCCAATTATGTGCACTGTGCCACCAAGTACTAACATGCCAACACAATGGTCAACAATTCTGTTCTTCTATATGTGCTGCAAATGTAACTTTCTCATTTTCTTCATGAAGTATGAAAATGCATTCAGGAAAGCAGAGGGCTAAGCCCCACTGAGACAAAATTGATATCAGTAAGCCTAGATACCCTGAGCCCATCTGATTTCGCCTAATCTCGGAAGATAAGCAAGGTTGGCCCTGGCTAGTACTTGGATGGGCGACCACCAGGTGCTGTAGGCACCTGGAGTAGGAACTTGCAAGCCACTCCAGTATTCCTGACAAGAAAACTCCATGGACATGGGGTCACAAAGAGACAGTCATGACTGAATGACACAACAACAACAACAACCAGAGTACCAAGCTTTCCACCGCCTAATCTGTCAGTACTAGTAAGCCGCTACTTTGAGACTGATTGGTTCCTTAAGTAAGTTATTCTTGGGGATCCTTGCCTTTAACATTTGTAGCCTGACAAAGGGCGACAGACAGTGCAACTCTGCTGATTCATCCTCTCCACTACCACTCCACAGGGGTTCCTTCCTTAGAATGTTACTTCTAACTGTAGGAGAAAGATCTCGCCCACACCCTTTTTTCAAAACTAGAGTCAGTTAATCAAAGCTCCTAGCTTTTCGCTGGTCCATAAGATAAGGCTGGGAAATGTTTTGCCCACCGAAGGGTTCAGTTGTAATTATGGGGCACATCCTGATAGTTATAACAATGGGACATGGACAGCAGCAGTTTTCCTCTGGGTAAGAGGCTTGTGTTAAAAGTAACAATGACTACTTGGCCCAGATGCAAGGAGAAAGGATCCCAGGGAGTCTGTGCAGGGCAGAAAGTAGAGGGAGAACCTACAAAGTCATGTCAACCGCCTTTAAGCTGTACTTAGGCAAAGAAAGGGGAGTGGCAAATGGAGGATGCAGATCAAAAGCACACTGAAATACTTTGCAAGCTGCAACCAGGCAATAAGTTGGAGATCCCCTAACCATGACACAGATCTTTCTTTCAGTTACCTGAGAGACAGCAACAATGTTGGCAGCATAGGGTGGCAAGTCATATTTGCATTCACGGCAGATCTTCTTAAGGGTGGAGACACTAGAGATAGATAACTCTGGATTGCCCAGAGCCTGCAGCACTAAGGGCAGGACATTGTTGATCATTACAGGGTGGTCAGCCAGCCACTCTGAGAGGGCCCCTAGGCAGAAAAGGAACACACAATCGTAGTAACTATATTTCCTGTCCCAAACGTATCAGTACAGCCAATGATAGGCACAGAGGTTCCTTCTTTACCACGCAAGAATGGTTCAAACAATTCACACCGAAACACACCTTCCAGCTCACACGTAGTGGGCACTAGGGCCCAACGGCTACATCACCAGTGTTGCAAGAGCTAGGTGGCCTAAGGATCTCTGGGGTTAAGCTGACCTTCCTCATGCCCAACCTACTTACCAATGGTGAACATGACGGTATCTGCAAGCTGCACATTGCTGATGCTGATGTGAGGGATGAGACCAATAAGGCCAGGCACGACATCCGAGTAGTTGACATCAATGGTCTCGGCGATAGATTGGAACCCATAAAGTAAAGCCTCTGTGTGCTGTGAGAGAGACAGATCTGTCACTGAGCCAGGTTTCTACATTCTACTTATAAAACCATAGTGGCAACAGAAAAACAACAACAAACAAAACCCCCAATAAATAAAGCAACAAGCATTGGCACTGAGGATTAGATGGGGTGGTTGAAATTGTACAATGAAGGCAACGGCAAAAATTGTAACAACATACTGAAATAGCTTCCACCGTGAATTCCATTTTGACAAAAGTACAGGTTCAAATAAAAGGTCTCATTTCTTATTATCACAGATAACGCTATTAATAACACTGTTTTTTTCATCAGTAAGCTTTCTTTCCTTCCTTCGAGGCTTCCTACCTAAGTGAGCTGATTTCACAGATCCAAGTATTTCATTCACCAGGGACATTCACTATTTTTCTATCCCTAGCCTACCATCCCAAATGGTGTTTTGACTATATAATACACAAGAGAGCCACCCCTGCCCACTACTGCCACAAGGTTACAGCATGGGAAAGAAGAGGCAGAACACAACTTGAGTCATTCTTCTCTCCCTACAAACATTTCTACCAGGCTATAGACTGCTAAACCTACAGTACTGTACATGTAGTATGCTAAATTACTGGTACATACTCTGTCAAGGCTCCCATTTGCCCAGACTATGAAGCATGGCTTAGACTGGGTTCTTGCTTCACTGTCACAGTGATGAATGAAGAGCACCTGCAGTCAATGCTTGACACCCATCACTGTTCACCATGCCAGCAGACTGCTGATGGCACGCCAAAGTGAGCAGATACATGTTAATTAGCAACCATTCAGAAACCCCTCCTGACTCCATATTAGTATTCTCATGACAGCAGAGACAGGTATCTAAGCAGCCTTCTCCAAAACAAAATAACAGATATCTCCACTATTAGTAAGTGGGACTACCAGACTGCTCAATTTTATTCAATAATTCAAATTTAATCTCTATGATGACTCCTTGTATGTTATACCATACAACATACAGGGAGTTCCTGTACTTGAAAAAATCCCTAAGCACTCCCTTATTCAGACTGAAGCCAAAGTAGCATCACATATGCCCATATTCCAATCCAAATTCACATTCATATTAAATACCTTTCAGAAAACATGACGTGTAATTATCCACCAACATTCATTTCTTTGAGATTTAACGTCTTTCTCCTATAACTGAGATCCTCTGCATGCTACTCCACATCTGTCTTCTGCAATGCTCCCTTCACATTTCTAGTCACTTCTGTCCCTGACATTTTGTTTTCAAAAAACCCTCTATCACTTTCAGCCTCTCTCAACAGAAGTCAGGTTTCTTCTAAGGACAGAGATTACCACTCACCTGCCAGGAGGAGGGCTGCTCTGTGTTGGTCAAGAGGCGACCCAGCTTGTCATATAAACTGCTCAGCAGCTCTGCTCCCAGCATTTCATACACATACATCAAGGTATCTGAGATGTCCACTCTAAGGAACAAAAGAGACAACTATTACAGAGCTCTTCCATTGTACAGAATGGCAGCTGAACAGAAACATTTGATACAACCCAAGATCTATATAAACTTTAGCCCCAGCGATGCAGAATGATCAACACTCCTTTTTGTAGATTACCACCTGTGTACAATGGATGGTGTTTGGGAAAAGTCTAGTACCGGTATATCCGAAACTGCTCCTTTTCATCAGACGACCAGCAGCTGTACTCTTCATCAGAGGGAAACTGAGCTTTGTGCAGGAGCACATCCACTAGCTGGAAATAGACCGGACGATAAACCTGCTGGTACATGGCCTGTTTTTCTGGATCAAAAGAGAGGATGTCGTCCTGCCAAGAAGAAGTTCGTTTTGTCAAATGGAGGTTGTAATAAGTTAGCCTAGAACTCCAAATCTCCAGCTGATATAACACAATCAATCTCCAAGCATTTTGATGGAGGTCAGAATTAAATGGTCTCTCATTGTTGCTAAAATATTTTAAGAGGAATTTGGAAAGCCGAATCTAAAGTCAAGCTATCTCACACAAACAATCTAGTCTCTCTGTCTAATATAATTTCAAATGGTTCATGAATTTATTTTAGAATCCCCTTGTCAAGTTCCAAAACCCTTCCCAGCTAGTAGCAAAGAGGTTGCAGAAATCTCAAAACAAGGACCAGATAGTTACAACAGCCCTGATTAGTAACAGAACTTTTTTGTTTTATTTAAATACTTCAGCCTAAATACTCTGAGTACAAACAATAAAAGCAACTCTAAAACAAATTTAAAACAATCTTAAAACAATTCATCCTAAACAAACAAAACAAAACGGATCACAGTCCCAACACCTTTAAAACAGAACATAAAACAAAGCTGTAAATTATCACTGCACTCTGTTAGTCCACTGTCTTAGCAATGTCAGCCCATTTCATTCTACTATCCCCAAGTAAGCAACAGCAGAAGCTACCAAGGGCCTTCAAAATCACTTTCATTTTCCATCACCATCACTTTGTTCCCACCTACACAGATCTTGCAAGATAAATAATGGATTTCTTGCCATCATGCCTGAACAATCAACAGATGGGGGACATTTGGCTTCCTTGTGCTGCTCAATGGCCTTGCTTGGACCAGATGACATTCCAGGCAAGGTTAATACAGGAGCAGAAATATAAATCTGGAAGACAGTCTTAGCCATTGAGTTCAACCCATTGCTTCATTGAAGCTCTGTAATTCATACCCAGTTGTGGGTCCTGAAGGATTACTGTTTTTCCCAGATGTACTTCTGCTATTGCAGAGATGGGGAAGCTTTCATTATTGATTTGTTGGACTAGCACTCCCCTAGTCCCTCCCTCCCTATAAAAAGAAGGACAAAAGTATTTGGAAATCTAATGGTATTCTTCTACCCATGTAGTACACAAAGATAATGAAGGAGTTACAAAAGGATGATAGCTAAAGACTTCAACTATTATTCTCTTCACAGCTGCATCATAAAGTATGCCTTTCATAAAGTTAGCCTTTCATAAAGTAGGCTAACATCTTAGGAAGCTGGACATTTTGGGACTCACTAGTCACAGGAAGGACTACAAAGGGATGTGCTGCTGTGAGGTACAAACTGAAGAGAAACTCTGTTCTCCATTCATTTTCGTATTTCAGTTCCACTACCTTATTTTTCCGTACACCCGGTTGCTGCACCAGTCACACTCTGAGACAATGCATGATTTCATCCTGTCTCAAGCTGGCACCCAGAGAAGCAGCGGCTCAACGGCTAGCCTTGCTCTTGGGCAGTGCAGGAGTGTGTCAGGCTAATCTGCCATGCTAATGAGGCTTCTGGGCTCCAAGCAGCAAATGGAGCGGGAGGGCAAGTCAGGCTGGACTCCACTGCTCCTAGAAATGTATCTCCGTGTAAGCAGCAAGTGTATGGCACTACAGGCCTGTCAAGATCCGCATCTGTACCCAGAACTAGTGAATGAGCAGGACTGCCTATCAGACAAAGCAGCTAAGCAGAGCTGTTATCTAGATGACTCTTTGCACCACAGCATTGACAGAAGATGAGATAACTCTGATTGCTATGGGGAAAGGAAAAAGCACAATACCATTTCTACACTGAAGACTGGTGGGAACATTGTTCCCACCCCAAAAATAAATTCATCAGTAATAATATTCTCCAGGAGAAGGAAGAAAGCTGGGATCTACAGAGTAATCGCAGCCCTCTGTAGTGTAAGTAGCTTGGGCAATGCTGAAGTGATCAGTCTCCTTCTCTGAGAGGCCAGCATTTCTCTTGCAAACCAAACTGCTGTAATACTTGGCGAAGTCTTAAGTAAGCAATGTTCTCAGACACTCTTGGTCATTCTCGCTGTTGACCCATTTAATACCATCAAACTGGCACATGTTTGTAGCACCACGTGCAAACAATGCAACATGAATAAAGCTGAGAGAGCCACATGATGCCAGTTCACCCATGTTACAATATCTAGGTCTCAAAGTATGAGTGGTCAGATCATTTCTTCCTTGAAGGCTCAAAATATTCTTTTGCACTCAATCTATAGCCGATAGCAATATATGCAGAACAGCTACCAGAAGCACCCAAATTGCACTAAGGAATGGGGAAGCCATATCAAGGTAGGAGAATGCCACTAAAACAGTCATCTTCAGGAAGCTAGCTAACACTTACCTGTAGTGTATACCAGAAAGTGAGAGTAAGTGAGCTTGTTGTCTCATTCACAGGATAGTGTCCTGGGATCCCAGTACAGAACATTATCATGTTGACTAGTGCTAGGAAGCTCTGCCAGTGGTCTACCTGCTCCAAGAGGGCTCTGTGGGAGGTAGAAAATTGTCAGCATGTCATGAGTGCCATTCAGGATAAAAAAATGCAAAATCAAATGGGCTGTGTATAGTGGGTTTCAGATCTCCACGAACTGCCATCTTCAGTAAGCATTTGAAGGTCTGTATTGACTCCCCATGACTATGCAATGATAATCTAGAATACTTTGTGGATCTCTGAGGTCTTTTACAATGGGATTCAGAAGGCCTGTGGGATGTGTAGCTGCAAGGAAGCCCATTTGTGCAATAGAAAATACTTCATTCTAATTCACAGTGAGCAGTAAAGAGCCATCAAGGTTTAACTCTACTTTCTTGAATGGATAGCTACACAGTTCTGTCACCATGATCCTCACCGGGAATGATTCTCTCCAAGGGCCACAGCAATACGGCATATCCCATGAGATGTCTCCATATCTCTGCTCTGGACTGCTTGACGTAGCTGTTCCTGTAGTCCCAATACAGGTTGAATGAGCTTCAGAAGTGTATTCACGTACCTACCAAGGGAGACAGGTGAGGAAGATGGGGAACATTCTGTCTTCTCTAAAGATTTAAAACTACCCCTATTAGACCATATCAAAGACCAGCTTCTTGTTTCCAAAGTGTTTCTTCAGAATGCCCTTTATTTATTTATTTATTTATTTATTTGTTTGTTTGTTTGTTTGTTTGTTTGTTATTTTCTATACTGCTCTCAATAGTGCCATAAACATTACTCTGGGTGGTCTTACCAATACAAAACATAAAATACAACATAAAACAAAACTTTACAAACCACTTTAATAACAATAAAAGGAAGACAGTGCAAGCAGACACATAAAAAACAATAATAAAAACTAACTGGACTGAGGGAAAATAAATCCTCAGCCAGGCCCTATGCGGAATGTCTCCCTGCAGAGCATGGTTTTTAACTGCCTCCTAAATGTAGACAGGGAGGGTGGTGGCAGCTGGTTCCATAGAATAGCTGCCACCATGAAGAAGGTCCTACCTCCTGTAGAAGACTTGAAGGCCTCCCTTGGGGTGGCCATCTGGAGGAGCCCTGACTGGGAAGATCTTGTGGGTTGGGTGGATGACAGAGATGCTTTGAGAAGTAACTTGGACACAAATAGTGGAAGTCTTTATATGTAAATGTCAATACTTTGAACTTGATCTGGGATGCAACAGGCAGCCAGCAAAGGCATGCCAGTACTGGGGTGATGAGGCTGAATTTATTCACACCCACCACCAGTCTGGTCACTGCATTCTGGACCCATTGAATCTGGATCAGGCCCATAAGAAGCTCTATGTAAATGGCATTGCAGTAATTGATCTGGGACATGACCAAGGTCATGAAGGTCATGCACTAAGGTTAGGAAGGAGACAGCATTCAGGTAGGGGCAGAACTGGACTATCGGCCTCAGCTGATTGAAAGCTGATCTGGACATAGCTTCCATCCTAGGGACAAACTCCCTTAACCTTTCTGAGGCTCCCCCTCCCCCGTAGCCATGCTGGGCAAGGATCAAGCAAACAGCTGGTGAGCTTAGAGCTAGTGAGCACTCTGGAGGCTTCCTCTCTTACCACAGGGTCAAATTGAACCAAATTAGTAGAGAGGGTTGAGGCTGCAGTGGTCACCCCCAGATCACATAAACTGCGGGAGAAGTCGAGGTCAGCATGAATAGCCTCAATTTTTATTTTTAAAAAGGCTGCAAACTGATTATTAGTAAACTCAAAATGAAGCCTTGGGTGGTCAGAACTAATGTGGTCATGAACCACTGGTTGTAACTTTCCTCTGCTATCACTCCCCAACAACTGGCATTCAGAGATGTGGTGCCTCTAAACAGTGAGGTTCCATTTAGCTTTCATGATTAACAGGCCTCAGGAGACCCTTCTCTCATGAATTTGTGTTCTCTTTTTAAAGTCCTCAAAGCCAAGGGACATCAGCATTCATGTCTATTGGCATGTCTTCTGCCATGCCTTCTGGCATGTCTTTCTGGATCAGCAGGCTGGGTAACTTGGCATGGTAGTGCTTAGAAAGGAGCATTACATTATTTTGATTTTATAAAACTCTGTCTTTCCAACAGTTATCTTTCATTTAACTTCTTTTTTAAAATTATCTTGAATTTAGCTCAAAGGTACCACCTCGTTAACACCATCCCAAACATCAGATATGAACACCACCAATCGAACTGTAAGTCAAGGATTTTGTCCCTTTTAGGCTTGTCACAAGGAAGCTATTGTAAATAAGGCGGTCAATGCCTATTTACCTTTTTGGAACTGCAATTTTCCAGATAGGACATTTGCTATACCCCTTAAAGATTCACCCTGGCATTAAAGATTTTGGTAACCTACATGAGCAGTTCTCCTCTTCAAAAACAAGTGTATAAAAGATCTCCAGTCTACAAATTCTGCTTGGAATATATCTAGCACTTTCGTAACACAGTCATGTAGCACCTTAAAGGACAGCCAATATATTTGGACATAAGCATTTACAATTTAGAGTCTACATTGGATATATAAAAGCAAGCCAGAATGGTTGCTAGTTTATATAAGTAGTGGAGTGAAGAGACACTAAAGCTAAAGTTCAAAATACAAGTGAAGAAAATGCATGTTAAACATAACCCAGTCCCAATGAGGCTTAAGATTATTGATTATTACTGAACACATAGAACAGATGACCAATTTATTTCATTTCTCAAATGGGCATTAGAGACTAGTTGATCTCAAGCCATGCTTTGTCCACATGACCTGAAAGCAAGATTTAACCATTCAGCTGATCATTCATTTCCAACTAAAAGCAACCATCAAGTTACTAACATATGGAAGAGGCCTTAATTTTTAAACAATTGTTCCAGTTCCTACACTGGTTTCCACATCCACTTCCAGGGGATGTTTAAGCTCCTTGAAAGGATGAAACTCAGGAAGTAACTACAGTTCTGCCAAGATCTTAAGATCTCCAGAGGCTTTTGTATGGGTCCTGACCTCTGCCAATATCTGAAGCAAGGCAGGTGGAGATCCATGACTAAGAGTTTTCTGTTGTCTCCAGAATGTTCTCTCCCAAGAAGTTTGCCCAGTGCTGCCTGATTTCCTTCCAATTTCATATGAAGAAAATTTTATTCACCCAAGCTTTATACTCTCCACTGATCCTTTCAGCTACTGTGTTTGCCTCTTGTTCCTTTTCCATTGTCATATTGCATTTTACATTTTTAAAATGTTTATACAATCTACTTTGGAAGGTTTGTTTAAAACAATATACAAATGCTTAAATACACAGCTTTGGTGTATTACCTGGGATGAAAGATGAAGAGAGGAATGCATATCTGCATCCCCATCACAACATCGTCATCTTCTACTTACAGTATATGAAGCAAACACATATATACACAGATATAAACTGTGCAATTTCTCCTCATTCCCTCAAAAAAGAAACAAACAACAACCAAATCATACCTCCATAATTCCACTTTGCATGAGCAGAACAGCTGTAATATATTATTATGCACACAGAAGGGACTGCTTCATCCTGTTACCACATGAAGGAGAGCTTAAGCCTGTGTAAGCATTTGACCTGTGCACAGCACACTAGAAATCATACTGTAAGATTAATCTCCTTCATAACTCAACATTGCTACTATTCTCATCAACAGTAGCCTATTAAGCCCAAACCAGTGCTCCGTGACACAAACAATGTGGATACCGCTGTCCATAAAACAGCATGTTAACAATATGTCTGTGAAGATTCTCAGTCATCCAGGTGAGTTTATCTGGAAGTTGAGTCATGGCAACTGGACTTCTTTTTCTTGAGAGACCATCATATCAGTGGCTACACTCAAATAGTCTTTAGCACTTTGAAAGATTAACAGACCTTCTGTGATGTTGGGCTGAATACATTAGAACCAACTTCATCTCTCCCTTTTTTCATTTTCCTGGGATCTACTATGCCAAGATAAAATCACAATCTTCCTCAGTCCCCGTTCTTCTGTCTCTATAGTTCTGCCAACCCACAATGTTTTACAGAGGCTGCATTCTCATTCACCATAAGCATGAAATATTTTGAAATGGAACAGAAATTTGAAATGTCTGCCTTTCACCTAATTTATTCCAACTGAAGAATCTGTTGGGTGAGTTTGACAAAGTCAAGACCCCTAAATATCAATTTCCTCAAATCAAAAGCAAAAAAGCTCACATAGTGTTCTCAGGGGGAACCCAGACAGATACTATCTCCCTATGCATAGCTGCATCCCAGAATCATAGAGGCAATTTCATGCCCGTCAATCTCTCTCCTGCCGCCAATAAGTGATTGTAACCATGACAACAAGCACAGAGGAAATGGAGGGGAAGAGCAAAAGATGGCCCCCAGAGAGAGACAGTGCCAGCGGCTAATCGGCCAGCTGTCAGTTACCTGGCTGTTGAGGCACCTTATCTGAAGATACAGCTATTCTGCTCTTGCTCATTTACCCCCTCATCACACATACAGTCCATGAAATCAGGTGGAAAAATACACCCATAAACAGGCCAAATTTATAATGCCCATATTTCTTCTATTATCATCTACACAGCAGGGTTGGACTACTTTCAACACAAGATCCAAAGCTAACATTCTTATTTTTTCAACCTTTCAAAAACAAATGGAACCACCACCACATTGGTGTACTGGAGTCGTTTCACAGAATGTCAACCCTGGTATGAAGGAAGCTTAAGTACACTAATTAATGCCATGGAAAACTCATCTACAGTTACTGGAAATATAATATAATTCTGCAGAAAAGTCACACTATTCAGAAGCTTGGGCTGGAATGAATGTTTAAAAACAAGCTACATGTATATTAAGAGGAGGGAAATGAAGAAAGAGGACAGCATGTTATGCCTTAAGGGTCAACGTCAATGAATCCAGTTCTGCATTGGTATGTACAACAATGGACGTGGAAGAAGAGAAGAATGCCAGCTGCAGTCGCTGCTGAAAAATGACAGAAGTGTGTGCATTGAGACTGTCAGAATACATCCAGAGAAAACAAAATGGGGGTGGGGTGTGATGGTCAAAACAACTGTAGCTCACTCCAAGCAACTGCCACGAGAAAGAGAGAGAGAGATTCTCAATTGGAGACTCGGTAGCAGAGAATTGAAACAGAATCACATAGTTACTGCTTTACTCTACACAACAGCTTCCCATTAGCTGTGATGGTGTTCTGACACCCATGCAGCTGATATGCTATCTGATTATGTTTTTAATTATGTCAAATTGTGGTGTTTTTAAGAGCAACTACAGTGTCTCCTAACATATCCAGAAGCTGAAACAAAGTGATATGCTTTGTTGCTTTGCATTCCACCCTGCCGTTCTTTGCTCCCATTGTTCTACATGACAGAGAGTGATAGCTGACCCAAGCTCTCTTCTTCTCCATTTAAAACGATGCCTCTAGGGCTAGGCACACCTATGCAAACCAACACTCACAGTCCTTGTTGTGGGTGCTCCATTCCCAGAAGCACACAGCTCACTATTTTATCTGGAACAGTTGTGGCAAACCTTCGGCATTCCAGATGTTCTGGACCACAACTCCCAGAATTCCAAGCCTAGCTTGCAGGACAATGGACTGTGGGAGTTGTGGTCCAAAACATCTGGAGTGCCGAAGGTTTGCCACCACTGATCTCTAGAAGCTGCAACAGAGAACTAGACATTGACACCTTCTTCTCAAAGCAGCCACTGCGATATATTCTCCCTGCTCCTCTCTGGATATATCAATGCTTTATAATTTCAGACCACCATTATACTTTCTTTATACCACTACTATGTATTTTATATAATGGTAAGCACTAGGGCTGCTCTATGGTCTATGCTATATTATAATGCTTGTATATTTATTATGATACTATTGGAGAACTAGGGAGTACAAACTGGGCAACAGGATTCTCTCTTCCGGTGGGTCACTGGATTGCTACAAATATATGGTTCCAGTAGTCAAGCCAGATCCTCAAACCATCAACTGTATGACTGCATAATGCCTAAGTCACCAGGCTACTTGTTCTAACACCAAGCATTATTCTATCTTTTGATGAAACTGTGCTAAGATGCAGAAGGAATTTTAATTCTGTATCTTTGAACACATACTCAAAGAAAGACATTCAGCATACTCTCCTGGATTATTTTCACTATGGATAGGCTTGATCATTTTAGGAATCACTATCTTACATCATCTAACATTATAATTTATTATAATTCTAGACACGTCATTCCTTCCTGATGGGCACCCTCCAGGCCTTTAATCTTATCTTGTAACATTTCCAAGATATAGCCTCCTAATATTAACTATCCTAGACTTTTGCATGTTTAGTTGAACATTTGACCCAGTGAAAAATAGTTTTAGGTCTCATACTATGTTCACAGGAAAAGCAACTGGCCCTAGATCCATACAATCATTATGTTGGCCATATCAAACTTTAGAGAGTTGTTTTACCTGATGTCTTTGGAAAGGTCAGTGGGTTCAAACCATAGCAGCCAGATTGCTAACTGGGGCTGATCACAGAGAACATATAATTCACTCCACCCCTGTTACAACAATTTCACTGATTGCCAATCCATTTCCAGGCACATTTCAAAGTGCTGTTTATAATCTACAGTATTTCTATTTTAACAGCCATTTGAGGAAATACTGTGGAAACATAGGAGACTTACAAACTGAAGATAACACATTGGTAAAGCTAGACACAAAACACACTGTCAAAATGCTCCATGGCTCCACATTTCTCTAAGTCTCTATGTTGTTTCTAGAGCCAAATCCTAACCCCATAGGGTACCTGAATTGCCTTCATCCCTTTTGTTCATCCACATTTGAATCAGGGAAATCTCAGACCTTAAATTATATACTTGAGAAAGAAGGGCTACTATTTCTACTGTTCCCTGAATTTCAGGGGGAAATCTTAGTAGCACAATGCAAGTTGGGTTGGAGAAGAGAGGCTAAATAAACTTTTTAAATAAACCCACTCACAAAATTATGGTGCATGTACACTCTGCATTTCTGAATATGCCTCCTCCTCCCAGTCCATAAACCAGCACTAAATGAGGCCTTCCAGCTCTCAAAAGTTATCCATTTTTAAAGAATGTAGGCACAGGAAAAATTATCAAGTTTCAATGCATTACCAGCCAATGTTCATCAAAGTTATCTATAAAACCTTCAGAGGCTGAGAGACTCTGTGGAATTTGACCCTGTCCATGCTTGAAATGAAGAGCACCTTCTTGAAATGTAAACAAGTACATTCTATTTCAACTCGAATACAACACCTCCTTTCCTTCAGCATCGCTAAAAAATAGCAATTTACTCTGCCATTCTTTCACATATTCGAAAACTGGTGCTGTGTCCTATGTAATTTTCATTTCTTTAGGATGTACATCTAAACCATTCCAAATCTTTATTTAGTGCCTGAATTGTTCTGAGGAAGCATATGACTCATTTCTGAATTAACACATCCTGCTGTTGAACCTGTGGGCAATACAGGGAGTAAAGAGACATGGGAGCAAACTTCATCACTCCCTCTGTCCCCCAATTTGCATATTAGTTTAGCTGCAGAATTGCGCTGATATCATCACAAGACAAAATGTCCCTGCTCGGCAGGATAACATTTTCTAGATGGATTGAAATTTTGGACAATTCCCCTTCCCATTCATCTCTGACATTGTGCAAGAAGAAATAGTTGAATTCCAATATACACATCAATTTCTTCATCACTGTCTGGCCTTTATCCATACTGTATGAGGCAAAGAGGTAAAAAGAGCAACCACTACAGTTTAGGTTAACAGATAACTGGATACCTTTCTAATATTAAATAAAGATTCCAATTGGAACAGAGCTCAAAACTTAACTATCCAGGTACAGTGGACCCTTGTATAACAAACAGCTTGTATAACATAAAATTTGTACAACATAAAAAATTCCAGAGATAGGGGAAATTTGCTTAACATAATTGCCTATGGGGAAAATCCGTACAACATAAAAATGGGATCACTCCGTTTTCAATGCATTCCTATGGGAATTTGTATAAAGGAAAATTTGCTTAACATAATTTCATTTGGAATGAATTAATTCCTTTATACAAGGTACCACTGTACAATGTAACCACCCAGAGTAGCCATGTAGCTAGATGGAGCGGTATATAAATTTAATAAATACATAAATAAATAATAAACTCTGGTGAAGATCACAAGAAGATGCATGGTATCCTTTCCTAGCTGTCACATCAAAACATAGCCAAGAGGTGAATGTGAAGATTGGCTGTGAGTGCACAATGCCAGAGTCTGAAGCTTCATAGCTCATACTGCCTCATGAAAATAAATGGGTTGTGATATTTAATACTAATAAGTCTTCAGTCTAATTTGAATATTAGCTGCTTTTGTTTTAATAATTAATACATCAAAGGGTGTTAATGCTTGCTCACAAGCAGATTCTTTAATTAAACAATTCTTCACTCTCATCAAGCTCTGTTCTTCAAGAACAACTCCCAACTTTATGTACAGTACAGGTCTTTTCTTACTGCATTTACAATTCCAGTTAGCAGTCTTCTACACACACACACACACCTCTGGCCTAGAATAAGAGCACTGTTGCGAAGGGCTAACATATTTTCTAGATATAAAATATCTAAATATCTAAAATATCTAAAACTAGAGCCTTCCTCCCCAGACTACAAAAACTGTACAAGGAGCGCAGCAGCTTCTAGTCCTGGCTTAAAACTGCAAAACCACAAGTATGTCTAATGTGAAATTAACACTTACCTCTGAGCATCAGGCTGAGAAATAGCATTGACTATGGCCTCCACAGCTGTATCAAAGAGCTCTGGATCATGTAGGGAGGCAAAGGCTGCCTGAATCAAGCTCTCACATTCCATCAGAGGAATCTCCAGTTGCACCCAGCTGGAGAAGCACTTCAGCACCTTCTGCTTAATGAAGCTGGGAGAGTCTTGCTGCTGCAGCAATTGCTCCAGAAGTGGGAACACAGAACTGCACTCCTGGGCCAAGACACTACGAACCTGTCCCTTCCGGTATTGAGGCAAGCGGCTGGTTTGGAACTCCTCAGGCAGAACAGTTAGCAGTTCCAGGAGCGCAAGGCAACGTGCGCGCCCATCTATGTTAGAATCCTCTGCCTGGAACATGCGCACCATGTCAGCAACAGCACATGGCCAGGCTTCTGGCATCATGTTTAATGCCAATGAAGCCAGTGCCACACAGAGCCGGGTCAACACAATCTTGGAGCCGCTAGCAAAACGAGTTATGTGGTTGAAGAGCTGTGACTTGAGACTCTCATACTGATCAGCTGGGATGTCATTCCAGTAGCGGGAAATCTTGATGTGGAGGGCACTCGCCCCAAAGTACTGGATCTCAGGCACCTTGTCCATCTCAAGAAGCAGCCAACTGAAGTGCCAGGCTTGTGGGGACACCTGAGCCTGCATCAGCCATTTCTGAGCGAGGTTCTTGTTTTCTATGTTGGGATCATAATACAGTTGGTGGAGTGCCTGCAAGGCAGGAGACAGCAATTTATTCAGCATCTTCTACAACACCACAATGCAAAGATAAAAAAGAAATCAGACTCAGATCTATGCAACCAGTACCTGAGCCCTGAAATATGAATCTGCTTCATATTATGGGCAATTTATTTCAACATCCCTACAGTGGTCCATGGCTTTCACCAATCCTGGCCCAAGAAAGTTTTTTTGGAGAAATTCCATTTGATCAAAAAAGAAGGAAAAATCCCAAACAAAAGAAAACATCCCTCCTCCCAAGAAGATAAAGAGGGCAAGTACTGTTGCAAGGAGGATAACATCATGGGCCCCAGGCATTATTATAACTGATGACAACCAAAAAGCCATAGACTGACAATACTTTTTCTACTGCAAACAATAAAAAACCCTCAGATTAGATGCTCCAGATAAGTCCGTATGACAAATAAGTTACCTGGAAAGGAAAGGGTTGACTGAAATTTCAAAGTGAGAGAGAGAAGCTGTAGCAATTCTTTATATCCCTGTTCAACAAAGGCCTAAAGTTCACATAAAAGCAGTAGTTTTGTGCTTTTGAACTTCTTGTGTGTGTTGTGTCATTACAGTTGTGACCGACCCTTTGTGACTCCACGTCCATGGAGTTTTCTTGGCAGGAACACGGGAGTGGTTTGCCAGTTCCTACTCCAAGCGCCTACAGCACCTGGTATTCCCTGGTGGTCTCCCATCCAAGTACTAACCAGGGCCAACCCTGCTTAGCTTCCGAAATCAGGCGAGATTGAACGTGCTTAGGGCATCTAGGCTCTCGCTTTTGAACTTAGCTTGTCACTAAATGCAGATAAAGGTGGGAGCAGGAAGAAAACTGCATGTGGAGGCAAGAAAACAGGAAAGAGCACTGAGCCTTTCCTCAGACCAAGCTGGTTTTCCTCAGGTTGGGTACCAAAATTTGTATCAAGTCTCACCAGAGGAAAAGCAGTTGGTTGAAAATTTCTATTTTCCTGTCCAACACATTTCCACTTATAATAATCTTTCTTTATGGTATATTAGCCAATGAAGTTTATCCGAGATGTGATTATTGCTACATGTGGGGTTTTATGTTTTAGCCTGTAAACTTCCCAAAGTACTGCTTGCACCAATGGGGTGGTACATAAATCAAATATATATTTGGCTGGATAGCGGAGTCAGATCTTGGCAGTTCAGGTGCCAGCTCTGCCTCCTAACCAGCCTGTGTAGTCATGGACAATGTGCACAGTCCCAGGACATCCTTAGAAAAAAGGAATGGTAAACCGCTTCTTTGTGTTGTGTACCTGGAAAAGGTTGTAACTTGTTATAAGTCAGAACAGACTACATGGCATGATTTTTTTATTTTATCAATCAATCAATCAAATAAGCATCCATCAGAAACAACAAAGCAAGAGAGATATGTTTAAATCCAATGCCAGTTGGAATACGCACATTGAAACATTTATCTTCAACTAAATCAAATGCTGTAATGCTTCTCATGTGTACTTTTTATATGTGAATAAGAGCTTGGTTTGCTTTGATTCTGAATCTTTCCTGGACATATAGTTCTACTGAGATTAAAACTGAAGAAGCAAAACTAGACTACTTCAGGCTCATTCTATTTCTTTACATAATTAATGTTTTGCTGGGCTAACCTTCAGAGAAGCTTTAAATGCTCATTTAAAAAATTCAACAACAGCGGCAATGAGCCATGCATGGCATAATTCTCTAGACAATGCAAAAAAAGAAGAAGCAGAAATTGCATAGTGGACGAGCTTAGCAGACACAAGTATAAAAACAACACAGAAAGACTAGAAACAAAACTGCAAATATACTTAAGGAAGGGTTTGACAAAGGAGGAGTTTATTATGAAACCATGAAACTCCAGATTTTAGTTTTGAACTATACCTACAAAGGATGCATTGGCTGCTGACCAAAATATACTTTATGCAACTATTGATTGATAATTACAAATAAAATAAATGTACCAAAAGTAGTGAATAAATTTTGATACATCCAAAGAGGAATGCCTTCATCATACAAATATCAACTCACAAATACACATGAAATGCTCTGCTGTGTAGCAGTTTTCTAGCCACATGATACAGTAGAACCCCAGTATCCACTGGGGATTTATTCCAGACCTTCTCATGGATAATGAAACTGTGGTTAAGAGAAAATGCCAACAATCCCCAAACCTGCTGTTTTGTGACAGTAGCTTGTTTAAAGGCTGCTGTTTTACGACAGCTGCTTGCTTTGTGGCTGCTGAATTATTTATTTATTTATTACTTTGAATATGAACCGTGGATAACTGAATCAGTGGATATGGGGTTCTACTGTACTCATTGATAGGTAAATGATAACATTGCACAGTTGAGTTTGAACAAGGGCTGATATCTTACGAGTCCTAGGAACTACCAACAAAAAATTGAAGTAGCAGAGTTTTCAGAATGAAAGTCGGCAAGCAGCTCCTTCTCCAATGCTAATTAATTCATGCATAAATGATCCAGAATAAGAGGTAAATAGAGAGACTGTCAAATTTCAAGACAAAACGTTATAAAGGATGATGAAATGTGTGAGCATGTGAAGATCTCCAAAATGAGCTCTGTAGTCTAGATGTATGGACAACAAATTGTGTGTGACAGTCAGTATAAATAAATCCACACATATGCACCCAGAGACAAAGCAAAATAAAAATCCTAACAAGATATGCACTGATGGGACTAAATGAGACTATTACGATGCCATTCTGTTGATCTATCACATGTTTAGTCATTCAACAGATAAATCAGACAAACACACGCATGAATTTCTGCCTAAAGTTGGAACCTCTGCACAAGTTTGCCTGATGACTTACTCAGTTGGGACCCCAAACCTCCAAAGAGTCTATCTTGTTAATGCCGAAATTTGTACTGCATTGCTGTTCAATTCTTAGACCAGTGATATGGTTTAGCATTAACTTGCACCATGTTGAGTTCTGTGACTGAGGTGATAGTCATAGAAAAAGCAAGTTTGACATGCTGTGCTATTCTTAGGTCAATAACAGACCCAGTAAAATATGTAATACTATATCTCAAACAAGCATGTAACATAGGTTTACTGTGCAAAAGGTGTGGTCTCTACTTGCTGAATACATTGAATACTAGTATTAAGCATACCATACACAACAGGCAATATAGTATGCTAATATATATTTCAGTTGTTCAGGTTACATACTTTTTCTGGCGCACGTAATCCAATACAGGACAGATCTCTTAAAGCTCTCAAGCAGATCACCCTAACTAAATCATAATTTGTTCACAGAGCACAACAGCAATATGTAATCTTTGGTTCGGGATCTTTAAAAGACAGACAGCTGCAGTTGCTGCTGCCACAGGCTTAGCATCCCTGTACAGAACAAGAAAATAGCTGTTTGTTTCCTTGACAGCACTGAATAAATAACAGCAAATATAATCTTCAGACTTGCAATGACTGAAGAACAGGATGGATAAAAATTAATGATTTTTTTAAAAAAATCAAATTGATTTAAATCACAATTTTAATTTAAAAATCATTTTTAAAATCCCAATCATCAAACAGATGGCACTTTTAAATTTAAACCATGATTTAAGTCAAATCCACCACACTAAAGAGTAAGTGAAAGACAACAGGTTACATGAAGATCTACATTAACAACAGCATGAGTATATGGGAACACTGTGGGTCAAAAACTGCCCTGCACACATAGCCAACAAACTGCATGAAAATGAAGCTGTATTATTCCAGACAAACTGCTGCTTGCTCAACCAAAGGGAAGTGAATATGAACTTAGTAGACCAAGCAGACACTTTTCATGTTCAGGGCACAGCCTCATAACCCACTGACCTACCCACAGCAGCCCCAATGGGAGGGACTGTGTCGCTGCTCACTCTGCAGTTATTGCCACTCATCCTCTGTAAGGCATTCTAGAATGATTTCTTTCCGTCCCTGCCCAAATGACCCAGCATCCTAATGGTTCCAGCAGCGTACCCAATTGCCACCAAGCAACAGGAACCATGGCAACAAAAACATTATCTTTTTATTCAGGCAAAATAAGACCTCTTCACTGTGGCCTGGCAGTTGCCAGCAATCCATATACTGTACAAGGAATAAAGGTGCTGAGCAAATACGAGGGCTCTGCAACACTGAACTCAGAGAGGCAGCACTGAAGCCACCATAGTCCTAGCATGATTCACTTTTTCTCTTAGGTTCAGAGATAGATCTCTTGCTCATACTCAATTGAACCAAATACAATTAGACCTGCATTTCCTGTTCTTGTGCCAGCCATGCTTCCAGACATCAGTCTGTAGCAAGTGTCATCTCTAATTATGGCTAAAACATTGCTGGCACCGTTATCTGCCTCTCCATCTTGCCAAGTACATATTTCTATCATTCTACAGGTAGCACAGCACAGCACTGATGACTTTAGCCAATTCATACATTCACTTCAGAACCAAGGACATCACAGGATGGTTAGAAAACTACTGGATCACCAGAAGAGCAGTTTACAATAGTAGTTCTTGTCACAAATAGAATGGCTCTATATTACCAGTATTCTCACTTGCTTTTCTGGAGCGACATAAACTCCAGAGCTCAATCCATAACATTTTTGTTAATGCATAGATTCTTGATTGAAATATCTGTTTCACATCTCCCAAGACTCATTGCAAGCCAAATTGCACTTGCCTCAGAAATTCTTATATTGGCAAGCCTGACATATGTTTTTTGAAAAAATAAAATAGTTTACAAAACTATGTAAAATGTCTTTTTTTCAAAACTGTGAATTGTTTATCATATATGCAACCAAAATGTATGCACCAAAGTTATGTAGTCCATAGGCATGCATGTACAAAAATTATTCAACAGGGGTAAAAGTATGTATTAAGAAAAGTTTATAGAAAATGTGTACAAATTTACTTGTGGGAAGAAAAAAACAAGATCTTACAAACTGATACAAACAAAAATATGGAAGAAGAATGTGGAAGAGAGTCTGAAACATGGAATGGAATTAAGACCGCCAACTTTCTTACCAGCAGAAAATAACTAGCACACAAGGCTGTGCCAGATTAACTCAAGTTCTTGGAGTCAAATATGTCATTAAAAAGATGTGCTCTTGGATCTGCCTCTTTGCTGCACTTAACAGCACTATTTCTAGGGCTGACTTTGAGTTGGCAGAAACACTACTAATACTGTGGTTCACAGAATAACCCTGAAACAACAACCCTGAGACCTGGTGATAGATAGGATGCTTAAAAGCAAAAGAAAAGAAAAAAGAAAAAAAGTTATTAGTGGGCATTAGCCTTCTTCAGGAATTCAGGTTTTCTTTTGAAATAAGGTGCTTCCACTGGAGAAGGAAGCAGATGAAGAAAGCTATTCCCAGTTGCAGATATGGAAGGGTCATCTTGGTGTGCTGGTGGACAGCTCTATGAAGGTGTCTACCCAATGTGTGGCAGCAGTGAAGAAGGCCAATTCCCAGGTTAGGGATCATCAAAAAGGGGACTGAAAATAAAACAGCCAACATTATAATGCCATTATACAAAACAATAGTAAGGCTACACCTAAAGTATTGTGTACAGTTCTGGTCACCACATCTAAAAAAAGACATAGTGGAACTGGAAAAGATGCAAAGGAGAGCGACTGAAATGATACTGGGCTGAGGCACCTCCCTTATGAGGAAAGGCTACAGCATTTGGGGCTCTGCAGTCTGGAAAAAAAGCACCTGAGGGAGGATATGATTGAGATGTACAAAATAATGGAGGGCGTGAGTAAAGTGGATAGAGCAGGCATGTCCAAGCTTTGGTTCTCCTGATGTTTTGGACCACAACTCCCAGAATTCTAAGTTAGGTTGCCAATGGCAAAGGACTGTGGGAGTTGCGGTCAAAAACATCTGGAGGGCTGAAATTTGGTCATGCCTGGGATACAGGGACACTCTTCTCCCTCTAACAAAATACCAGAACTAGGGGACATCCACTCTAATTGAGGGTTGGGAGAGTGAGAACAGACAAAATAAAATGTTTTTTTACCCAGCGTGTTGTTAGTCTGTGGAACTCCTTGCCACAGGATGTGGTGATGGCATCTGGCCTGGATGCCTTCAAAAGGGGATTGGATAGATTCCTGGAGGAAAAGTCCATCACAGATTACAAACCATGATGGAGATGTGTCATCTCCAGGCTTAAAACAAAGGGACTTCAAGGGCCAGATGCAGGGGTGTGGTATCGGGAGACAGATATCTAGTCACATGCGCTCCCGGACACATTTGTTGGGGCCACTGAGAGACACAGGAAGCTAGACTAGATGGACCTTTGGCCTGATCCAGCACGACTCTTCTTATTTCTTATGACATCAGGTTGTTTTGGCAACAATAAATCAGCAACAGCATTTTTCAAGAGTCAAAAAGGCAGATTCACTTGTATTTCGATTCCCCAGGACCTCTGTCTGAAGGCAGCTGTCTCAACTGCCACATCATGCAACCCAGCAGCTCACAACCTCAAATTAGAAGCGACAGAAACCAAACCTCATTGAACAGGCAAGACCTGGGTTTCACTTCCTGGATGATTTAGTCCTCACCTCAAGATATAGTGACATACTCATGTATACACATGCTCACAAATAAAAGAGAAACAACCTTTAAGGATGCAGGGAGTTTTTAAATGGCACAGAAGAAAACAAGAATAGAAGAATAAGCCACAAAAACAAAAGTGCCAGTGCCCAAAACCTACATGAAGACTAGGACATTCATGTTTGACACCCCAGTCACTGGCCTGTGGGTTCCTTCACGGTTCTCTTGTGTCACCTACGTTATTCAACATCTACATGAAACCACTGGGAGAGATTATCCAGAGTTTTGAGGTTCGGTGTCACCAGTATGCAGATGACACCCAACTCTACCTTTCCTTGCCACCTGAATTCAAGGAAGCTGCTGAGGCTTTAGATCAGTGTTTGGTACCAGTAATGGACTGGATGAGGGTGAACAAATTAAAACATGATCCAAACAGGACAGGCGTGCTTTGAAAGGGAGATCAAGGAACAGGGATGCAGCCTCTACTGGATGGGATTACCTCCCATTGAAAAAAGAGGTGCACATCTTGGGGAGTGCTCCTGGACTTATCCTTGAGCTGAGATGCTCAGGTCTCGGCAGTGGCATTCAAACTACTGTACCAGCTATGTCTGTTTCTTGAGATATTTGCTCTGGCCACTGTGGCATACACCCTAGTCACTTGCCAGCTGGATTGTTCTAACACGCTCTGTGTGGGGCAATGGATGGAAAGTCTCAAGAAGCTTCAGCTGGTCTAAAGTCTACAATGCAGCAGCTAGATTGATGACTGGGGCTGGTTACAGGAATCATATAACACTTTTCTTACAGCAGCTCCGCTGGCTGGCAATCAATTTCCAGGTACAATTAAAAATGCTCGTTTGAACCTACAAAGCACTAAATGACCTGGGTCAAATTTGCCTCGAAGACTGTGTCTCCCAATATGAGCCAGCTTGGGTGCTAAGGTCTTCAGGAGAGGCCTTTCTCTCAGTCCTGCCACGTTAACAGCAGCATGCTTCACATGTGTATCTGATGAGAACACAGGAAAGGGCCTCCTTTGTTGATGCTACCAAACTTTGGAACCCCCTCCGACAGGAGGCCAGACTTGCGCCATCTTTCCTGTCCTTCTGCAGGCAGGCAGAAGACTTTTATTTTCAGGCAAGCTTTCCTTGAGTGACTGAGTACTTGTTATCTCTGTGAAGATTCCTTGTTACTTCAGTGTAGACAGGTTGTTATAGGTAAACATAAGTTTTCAACTGTAGACAGCTTGGTGCCATATTAACACAGGCACCTTAAACTGATTTCAGAAACATAGGGACAACTTATGTAACCTGGGGCATTATATGCCCACATAATTTCACTGCCTTGCACCAACAGTACTAGGCCTAAATGTAACTGTGAGTCCCAACTGGGCTAGGCTCACTGAATAAGCCTTAAGCAAATTTCAAGTTTTCAAAGGTTTTCAAGGTTTACATCCATTCAATGGAGCTTTTCAAGTTGGGACTAACAATTGTATTTAGGCCTTAATAGCTGCATTCTAGATCAGCCAACCTTTACAAATGCATTTAAGGACAGTCTTGCAGAGGTTACGATGCAAGACATAGACTGGATATAATGAGCATTAATGATGACTTGTACCTTAACCCCAATCTTTCAATGTTTCTCAGAGGATGACTAGGCATTCATTGAGTCCAGATGATCAGATGATAAGGCATGTTCTTTTGTAGCAGGGACTCCCATCCTTCACTCTGTTAGTCAGCTATTCTATACATTTCCAGCACAGAGCTGCATCTTCTGCTTATGTTTGAAACAGGCAATACGGGCAGCAAAGAAGGGCAGAGGCACATGGGAGGGGAGAGCTGAAGATTCCCTCAAAGTCTGCTGCTGTCTTTCCCAGCCAGTGTAGAAGGCATTCTGGCATATCCCAATGACTCTAACTTCTACACTCTCAGCTCCCTCAAGTACCACTTACTGAGCTAATCACCACCTGGGGCATGCTGACCTTTTTCTGGTGTCAACATTTGCTGTACTGTCTGTGCAGACAGAGAAACTGCCTGTGCAATTTCAGGGGAAATTATAAAGCAGCATTAGCCAGTTGTAGGTTAGGCCATTGAAGCCAGAATCACTACATAACTTTGAAGAAAGGCATTCATCCTAATTTTATATGCATTGTGAAAATGTTTCTCATGATGGCCTCAATGATAAGTCTGCTCTCTTTAGCCAGAGATCTATTTACAAAGAAATGGAATCAAGCAATTTGAGTACAACTATACAGTGTGCCTTGGCAAGAAGTCAGTAGGGAGAAAGACAAGAAGCAGAATCCTTAAAAGTGAACTGGTGCAAACCCATTTGATGGCCTGCAGAAAGAGATGGATACAATTCATGGTGTAACAAGGAGTGACTACTCCCATGCATCCTAAAACACAATGGGCAGCTGAGGTGAGTTCAGGATGCCTCAATACTGGCTGACACAATACAGACTGTTCTTCAAAGGTGTAAGGGGAAGAAGAGGCATTCTTTAAAAAAAAAAAGTCACACCATCACCCTGGAATACTCTTACTGAGGAAGGGGATCATCTAAATGTTTATATGCATACTTTGGGCTAATAAAACAAGTATGTATCAGTTCTACAGCCTGTAGAATTACTGTATTCTGTTTCTACTAGACACCACAATGGACAGAGGATCTAATGAACATACACAGGCTTGCCAATATTTTGCAAAGCAAGATCCTTGAACAACTCAGTAGCAGCACACAACTTCTGTTTCCCTAACTTTAAAGTACAGGATTTAACTCTGACAAACAGAAAGGATCACCCACCTTTCTGGCTTGTTGGAGCCAAGTTTCAGCTAAGACAATTACTCTCATCTGGCAAATAAAATCTCAGCTATGATAACTACAGCACATGTACTTTACTTAAGTCCCAATGTTAACTAGAATTTCTTTTCTCCACCATACACAGTGATTATTCATCCACTTTTTTCCTGTCAATGTTAACTATATAGCCAACAGAGTCGAGGAGGGATAGCAGGGTTTTTAAAAATTTGACACAGTAACAGAGCTGGCCTAATGCTACAAGTATAGTCTTTGACTCCTTGCTTATTCAATCTCTCTTCTTATTCAGTCTCCCTTCATTGGCATACCTACCAGGCAGCCTAAAAATACTAGCCACAGTGAAACATGGGAGAAAACCTACCAGCCTGACAGGACTTTCTCACACTCCAGAGAAGTACTGAATACATGGCCATTATTACCGTACTATTATACAGCATTTTGAATCAGAATCTTGTTTCCAGTGATAGTGACAAATTGAAACATATGCAAAAGTGCCACAGTGGAGAGCTGTGGAAAAACTGCCCCACAGACAAGCTCTTCTTCAGCTAAGCATGGTGAACAAGCATTCTGGTTTGTTCAATGCATTTGTTAGGAAATGGTGTACAATTACAGCCATCTTGGGCCCTTTCAGGGACAAAGGTGGGACAGATATATTTTAAATAAACAAAATAAATTACAATACTAACTTATTTGTTGTTTGTTTGTGTGTGTGTGTGTGTGTGTGTGCGCGTGTGCACGCGCGTGCGCACGTGTGTGTGTATGTGCATGTGTGTGTGTGTGTGTGTGTTATTGGTTGATTGTTCACCGCCCAGAGTTCCCTTCAGAAAGTCAGGCGGTATACAAATATAAATATTAAATAAATAAATAAATGTGAATTAAGAAGCTATTAAAATACATTATTCTCAAGAAGACTCTCTTGCACAATGCTGTCTGTTTAGGAGCCATTCTCTAGGATTTCTTACAGAGCATTTTTTTCAGTGCATCTGGCCTGATCCTTTAAGCAGGAATTGCTGGGGACATGTCAGCAAATCAAATGTGTTACTACTGAGTTGTGATCCTTCCCTGAAAATACTATTTTTTTCCCTTGAATGGTGGCATTAATGGTTCTTAAATTGTAGATTTTACGTCTTGGATTTTTATGCTGGGTTGTGTGAATGACTGACTGGATGGCACTTTTAATCTCGTTGTATTTATACAATGACAATAAATTGCATTCCAATTCCAATTCCGGCATGTAGCACCATTTTCACAGTTTCCCAGGCCCATCTAAAAGAAGGAAAAAGAGATTGGTGGCGGTGGAGGGAGGGGGAGATTAACTCTTCTGTTGTATGACAGAAACAAGTACTTCAAAAGAAAAAGTTTTAAATAACCAGGAGAATTTCCACCAACCTCCATATAGTTTGTAGGATTCATTAAATCTCACTTTTGCCTTAACTAAATCATCCGGAAAAGTCTACATTGGGATCCTCTTATCAAAGACAACGGCATTTTCTTATTAAAGACAGTGACCAAACTAAACCTACTTCATCAGTTTGGGATGAATATAAGAAAAGGCAGTATAAACCACAATTTTCTTGGTGCATATATGTACAGTTCCCAAATCATTATAGTTTTGAATTATAGTACGGGTATTAAAATGAACAAAGGCCCATAGAAGGACACACACTGTATTCACAACAGCAGCACTCACAGGAACAGGTGGCAACAATGAATAGTACCCTTACTCACGTATTAACAGACACAAAAATATTCATACCAAAACTGTTATCTCTCCCTCACTGTTGCAACTGAGTACAGAGAAAAGGAAGAGGAACTATACTCCTACAAGAATCAAACAAATGGAACAAAAACATGTCTCTGCCTTCCCACAAAATGAGGTTTGCCTTCTAGGTGAGTTTCTAAAGGTCAGTCAACTTTCTAGAATTACAGAATATTCCTGAGGAGCAAAACTGGCATAAAAGAAGAAACACAGTTTACAATATGCCCTGGGATTGAGGGAGCAGCATAATACATCACATATGTCCTGTCAAAACACAGCATCATTTCTACAGATCACACCCCAAACCACCAGCAGAGTCATTTCCCAGCCTCAGAATTTCCCAGGAGGAAGCAGCAAGTTGGGAAGGCTTCCAGATGATGAGAGTAGAGCCAACAGTGGTACTGCAGGGCCACTACAAGTGGGCTGCTCAATGGGTTTCAATAGTCACAGAAACACAAGAAGAGCCCTGCTGGATCAGGCCAAGGGCCCATTCTAGTACACCTTCCTGTATCTCACATTGGCCCCACCAAACGCCTCTGGGAGCACAGGAGACTAAATATCTGTCTCCTGCTACCATTCCCCTGCATCTGGCCTTTGAAGTAATCTGGCAGCTGGAATTGGGAAGAAACACAAGGCACTAACCACACGCCAAGGGCATTTCTCATCTCTTGAAAAAGATCAAGACAGAACAGCAGCCGCTAAAATGGAAAGGGGAATGAGGTGGGAAATGGGGAGAAATTCAACGGAATCCTTCTCAGTCCCAAGCCTAGACGTTCATAAACCATGCTGGAATACAGGATCGGGCACTCCCTTTTCGCTCCAACCAAGGCAGAACGACCCCCAGCATATTTGGCAGGTGGAAATGGCCACTCCTAACCAGCCAGCCAGCCAGCCCGGCGCCCCCCTCACCTTTTCCACGTTCTCCACCGTGAAGTCCAGGTTCTGCTGGAGCTGGAGGGCAGGCTCCCCTCGGCGCTCCATGGCGCTCCCCCGGAGGAGGAGGCGCGGTGACGGTCGGCGAGTCGGGCTCTGCAAGTGGCGATGGGGTGACTACAGAGGGGCAGGGGCGGGGGCGAGCAGGAGAAGGAGCGGCAGCAGCAGCGGCGGCGGCGGCATCATCATCATCATCATCATCTTGAACCAGGGAGTGTTTGGATGGGGAGGGAAGAGAAGAAGGCAGACAACCCCCAACCCCACCCCTCGCAAAGCAATAGGGTGGCCCTAAAAAGAGGGGGGGGGAGGCCGGTGTGTGTGTGTGTGTGTGTGTGTGTGTGTGTGTGTGTGTGTGTGTGTGTGTGTGTGCGTGTGTGTGTGTGTGTGTGTGTGTGTGTGTGTGTGTGTGTGTGTGTGTGTGTGTGTAACTAAATGGGGGCAGCGTCTGCCGCCTGTCAACGGAGTTCTTAAAAAGGAGAAGCCTGCCTAAATCTCCCCCCCCCCAAAAAAAGGTTTCTTTTCTTAAAAGGACGCGGGGGGGCTCGATCCGTTTCCCCGCAATACGACCAAGCCCCCACCCCAAGCTTGCCTTCCCCACTACTTGGCCTTAGGGGCGCCGTGTACTCGGGGTGCGGTGGGGTGAGGTGGGATGGAGACCACCGTGTCTACCTGCTTTGCTCACTCCGGGAACAAAATACGCCGCCGCCGCCGCCTCCAGACCAGGCTCGGGGTGAATTAAAAACGACCCGCCTCCGTCTTGGCCATAATAGACCCTCATAAGCCGCCGCTAATATTCGATGCGGATGGGGTGGGGTGGGGTGAGGTGGGGGGTATTGAAGGGGGGAAGCTGCCTGCCTGTCCTCCTGCCCTTAATGGCGGAGGAGGGCTCCTGCCTGCCTGCCTGGCCCCCACTCACAGGGCCTCCTCCTCTGCGCTCCGCTGAACCGCGGCGAGTCGGTCTCCCTTGCCCGAGACCGTCGGCAACCGCCACCGCGCCGCCTCCCTCCCCCCCCCTCCGCACCTCGAGCTCGCTCCGACTAAATGACTGACAGTTGGGCCGGGCACCCAGCGAGGCAACCAAAGAGCGTGCGAGGGAACGTCGGGGGGGCCTCGCACGCCGAACCGAGCTGGCCGCGCTGAAGGCCTGCTCGCCGTCTCGTTTTGCTTCCTTTTCGTTCAGGCACCGTAAGACACCCTCTCCCTCTGAGGACCAGCCGTGCTCTCTGGGGTCATGGGAGTTGTGGTTCTGAACAATAGAGAAATGGCTGCGATAACGAAATTGGGCGAGGCCTAGAAGTGCCGTCTTCGGGAGCCTGCGCGTCCAGCCCTGGCTCGCTCGCTCGCTCACTCCCCCTGGTGGCGAAAACGGCGAATCCTCCACTCAGGGGCTCGTATAGGATTGGGGGAAACAATATGTTGAACCCGGCGCTTCAGGAGCGGAACCGAATAAGCTGTGTAGTTCCAAAAGGTCCGGCTCCCTTTGGGTAGCATAGTAGAGGACCCGGAGCATAATAAATTATTTATTACGGTATTTGCTTATGTGAAATATCCGCATCTCACCTTTCTGTCTAGTGACCACAATTGCATCCCATTATGGCGGGATGCAACCCCAGCAACACATTTTGAGATTCATAGGTTTGTGTTCCTGTTATAATACACTTCTTTTTCCTTAGCATTGCTAATTCTGGAGCCAGATGAAGGGGACAAGCTAAAAAATTAGGGGATGTCCTAAAAAAAGTAAGAGGGTGATAGGCTTGAAGAATCACTGATTTCAATTTCAGAATGCAAATTTGCAGCTCTTGGCAATTGTTTTAAATTGGTGCCCCAAGATTTTATAATGCTTTGAGTATTGCTGAAATTAATATGTGGAAGAAGATGATCTCACCTTGCTTCCGCATTCTTTTGGTTTCTTCTGGTAATGTCTGGTACTTTGCCCCTTTGCTCCTTTCTATACTTTTGTTTATGGATCTCTGTTTTCTCTAAGGTATGCTTTCTTTGTTGTTTATGCATAAGTCTATTATCTGCTTAATGAAATCAGCTGCTAGTTCAAGACTACTCTCTTGTCCCTGAATTATTATACTATAGTACTACTACTTTGTACTAACTGGTACAAATGTGTACCAGGTTAACTTGGTAGAATTGGGTTTCTGGCACCTTGAATTGGGTGTCAGAGGCTGGGCTCCATTTGCTGCTCTACCTCAGGCAGCAAAATGTCTTGGGCAGACGACAAGAACAAATTATCTGCTACTGAGTGGCTCTTGTCAAGAAGCGTCAATGATGCTGAACTCCATGGAGACCAACAGTGCAGCTGATACCACTATTTCTGGTCTGTTGATTCCAGAACTTCTTTTTTAAACAGAAAGGAAAGGGAGAGAGAGTGTGTGTGTAAAAGGTGCCCTGTCACCCTATCTGTGTTGTTAGTCTGTGGAACTCCCTGCCAGAGGATGTGGTGATGGCATCTGCCCTGGATGCCTTCAAAAGGGGAACTGACAGATTCCTAGAGGAAAAGTCCATCACAGGTTACAAACCATGATGGAGATGTGTAATCTCCAGGCTTAAAAAAAACAGGGTACTGTAACTCAAAGGCCAGGGAAGTGGTATCAGGAGACAGATGCATCTGGTGGGGCCACTGTGAAATACAGGAAGCTGGACTAGATGGGCCTTTGGCCTGATCCAGCATGGCTCTTCTTATGTTGTTGTGTTCTTATGTACTGGTAGTGTGGAAGGCAAATTGAACTGCTACTTTTGTCCACTTCTTTGCAAGACGTAGAGAGGATGCCATGTTTTCCTTTATTTCCGTCAGCAAAATGTGCTGGGTAGGACAAGGTGTATTTCCTATCTGTGCTATGTACCATCAGGCCAGAATCAACTTATAGCTTTCAAGGTAAGTGAAATATTTAAGGAACGGTTATTATCCATTCTACCACCTCTCTATGAGTTTCCACAACCAAATTAGAATTCAGATCCAGGTCTCCTAGTATGTGACTCTTGCACTGTAAGCCCACCTTTAAATACAGCATACCATTTGTCTCTTAGGCCCAGAATCAGTCCAGCAGTTTGGTAAGCAGCATGATTCCAGTGCCTGTCATAATAACCATGGTAGTCTTTAAGGAGCCACAAGACTTTTAATGCTTTTGCTGCCTCAACATGGATAACCCTTTGGAACACAGGGAAGCTATCTTTTGGACCTGATGCTTAATCAGCAAGCTCCTAGCCAAACCCAAAGCAGTGGTTTGGAGATAGGATGTTCAGGATTCACCTCGAGGCAGAAGTACTCTCCCATCATTACCCTTGCCCTGGCCAAGTTGCTTCAGTGAGCAGCAATGTAATGGCAAATTTGGAAGTGCAGTGACAGACCCCATGCTTCCAAAAGAGGGAGGGAGGACAACAGACACTTCCCCAAGCTACTAAGCATTGCAGCTAAGCTCAGGGAGAGGAGTAGGGAGGCGTGAGGGGATGGCAGATGATGCCATTCTTCTTGCTGATTGAAACATCTTGGCCCATCAACCCTGGGAAGCCTGACTCTATCATAGCGCTGTTTCTGAGGAATGTAATGATTGCTGCCATCTTAACCTTGGCCTAGAGATGGAAAAATACAACAGTGCCATCTTGAGAAACTAGGATCAAAAACAAGATGAAGCAGCACATTGTTAGAGGTGAATAAAAGGACACGTTCTAAGCCAGCGGTTCTCAACCTGCAGGATCCCAGATATCCCTGGACTGCAACTCCCAGAAATCCTGGCAAGCTCAGCTAGTGATGAAGACTTCTGGGAGTTACAGTCCAGGAACATCTGGGGACCCACTGGCTGAGAACCACCGTTCTAAGCATTTCAGAGAAGGGAAACTTCCTAGAGCCTTTGTACCTTTTTTTCATAACCTTTCATACTGTTTCACTGAGCAAGTATTTGATGCACATTTACTGGACGGACTATAATTATTAATTGAATTGGTATGCCTCTTTGTTGTTTTTCCTCCTTCCCCCTGGATATATACACAAAGCCAACGTTGCATTGCCTTAATAGGCTTTATTGCTACAGGAAGTTGCCGCTGTACAAAAATAGAGTTTATCCAAATGCAAATAAAGGGCAGAGAATATAAAATCAGGAGAGGAAGAAGAGGAAAATGCCTTTGCTTAGGCCAAGTGGGAAAACAGAGTTGGAACAGCTGGCCACAGGCTGGGGCGTAACATCACCATCTGTTTTCAGTGGTACCCCAGGCCTGGTTCTCAGCGTCATAAATAGGTGCCACCAGGAGTGTGTGGGGTGCAAACAAATAAATAAATAAGTTAGAGAATAAATAACTTTCTTTAGAAAATGTCACTAGTAGGGCAGGGCAGTCCCCTCACCTTGCTGGTACCAAGGGATGGCCAACCCAGGACTCGTGAAATGGCAAGGGTCTCTTGCTGCTTCCAGAGCCAGCCTGACAAGTGCAGTGGCCGTCACTCCAGGCCATTACTGGTACGCTGGGAAAATGTCACCAACCCAGATGTTGACTCCATTGTTGACTTGACAGGGCAAGCCTCTTCTCTAGCAGCAGGTGCCTTGACTTGGCGACCAAAAATGCAGCCTTCATCAGCTGTGCTTCGTGATTTCCTCCATCACCCAGATTCCACCTGTGAAGGGCCTCTTCCCCCTAGGAGATGCATCCCAGCCAGGATGAAGGCTCTTAGAAGGACAAGAATCCCAGGACAAAACCAAATGTGTGCTCTAATTTTCAATAAGTGTCCTGAATGTCTTCGTATAGGACTGATGGCTGTAAGAACAGCTGGGCCTCCAGGTTAGAGGGAAGGAATCTTTGCAGACTGATCCAGAAGCTCCTACTAAGGACTATAAAACTGTCCTTGATGCTCAAAACTCCTGCTCTCCAGTGGAACTAGAGCACATGGTTAGGGTAAAAAGAGATCAGGAGAGAACATGAGTTTCACAAGTAGAACTGAGTGACCCCATCAAGCAGCCTATGCGTCTCATCTGGCCAAAAAAGGACTAACAGTAAGAAAGGGGTACCTAAGGAGCTGCCCGTTAGCACCACAGGTCTCTCAGTTAACACCCCTATCTCTTGAATAAGGTTCGGGAGAGAGAGACCCCAAAAGGTGAATAAATTCACAACACCGTTGACAGACCCGCCCCTAATAAAGGAGAAAGATCCAACCAGAGTGAGCTTGCCGTTACGTTCATAGGTTAGCCTGGGTTTAGTCTCGCCATCTTGTTGCAGGTCCACGCCTGGGGGAGGGTACATCCTAAAAGTGGCCTTCACGTATGCAGAGAAAGTCCTGGGCTCAAGTGAGTTGAGAATGCCACGCTCCCCTCTCGCCTGTTGTTCCCTTGCGGCTTCCATCTAGCTGAGAGAGCCCCGGTGGAGACCCGATGTCTCCCTCTCCGCCCCCCCCCCATGAGCCCAAGACGGGAAGAGCTCATGGCACACCAGCCACACGAGCGGGGAAGCCGTTTCCCTCGGTGGCCCCTCTCAGCCCACACAGCCGCACTCGGCTGCCAAGATTTGGTTCACCGTTTTCCACGCATTCTGAACATCCATGAAGGAGACGTCTTCGTATTTGGTGGGGCGGCAGCAGGGGTGAGAGGAAGGGCGGTCGTGAGGCCCGGCGGGCACAATGGCATGTTTCTGGAGCAGGCTGCTCAAGGTCAAGTCATAGTTGGTTCGGGCATGCTGGCACGACCCACTGCAGTACTTGAACTTGATGATCTCGTCCGATTCCAAGCCAAGACCCAGGTCCCGCACTTTCACCATGAGGCTGTGCAGGCGGCAGTAGCGGCCCCGGCTTCCACGCCCAGCCTTTCGGGATCCTTTCCTGGTCTTACCAGGACTGGATGGGGAACGCTGGGCCCTGGGCAGTTCCAACGCACCCAATTCACGTATAGTCACGTTTTCTCCTAAAGGGGAAAGAAGGAGGCGAGTCAGGAGAGGTTTGTGAGGCCCTGTGAAACAAGAGAGGGAGGATGGGTCTGGGCTAGATCATAAATTTGCTCTTGAGTGCTGTCATGTTAAAAATAAAAACACCTCACTCCCCCCCCCAATGATATGTACAGTGGACCCTTGTATAACATACAGCTTGTATAACATAAAATTTGTACAACATAAAAAATTCTGGAGATAGGGAAAATTTGCTTAACATAATCGCCTATGGGGCAAATCTGTACAACATAAAATGGGATCACTCTGTTTTTAATGCATTCCTATGGGAATTTGTATAAAGGAAAATTTGCTTAACATAATTTCATTTGGAACGAATTAATTCCTTTATACAAGGTACCACTGTATAGTGATGGCGGCAGCAGAAGAATTCCTCTTAATGTTTTTTTTTTTAATTTATAGAAAATTGTTGAACACCAGGAACTGGTTATTAGGAACAATCAGTGTTCAAAGTTACTACTACAGTGGTACCTTGTATAAAGGAATTAATTTGTTCCAAATGAAATTATGTTAAGCAAATTTTCCTTTATACAGATTTTCCATAGGAATGCATTTAAAACAGAGTAATCCCTAATCATGACAATTTTTATGTTGTATGGATTTGTCCCATAGGCGATTCTGTTAAGCGAATTTCCTCTATCTCCGCAAATTTTTATGTTGTACAGATTTTATGTTATACAAACAGTTTGTTATACAAGGGTCCACTGTACTTGAAAAATCCACAGCAGGTAGAGTTAACATGGAGCAGAGCATCATGACTGAAAGGGATAGTGGGAGACTGAAGGAGAAGGAAAATATTGTCTATTGTTATGGCAATCTTGTGTCCCACATGGGCTGCTTATGTATGCCGCCAGTGGTATCTATGCCACTCCTTAGAAAAACCACTTAACTAAAGCAGATGGGAGAAGGCCAGAGGGAGGCCACTTGGGTGAACAGGAAGGGAGAGCTGCGGCTCCCAAAGTGAAAGGTTCCCATCCACGCACCCCCCCCTTCCACGAGGGATGGGCCAAGTTCCTACCGAGCCAGTAGCTCCATGCGCTCTCTGGTGCTGCTTCCCTGCTGTTTTCCTCCACAGAGGCTGGACTAGCAGTGCCCAGACTTCCTGAGGTTGATCCCAATGTCTGGTTATGATGCCAGGTCGGTGGCGTTGCCATGACGGCCCCAGCAAACAGCGACAGCAGCGTGATTGCACTCCACAAGCCCCGCTCCTAGGAAAGAGACGAAGTCACATCTCTGTAAGTAGGCTCAGAAACAAAGAGAAGTTAGGAGGGCCCTCTGAGAAACTAGTGAAAGGAGAGCAAATGGGGAGTGACACCAGCCCAAGTCTCAGAAGCACTGAATAATATAGCTGCATATGATCATCTTATATCAGCACTACTTCTGCCTCCCAAAAGTCAGGTCAGCCACATGTACCCTGTCATGTGAAAAGATGAGAATACCAAGGAGTCTGCTCATCACATGCATATCCAGTGAAAAAGAACTGCCATCTACAAAGGGGGTGGTGTGTGAAATAGATACGGCAGGGTTCACTGGGCAAGGCAACATATGAGCAATGTAGTGACACTTCTGCAAGAGAACTTCCACCTGCAATGGGACCCTTTGAAGCTCTTAGGATTAGAGATGGGCACAAACCCAAAAAATGGTGATTTGTTTCATTTCGTTTCGTTTTCCAGTCCGGTTCGAGTCGTTAATTACGAAACTAATTTTTAGGGAAAAAATGTTTCGCAATTTGTTTTGGTTCGGGTCCGTTTTCTTTCCTGGTTATATTTTGAACCCCACCGGTGGGTTTATTATTATTATTATTATTATTATTATTATTATTATTATTATTATTATTATTATCCTGCCAGGTCCGGATTATTTTTATTTTATTTTATTTTATTTTATTTATTTTTATTTTTATTTTTTACTGCCAACCACGTGGCCCGCCTACCAGCTGTAGCACGGGCCAGTCGGCTTCCCTCCCCTTGCCCCCCCCCCCGGAGACTCCTGGACCCTCCCTGCAGCCAGGACGGAGGACCCCAGGAGCAGCACCAGGTAGGAGACACCGCTGGCAAACGAACTGAAATGAAACAAAATGGAAATTTCCGTTTCGTTTCGTTTCTCTTAGAGGGGGCAGTTCGTTATTTGTTTTGTTACATAACCAAATGAATAATGAATAAAGAAATGAACCAAAAGTTCATTTTGTACCCATCTCTACCTAGGATGGAAGAGGCAGGGTTAACAATGGAAAGTAAAGAACCAGATCAAAGGGGAGCAACCAATAAGTGGGGGTGGGATGGGGAGAGACATACTATCTTTCATTCATTGGAGAGAAGTGGGATCCTCTTCCTTTGGCGAGAGCCCCTGTAGCTGTCCATGGCCTCCATATTTACTATGCCCATCTCAAGAGGATCCACTGGCAAGACTAACTCACCCTGTGTTGTACCTGTTGAATGGGGAGACTCCCGTAGGTGGAGGGAGATCTGTCTGCAATGTGCCTTGGCCCCTCCACTCTCCACTCCATCCTACCTGCAACACAAAGATATTGTTCAGGAACCAGACCCCCACTTTGTGTGTGTGTGTGTGTGTGTGTGTGTGACTTGCGTAGCTTAATTTGTGCTTCTGCAACTTACTAGGTAACTCACAAAGATTATCTGGATAAATTAGTCAGACCATTTTGGGATGTGGTAATATACCAAATTTTGGGAAGCAGCTACAACACGCATGGAACTGGGAAAGTATGATACATTTCTGCAGCTCTGTGCCAGCCAGATCTTGTTTGGTTCTCATGGGTTGGGCTGGAATCGGCAGATTCCCTGGCCTCATCATCCACCACCAACAGGAACTTTGTAAGAGAGAAGATCAACAGCATGCTAGGGAGTTTGTCTGGAGAGAGACTAAGCATGCCTGGAACAACAGGATTTCCCAAAAAGGCCCAATTCTGACAGGATGCAACTTAGTAGGAGCCCTGTAGCTCAGTGGCTAAATGCCTGTACTGCAGCTAAAGCTGTGTTCATGACCTGGGGTTCAGTCCCAGGGAGCAGGCTCATGGTTGACTCAGCATTGAGTACCCAGCTTGCTGGGGGGGGGGGCAATGTGTAGCCTGCATACTGTAATTAAACTGTAAACCGCCCAAAGACTACTTGAAGTGGTATGGGGCAGTATATATATATATATATATATAAGCAGAACACTTTTTGTGGAAGCTTTAGCTCTGAAAACTTGGCAGTGATTCACACTTAGAGCAATACACATACTAGCACCCAGGCGTGCAACAATGAACATGATGGGGTGGTTTCAGCCCACACCCACACAGCCCTATTTTGCCCACAATTCTGCCCACCACCACCCCCTTCTTTCCTCTGACCTATGTCTGTTTTCCCCATTCAGACTGTAAGAGCTTCATGGCAAGGGCCTAGTCTCATATATACACACAGTGGTACCTCAGATAACGACTGCCCCGGATAACGAATTGTTCAGATAACGACTGCAAATTTCTGGGTATAGGACTGCCTCTGATAACGAATTTTCCCTATGGGCTACCTCGGATAACGAATCACAGTTTTTAGGTATAGGTCTGCCTCGGATAATGAATTTCCTCTATGGGCTGCCTCGGATAACAAATTTTCCCTATGGACTGCCTCGGATAACGAATTTCCAGCATGCATCAGTAAAAAAGAGTTATCCTGGGTGGCATTGCATCTGTACCTTTAAAGTGCACTTTGTAAAGAGTTTTGAGCTAAAAAACCAGGTGTCTGTGCCTTTTTCCTAGGCTCCAGAATGGATTAATCGCTTTCCCATTCATTCCTATGGGAAACCATGTTTCGGATAGCAACGTGTTTCGGATAACGACTAACCTCGGAGAACAAATTCAAGTCATTATCCGAGGTACCACTGTATATGTATATATATATATGCTGTTCAGTCATTCAGTTTAAGCATTTAAATATATATCCAAGTATTATTTTGCCTAGATGCCCTAAGCACATCCGATCTCGCCTGATTTTGGAAGCTAAGCAGGGTCAGTCGGCCCTGTTTAGTACTTGGATGGGAAACCACCAGGGAATACCAGGAGCTGTAGGCACCTGGAGTAGGACAACACGCACACAAGTATTTAAACCATTCCTGCTCTCCAGCAATCTTCAGTCATTCATGTTCGCTATCAGTTATTTCTGTCTACCTACTTCTCCCTCCCCTTTGTCCTCCTGTATTTGCACTGAGTATTTTCTCTGCATCCTCTCTAGTTGCCTAGGAAAGGGAATGTTTAGTGTTAGAGATCTCCTGCTGAATGAAGCCCTGCAAGGTATCTGGGACATGTCCTACCCTAACAACACCCTCTGATTCTCAGCCACAGGGACAAGCTCCCCAAGGTACTTCCAAGAAACAACACATAGAAAGATGACATCCAGAGAGTGAAAGCTGAAGTCCACAGAAAATGCAGCAAACCTCTTTTGCTGCCTAATGATCCTCTCTTGTGAAGATTTCCTGCCCTTTGCAAATCTTCCTTTGGTTTCACCTGCCTTTGATCTCCACATTCTTACACAAGGGAACAGCTGGAATCCCTTCTTGCGTATGCACTTTCTCAGGCCTCCACAAGATGGTGCAAAGAACCAGGATTTTGCAGCTTCTTACATGACCCCCCACTGAGACCAGGATACATATTACCCCATCTCAGGGACAGGGATCTTGATCCTGACAGATAGAAACCCACAGACATAAGAGGCCTTCATATTTTGATACACAGCTGTGAAAAAGAGATGCTGAAGGGATGTGGATATCTGTCCTGTGGTCAAACACTGCCTTTGCAGAGCAAGAAACATGTTCTGGGCATCAGCCTGTACAAGAGGTGGAAAGTTGGGCCTTAGGAGGTGACCCCTGGCCTCATCTCATCTGGTCCTCAGCCTAAATCTGCCTCTTCCCTAGGTGAAGAGACAAAAAGAATTGGGAGGCAGACAGAAATAGACATGATCACCTACATAGCATATTGACTACAGGCCCACTCATCCTCAACATGAGGTCTCTAACATACAGCACACTGAAGGGTATGAATCTTCAGACAAAGTGGAGGGAGCTTTCTTACCTCTGCTCTAGCATGAGGTCTTATCCCACCACCAACAGGGCCAAACTAAGGGTTACCTTAGCCTCTCTCTCTCTCTCTCTCTTAAGCCCCCCCCCCCCCATGGGCTATTGGCGCCAACATTCATTCATCAGGAAGGGATGTACAGGATGGATGCTGCAACAGCCAAATAAATAGGTAAAGCAAACCAAAACCACTGATTCCATTTATTACAGGTGTTTACACCAACCAATGAACAGTAAGGAAGAAATATACAGTGATTATATCATCACTCACAGATATAGGAAGCTTTTTCAGAATGGCCACAAGGATGCTGGTACCTCAAGCCATTACAACTCCTTCAAGCATCCTTCTGGGAAGGGTGGGAGGAAAGGATAATCCCTTTAGGGTGCCCTGGGCTGTCATCATAAGTGACATGGTAAGGCTGTAAGGCAGCTATTGCAGAATTGCAGGCATTTTTGAAGGAAGTTGCTTGACATTTTATGTTTATTTTCCCAAACCAAGCCATGTTGCCAGCAAAGTAGCCAACACACATTTTCGCCTCCTACTGTGTGCATCCATATCAGGCCCCTAGTGGCTAGTTACACCAGTCAAGTTCTGCATTTTGGAGACTCATCTCTAGACACCAATCCACTACTGGAGCAGTTTATTTTGTTTAAAATTAATGCACCCCAAAATTCCACAAACAGGAGCCACCGAGACTCACCAAAACAGCACAGTAAAACAGGAATGAGATGGCACTTTCCCCCAAACAAGAATCACAGATATGCTTGAACTAGGGATCTACACAAATGCCATTCCAGGATGGGCACCCCTGCAGTAAGGGGCAGAAGCCAGTGGTAACAGGAATTGGAAAACACACTTTCAGTGCAATTTGGGACATATTTACCCAGGGCTCGGTCCTGCTATGCTCAGTGATGGCAATTCCCAAGTAGGTATCTAGAGGGCTCCAGACTCAGAGTTAATTGACATACGGAGGTGTCACGAACTTTGTGCAATTCCTTAGCTGTGAAACTTTGTGGAACTTGCCTAAAAACTTGTTTGGGGTGCAGACCATTCAGAAGAGAATCTGGCCTCATGACAGGCCTGGGCTGGAAGCACCATGGGGGGGGGGGCTTAGAAGAAATCCAGCTGAGCTACCAGAGATGTTACAGAAGGAGAGCACACTGGCCACCTCCCTCTCTGGTCAGGGCAAGAAAAAGAAGCTAGTTTTGGGACGGGACCTTGCCAAGTCCTCGAGTTCTTTACACACAGCACATCTCCCAGCCCAAGTTCCTTACACACACCAGCAATCAGGCTTTTCGGTCTGGATTATCTAAACAGGACTCAGCGGCCAGACCTGCCGGAGGGAGCCCTCGTTCAGGCGCGGGGAAAGCGATGTAAGCGCGCGCCTAAAAGAGGTAAGCTTGCCTCCGAGAATGAAGGCTCTCTGGAAGCTCGCTCCGCAGTAGTACTTGGTCCGGCCCGTGGGGGAAAAGCCGCCGCCAGCGCTGCAAACTCGCCTTCCAAGCCGGCCGAGCGACTCATTCCTCCGGGCTACCCTCGCGCCCCGCTCCCCTCCCCGCCTCTGCCCCCCGCGCTCCCCTCTGTTGCCCCATCGCCCACTTTCTCGTCCGCCCCCGCCCCCCACTACTCACCGTGCGCTCCGTCTCGGCAGAGGAGGCGACTCTTGCTGGGCGCAGCTTTGCGGGGACCATGCTCTGAGGATCCGGGCCGGGAAACGCCTCCCTCTGGCCCCGGGTACCGGCGCTTCCAGGGCATCGAATCCGCAACCTGCGCCAAAAGATACACGGTCACCGGCGGCCCAGTTTGAGCGACAGACAATCCACGCTCCCCCCCACCCCCGAAACAGCTAGGGAGAGGGGGGGCTTCCCTCTGCCCGGCGGCCAAAGATTCGCCTCCCCCCCCCGCACCGCCCCACCGCCGCCGCCGCCGCCGCCGCTTTGGGACTTATCCTGCTGGGACAGAAACACACTCGCGCGCCCCTCCTTCCCTTCCCTCGGGATCTGCCGCTCGCCAGCTCCTTCCTTCTCTTACCTCCCGGAGGCGGCGGCGGCGGTGGCGGCGGGAGCAGCAGCAACAGCGGCTCTTCGGCGGCGACCTCGCTCAGCCGGCCCCGCCGGGGGCCATGGTGGTCCGGCCCTGCCGGGATCGCTCCCTCGGGCGCCCGAGACTCACGTCGTCCACATGGCCAGCAGCAGGTGCCCGGCGGGCTCAGCGCCCCCCTGCGGGGAAAGACCGGGTTAGAGCGGGGGGGATGGACCCAATCCCGGGCGGAATCGGGCGGGCGGGCGGCCGCGATCCAATGGCATCCCCCTCCCCGCCACTCCACGCCGGGCCGGACTCACCCCAAGCTGCAAGGAAAGAAGCCAAGGGGGCGCACAGCACCCGCCGGCGCGGCCGGGACTTGAACCCGTGGCCGGCAGGAGGATTCCGGTGCACGCGGCCTCTGAGAAGGAGAACAGAACCGGCTCCATCTCCGCGCCGGACAGGCTCTGAGGGTATCAAATTCCAGCCGCCGCTGTCACCTGATCGGCACGGCGGGGCGGGGCTGGGTTCGGCCCGACGGAGAGATCCGCGGATGGGACAGGAGCCCTCCAGATCCCGGGCTCTTCCCTTCTCGTCCTCCCCACCACCACCACCCCGCTTTCCCGCGCCGCCGCCTTCCCTGGCGGGGCCAAGCGAAATCGACACAGACGCCGCCCACTTCGCGCCACCTGAGGGTGCTGAGTTTTTGGGCTCTCCGTGCAGGGAACATCGGGTCCTATGCAAGCGACGCGCGGCGTGCCTTGACCCGCGCTCACCCGTCCTCCCTACCTGGGTGCCGAGAGAGAAGCGGCATTGGCGGATGGAGCGCCCATGGCAGGACTGGGCGCAGCACAAAGAGAAAGAATGCTCTCTCTCTCTCTGGACGGCATAGCAGGGAACCCGCGCTCGCGTGGGAGGGCTTAGCAGGGAAACCGCGGTAGAGTGGGTGGGTGGGTGCGGGTTCCCACTAGTGACAAGCATGCCCATCGGAAGGCCCACAGGAAACCAGGGGAACCGCTAATCCCCCCACTGGCATGCCTCAGCTCCGCTGGAATAAACACAAATTACAAACAAGCTACAAGCAAAGTGAGGAATGGATTCCCAGAGAGAATGGAATTACTCATGAGGAAAGACCATATCATCACCCTTCCTCAACGGTGTGCCCTCCAGATGTGTGGCTGTCCAACCCCAGGCACTCTACCCAAATCAGCCTGGGCACCCGGGATGGGGAGACTTGTAACACCAAGACATTTAGAGGCTAAAACCTATGATTCCGTCACACTGAATAATCCCTGCAAGAATGCAGATTGCAACTCCTGTATTCCATTATTCATTCCTATGGTGGGCAACCATCCTTCAAATAATGAGTTTCTCCATACTCAGAGTTTTCCTCCAACTAACACACAGCTGCTGGACTGCAGAGACTCCCTAGTCTGGCAGACCTGATAATAAGCAGAAGCCACCTTCTGTTCATGCTGTGCTAGCATAGCCTTCAGGAAATCAAACAGCCCTGAGGAGCAAGATGGGGCAGCAAAGTAGGGTTTTGTGAAGTGCACATTGAAGTTGAAAGTGGCAGGAAAGGAGGCAAATGAAATTGACTGACCCTGTAAAGGAAGCTACAGCCTAGCATTTACAACAGCTGAGCAAAGGTGTTGAGAACGGGACATTTTGGAGATCACTAATTCAGAGGGCAGTGGTGGTGAACCTTCAGCACCCCAGATGTTTTGGACCACAACCCCCAGAATTCCAAGCCTGTGTTGCCAATGACAAAAGGACTGTGGGAATTGTGGCCCAAAGCATCCAGAGTGCCAAAGCTTCGCCCCCACTGTCACAGGGTCACCATAAATGGGAGGCAATTTGACAGCACACGGTCACTGCCACCACCACACTGATAGGGAGAAATTATGGGATGTCAGAACCTGAGAGACTGGAATGATGGATGGAATGCCAGTAAGTATACCTGTCATTAATGTCTGGTAGTCACTAGGCTGTAACATTGCAGCCCTTAGGAAGGAGATTGTGGGTGACACTGGAATGAGGGTGGCTTTTGTTCCTCCCTCTACCCACAGCAGCTGGTCCTCACAATCGCCATGCCCAATGAGGACCATAAGGAGCACTGAGGCACCTTAAAAGCAAACAGGTTTTATTTAATATTAAATAAATTCTTCAAATCCACCACCACCGCCACTACCACCACCTCCAGTTTATCAAATGGGAATATTCTGCTTCTTTAGCCATTATTCAAAAAGGGAATGCCCTGATATTGTTACATCATAGCATTTTTTGCTACATCTGTGCCAAATTTGGTGCTGATCCAAGGTCCAGTTTCATAGTTATTTTTTTGGGGGGGGGCACTCCTATGTTTTGATTTGCCTTACAGAATGTTGAATACTGCTAAAGCACAATACAGTATGCTGGTGCCATAGCAGGCATCAATAATAAATCTTGATGGACTGAAACCCACTGCATCAAATTAAGTAAAACTCTCTTGGTTCTGGGGTTTTCTTTCTTTCTTTCTTTCTTTCTTTCTTTCTTTCTTTCTTTCTTT
>JAHTLZ010000129.1:51291119-51313946 GCA_023846285.1 Phrynocephalus versicolor
CCCACTTTCACTGTTGCTGGGCGCAGCTGTTCCGTTTCCTACTTCCAGGTTGCCCAGAAGCTTTTGTAGTGGGAGCAGTTCTTACTTGTCGGGCCCTGCAGCTGGTGAGAGAGCAGCCAGGTCACTTTGCGAAACAGACACACCCACACCCACCTGCTCTCTCTGCTTCTATTGGCAGGTACAAGGCACCCTCAGTGATCAGGCAGCAGCAGCAGGGGAACCTATGCCTGTCCATTCCCATCCATTCAACAGTACATACTCTCACACCCTATGGTCTCCTCTAGACAAGGGCCTCTCGAGAACCTTTCCAGAGAGATTTTTTTTACTAGAAACCCTCCCTCCCCCCACACAAGGAAACCCTTGAAAGTTAATAAATAGAATCTAGCCATTTAACATTTTCATCTGGGTGGTTCAGCTGTTGGTGATGAACTTTTTCCTCACAGATCCAGAAATCTAGCAAAGAGATCCCTCCAGTACTGTACTCTTCACCATGCCAGCTGGTAGCCACACCCCAAAGACAAGACTCTTTCCCAGGCTGAACTGGAAATGCTGGGAGGGGGGGTGTATGCGTGTTGGATCCTGGCATTTAACACGTCAAGGACGAGCTCTCCCACTAAGCTACAGCCCCTCGTGCTGACAGAAGGCTGTGCCTATACAGGAAGTCATCATTGGCATTCCCCCTCCCCAATGTCCCGCAAGCCCTCTCCTCACACCAGGTGGATGATGGATTAATTAACTCCCACATATAGCCACCGAGAGTAGACCCTGCTAATCTGTGTGTGGGCATAGCGTCCAGTTCTTACCTCTAGCCCTCGGCTCCACTGAGGGCTTCGCCGGCTTGCAGGTTGAGGGTCTGTGATGGCTCAGCACAGCAGAACCTCCCCCCTTCCGCCCCCTCCCGCCACTGGTCTTTCCTCTTGGCAGCTCCGGGCCAGGGATGTGTCCCTGGCAGTCGGCCAGGTCCCCCTGACAGGGTGAGCATCCAGTTCTGAGATGATTCCCCTCCTCTTCCTGGTCGGCTGCGGCACATAAGCCCCTTTGCTCAGTTTCTTTGCTGCCGGCACTTGCCCTCAGCTGCTCTCTCTCTCTCATGCCTCTAATTAGCTCTTCCAATGAAGTGAGCCAAACGGGGTGCTGCTCTTGGCATGGGATCTAAACTGGCATTACTTGACCAATTGCCAAAACAATCACTTTGGGTTTATATAATAATTCTCTGCTCCGGAGCCTCCCGGGACACTCACTAGTCGTTTTCCCTGCTGAGCTGCAAACCATCCTGGGGGAATACCTCCACACCTCACCCTCCTTCCCACCTCCTCTGCCTTTAGGCCAGCTATATATAGGCCAAGCATTATTTACTCTGAGCCACATAGGATCTTACCCGCGAGTGCATCCTCTTAAATCTGTTAGGATTATCCTAGATGACAGCTCCATTTCATTAAAAGTGTAGCCACACCTCCCTTGCTTACACTTGCCACGAAAAGGGTTTTAAGTATTATGTTTCCAAGGTAAACCGTTGGCTAAAACAGCCCCCCCCCACTTGGCACACCTCTTTTCAACCCCTCTAGGTTGCAATGGCAGATGTAGCCCCCTCCCCCCCCCCGTTTATATCTAGCAGGGAAGATCTGGCATCTTTTACAGCTTAGGCTTTGAGGAGGGAGGGCCAAGTTATTGCTTTCCCTGCACCAGTGCAGGACAGGTTTCACTCCATGCATCACTGAAGGAAAGTTACACACTGGAGATGTCCACATCTTTATTTTGCTCCTTCCTTTGCAAAGAAGCAGCGCTGGGACAATCCATTGGTTAGGCTTCCCTTTGCAAGCCCAGGCTTGTTCCCGGAGTTTAATTTAAACAAATATTTATTGTCTTGCTCATAAGTCGTAATAAGGTTAATTGACTGCATATTTTCTCAGCCAGTCTCACTGACGTTTTGACTCGTTCCCTCCCCCAGAATGGCTTCTATTCACGCTGGTAACTCTACAAGCAACTATGAGAACTGGTGCCTTTATATTTCATCTTCCCTCCCCATCCTTTTTTTCCCTTCCTGAGTCATGTCTTTCAGACTGTAAGCCTACAGAATGGGGCTAGCTTGCTTTTAATCAGTATACTCTGCTTAGCAAATTATAGTCAAGTTACAAGCTTTTGCAAATAGTACTATTGCTACAAAGTAAAAAAAATTAGAAACAAGATTTAAGAGGACTGTGCTAACAAGAAGAGGATTCAGGGTGATGTGCAACAGTTATGCTAAAAGAATCCAGTTTCCCTGAGGCCTCCGTTTGGTATTTTATATGTATTTCTCAGGCTTTTAAGGCCTTTTGGAACGGTTGCTGCTGTTTTATATTATTTTTAGTTGCTGTATTGAGTGTGTTGCCGTTATGATTTTATAAAAATAGTATACTATATAAGCCATCTTGTGGATTCTAGAAATGGAAAGTGGTGGAAAATATTCTAAAGATTGCTGTCTTCATATTGCAGTAAACACGAATATCCTTTACAGAAGAAGAAATAGTCATTTTGGTTTAATGGGACAAATATGGTTGTGAGCGGACTGTACAGCCTCAATCTCAGAAGATCTGCTTCTATGGTGCAGGCTCCCAGGAACACACATAGGGAGCACGAGTGGAAAGAATAACATATGTCGTACTGTATTTTTCCATCTATAAGATGGCCCCATGTATAAGACGATCCCCACTTTCCCAACCCAAAATTACGGTATCACAGCCACACAGTTCTCTCCTCTGCTTACTTCTGTTTATAAGACGACCCTCAATTTTAGTCTAACAATTTCAGAAACAATATAGTCTTATACATGGAAAATACTGTAATTTGCATCTAAAGGAGAACACCAAAACAATGTGTACATACTGTATTGGATCACTGTATATTTTCTGCTAATGCAGGAGACAGGAAGAAGCATCCCTCTCTAATATCTGCCCTAAGATGACTTGAGTACTACATCACATTGAGGCTGGTTTGTATGATTGCGCAGGACAGAAATTAGCTTTTTAAAGCAAACTGAAAAGAGGTAGCCATGTGATCCACCTGTAGAAGCTAAATTCTCGGTTAACAATACCTTTAATTGATCACTAAACCATCATAAATAATGGGAGATTCCCAGTTTACTCTAAACCAGCCAAGAACCTCTTCGCTTCTAAAGAGGTCCCAGACAGGCTCTTGTCTAACAAAGGAGCTGCAGCAGACCTTACCACCTTAGTACAGTAATATGCTAACATTAGGAGTCACAGCTCAGACTTGAGACCACTAACTAATCACTGCCACTAGCCCTTTCTGGACACTGGTGCTTCTGACTTCAAGCTTTGAGGGGCCAACCCACACATGCCTACAGCCAATCTACTAACTTTAAATGACTAGTGACACAAAATAGGCACACCCCATCACAAACCCAAGTGTCAATTATGCCCCCATTCCTACCTCGGCACCACCACCAAGGGCCCCAACCATGTCAACTTCTGCATCAGGGGTTATTTTACTTGTCTTCTAATGTGATTTATGCCATCTTTTGTCAGCAATGCTCTTCTGCACTCTATGTGTAATAATAATTGTGTGCAGTCAATTCAATTCCTGACTTACGGTGACCCTTTCAGGGTTTTCTAGGCAGAGAATACATAGGAAGTGGTTTACTGTTTCCTTCTTCTGGGGGGGGGGTCCCTGGGACTGTGCCCCTTGCCCAAGGCCACCCAGGCTAGTTTTTCTCGCAGAGGCACAATGGAAAATCCAGCTCCCAGCTTTTGGGAGCTTTCCACTTAACAGTATTCTATGTATAGCAAACAGAAAATCTTTGTACAAAAGAAGGAGTGGATATACAATTATGACATCAGGAATGGTCACTCAGAGAAACCAATTTGCGAACCTCAGAAAACTGTTTCTTCTTATGTATCAGATATTTTTGTTTCTCATTGATCCTGTAAACTCCAGAATCTTGCTAGCTGTGACAGGCATCACACCTCACTCCATTTTTTTCCAGCTATTTGCCTCTTTCACAAACCCCAGATTTTATACCATTTTTCCTGATGAGGAGCTCTGGGTAATGCAAGAGCTCCAAAAAAGTTGCTTGTAATTTGGTAGTGATCCAATGAATTTATTATTTGGCCCAGAATTTTGTTTCTGTTCCATTATAACCACATTGAAAAATTTGCTCCCATCATTTGCCTTTTCAAAGTTCAAATTTTCTCCCTTGATCTGTCTTTTTTCAAAGTTCAAAGTTTTGCCCCAAAAGCACTGACAGAATTTAAAAGAAAGGAATAAATGTGTGTGAATATGTTTAAGGGAAAGAGGACTAAATATATGAGTCTGATGGATAACATTTGCTTTTCTGAAACTATTTAGTCATCCTATAGTGTTTAAATTAGTTGCTGTTCACCTCCCTTCCCAAAATCTTCCCTCCACCAGAGCAATCCTAAGCTGTCTAGCTTCATTCTGTGCTGTATGCCATTCAGAGAGGGGGACACATCTGTCAATTTCCCCATGAAAAGACTGTTTCCTGCTCTGACCATATGCGATAAGGTGGGCTATAAATAAACTGTAGCAAATTCCTTGCAAAAAGCAAGCTTGACCTTTGACAGAGAGAAATGCCAGAATCTCACACAGCCTCACCTATAGCTAATTTATTCTTCAGGTGAAGGTGAGGCAGAAAAATGGAGTGGGTGGCAGGGGAAGGTGAAGGGTTATAATAATTCTAAGAGCTGCCACCTGGCCTACACAGGCTGTCTTAATGGCAACCTTCAATATTCAAAACTGTGTGAGATAGCTAAGATTATTTGCATGTGGGACAGGGGTTGTTTGACTTTGGGATCGGCTGTTGTATCAGGTGGAGAGGATGAATGGCCTGCTCCAGTCAGGAGATGCCTACATTTGTTCTCCTTGATAGACCAGAAACTCGGAGCTCTCTTCTGCTAAGTGTTAAGAGAAGATAGTTCACCTTTCTGGATGAAGGTAGGACGTCACATGCCAACTTACAACCCCCCTATGAAATTTGTATGCATGTTGTGTCATTACAGTCGTGAACGACTCTTCGTGACTCCATGTCCATGGAGTTTTCTTGGCAGGAATACTGGAGTGGATTTGCCAGTTCCTACTCCAGATACCTACAGCACCTGGTATTCCCTGGTGGTCTCCCTTCCAAGTACTAACCAGGGCTGACCCTGCTTAGCTTCCGAAATCAGGAGAGATTGGATGTGCTTAGGGCATCTAAGCACACCCATATGAAATAATGTCCTCCAAAAGCTCTTATCATAGGTAGAGCTACATAATATTAATTTTGAAATTCCCTTATTGCTGCTGCTACAGATAAAATTCTGGGCCCTCTCTGGATGACTGTGGGACAGGATGAAGCCCGTGCTTGGAATGCTTGAAGGCTTATCCAGTTGATCTTCATAGCATTCAGAGGAAATTTTGAAACAGCAGCCAAATTGCCACTTGTATTTGTGGGGAAATAATATTTTCTCAGCAATAAATAGCTCTTTGTTTGTCTTACTAGTAAAAAGTGCTTCTACTCCCAGACAGCATGTCAGCTTTAGCAGCATGTAAGGTGTGGAATGCAGTTTTGGCATGTCAATGGCACTTTTTAGCTAGTGCTAATGATGTCACTGGTGACAACCCCTGCAACATTTTTTAAAAGGTTTAATTTTCCCTCCCTTATTTTAACTGTTTAAGGAGCTGAGTGCTTCACCCTGTAACACTTATAATTGAAGCTCTTTTTGTAGCATCTTTAAATAAGGGTTGTTTTTAAATAATAATAAAAAAACCGAATCAACTCCATCAAGACTACAGCTTAACTCTACAGGACTCTTACTGACATCTCCATTTCCACAGCGGCTAAAGAATTGTCTGCACCATCCATTGCACAATGCTTTAACCCCAAAATCCCATTAAGAGGCAGTAGGACTTATTAAAATAGATGGGTGTCAGAGAATAGCAAGGCTCCTCCCGAAACAAAAGCTGTTCTGCCTTTGCTACTTTGGCCTGTAACAGCAGCTGCCACCATGATCTTCTTTTCTCATTCAAAGGACTACTTACTGCCTGCCTCCTCTTCCCTTTCTAGGCCCAGAAGCATCCCTAAAGCTCTGGTGACAGGTGGCTTTACAACCCAAGGTGACTGGCTGCCTCATTGGAGCTAATGATGGGGCAGTTATGATGAAGGAGCTATAGGAACCTATGCATGCTTTAGAAATAAAAGTAGATGCACATTTTTGGTTCTCTTATAACATTAGAAGAAAACCCCATCCAATTAAGCTGAACAATTAGAGACGCAAATAAATTTTAAAAAAGGAAGTCATTTTTCAAGTTGGAAAACTGGAATTCACCACCACAAAGGTAACAACTAAATTAGATGGCTTTTAAACAAGAATAAAAACATTCTTACATAATAAAGCTGTCAATGACTACAAGTAATGATGGCAATATATTCAGTATAGGGAGCAATGTGTCTTGAGATACTAACTGTTAGAGAACATGAATGGAGAGGGTACTATTGCCCTCATATAATGCTTCTAAATTTTTCATAGGCATCTGGTTAGCCAATGAGCAAACAGAATGCCGAATACGATATGATTAAAGTCTCATCCAGCAAGGGGTATTTTAACTTTGTTAAGAGAACTGTGGTTATAAAGAGTCATAGAAATTCCATCAACCAACCACTGAATCAACCATGTTCTCATAAGTGCTACTTCTTCAACTCTTGCTTGGCCTTCCATTAAGGTAATATATTGAGGCTGTACAACCCACATTACTCTCCTCCACTGACTATACTTAACCCTCTGTTCTTTGGGCAAAGTATTAATGAAAAATATTGGAAATACTTTCAACTCAAAGTGGATATTTCCAGATGTTATTAGATTGTCCCATGTTTGTTAACCCAACAGAAGGGGAGAGTTAAATGCTATATTACTCACATAATATGTTTGAATTATGACAGATAACAGGCAAAGTCTTCTCCCAGAACATCTGAAAATAAAGTATGACAGTTGGGAGCTTGGTTTGTTTCACAGTACTTTCTGGAAATATTTAATAATATTCTTTGTGTAAAGATCCTACATATTTATTTAGTTAAACAAATATGTCTTGGCAAACTGACAGTCCCTCCTACACACATCTCAGCTATTCCTGCCTGTAGCAAAACTATCTTACCCATACTTCCCATGGAGACAAGACTTTTTGCATCGCAAGCTTCAGTTCAGCTACTGTTGTGCTATCTTTAGCACAAGCCACTTCTTCAATTTATTCATTTGTTGTCATTCCAAATATTCTATTAAAAGAGCTTTCATTCTTTTTTTCTCTCTCCCTTCATGCCCAAAGCTAGTTTGGATGGCCACAACAGGAACATTCTGCACCTTTTCATCACACACGGTCTTAGCCACACACTTGATCTTAGTAGCACCCTTTAAAATGATGCTTGTATGGTGGAGATCTTGCCCCGTTATTCAGAGAACTGGTATGGCATAATGGCTAAGAGGTGGAGTTATAAATGAGGAAGTCCCCAGACTGAAAGTGTCTTCTGCGGTACACTCTCTAGCTGGCCTTAACATAAGAACAGCCTTGCTGGAACAGGCCACAGCCCATCCAGTCCAGCATTCTGTCTCACATAGCAGCTCCCCATTTGCTTCAGGGTATTCCCAAGCAGATATCTTCACCTGCTTATGATTCCTTGCAAATGGGAATCATAAATGTTTCTCGGCCTTATTCCTACCTTCTGCAATATTGGGTATTGTAATTGTGTCTTCCCATACCGAACCTATAAGGATGAAAAGATTACACATGGGAAGTGCCTTGAGCAGGTGAAAGGGGTGCACAAATGTTAAGGATTTCCATTTGCTGTATTGTGCCCTCATTTTTTTTCTCTAGGAATAGCGCTATTTGTCCAAACTATACTTAAATTAGCATGTTAGTCTCGGGGATATTGCCTGCCTCTCCAACTTTTGTCTTATTAGGGGCAAGTGGTAGTCTCCCTTACTAAAGAAGGCCGTAAGACAATGTGACTGAAACTAGTGATTAAAATATTCTGTCTCTATTTCATGAGGTTGTTTTATATTAATAAAAGGGGCAGTGTTATGTTCAGACTAATGCTTTTACTTTACTTTATTTGATGCATATATACTGCCAGCTTGTATAAAACAACTCATACCGAGAGCCTTTAAGGATTTGGAACTTCTCTCAACTGAATATCCCTTGAATTGAGGAGTGCAATGTAGGCTGAGGCAAAACTGGAAGTCAGAAAAAACGATTAAGTTTAAACGTGTCAGAGATGCTTACAAGATTACTGATATCTCTTTTTCAAGACACAACCCTTTATATATAAGGACTATGGGGATTGAATGAGTGACCATTGGGTATTCAGGTGGTTCAGCAACTACTGAAAAATTCTGCTCTTTCCGCAATGGTCAAATTGCTTTTTCATTCATATTGAAAGCACTTCTAGCCCTATTCTCATTCTTCTTCCTCAGCCTGAAGAAATTTGATATGAAGCCCACATACTTAATTCCATCTAACCCAGGCATGTCCAAACTTCAGCCCTCCTGATGTTTTGGACCACAACTCCCAGAATTCCAAGCCTGTATTTCCAATGGCAAAGGACTGTGGGAGTTGTGGTCCAAAACATCTGGAGGGCCGAAGCTTGGACATGCCTTCCAGCCCAATCTGATTTCTTAAGTGTCATCACCAGTCTTTAAGATCTCCCCATTGTTACTGATTGTGTCACATCTTACTGAGTGGTGATTGTCTGGGATGTGCTTGGTTCAGTGGCTGACTGAACCTCATAGCCACTTGTGTATTGGCTATTGTTGCAATACTGAATTCTTTTATACTTAATTTTTTCCTTTTAATGTTAACATGCTTAGGTAACCAGGGTCTTGTTTGGCTTTGCTATGGGCAATGATCTCTAAATAAATAATAACAAGGCAGGGTGGGCTGATTTCAAGAACAGTATAACATTCAGTGATAGCAGTATGATGAATTACTACATAACGATCAATAACTTTGAAATCCTTATGAGTCATGAATGTGTGGCGGTTGGAACAGGGTTTCAGCAAAGTGTGGAAATAAACATATGGAGTCCAGTTGTGGTGCCCAGAGGATATGGTTATATCTTGTGTCACTTTAGAATAGGTATCAAATGAATGTTGCAAGGAAAACAGTGAGCAAATACAAAGTTACCTTCAACTGATTATCTAGTAAATGCATTTACTGTACTGTATATCCTGCTTTTCTGTCTCAGAACCTGATAACAAAAAAAAACCAAAAACAAAACCTGATCAATATTTTTACTTTTTCTTGAGAACCCTTCCTTCAATTTGGTGTTCTGTTGCACAGTAGCCTTGCCAATTTACTGCAGCAAAAAAGTGTAACATCCTGTAGCAGTTTTTAAATACAAAATACTTTTTGTTGCATACATTTTGGTATGTGCCACATTTATGACGGCATAAATCTCCTTATAAGGTGGGCTCCACTAGTCCACTAACACATTTGTCTAACATTTCATAAGCATCTTTGTTTAAGCAACAGGTTGTTGTAGGGAGAACAGGACTTTTTTCATAGCATTCATTGTTGATGCCACTGACATTCCGAAGGTGGTAGCAGAAATGTCAAATTGCCAGTTGAATTACGTTCTTCTTAGTAATGGCCACTAGCAAAATAATTTCCAGCTTCGCATTCTGGTGTCATTTCATTTAAAAGATGGTTTGACTGAGGATTCAGAGATGGGAGAGTGAGAACAGACAAAAGAATTTTTTTTTTACCCAGCGCGATGTTAGTCTGTGGAACTCCCGGCCACAAGATGTGGTGATGGCATCTAGCCTGGATGTCTTCAAAAGGGGATTGGACAGATTCTGGAGAAGTCCATCACAGGTTACAAACCGTGATGGAGATGTAAAACCTCCAGGCTTAAAACCGGGGTACTTCAAGGACCAGATGCAGGGGAGTGGTATGAAGAGACAGATATCTAGTCTTGTGCACTCCCGGACATATTAGGCGGGGCCACTGTGAGATACAGGAAGCTGGACTAGATGGGCCTTTGCCCTGATCCAGCATGGCTCTTCTTATGTTCTTATGTAATTTCCTTCTACACTATCCACACAGCTACATTCTCCAGGTTAAAAAAAGTTTACTTTTCTCTCTCTCTGTATTTCTTTCTTCTTCTTCTTCTCTCCCATCCAATATATTATCTAAGTCAAGAACAGATCAAATAATGCCAAAAATCTGTTGCTTAGCATAGTATGTTGCAATTAGAGACCCATTGAGTCATCTATGGAGGAATTGATTCACCCAGTCCACACTGATTCAATGGGCCTACTCTAGTTGCAACTTACTATGCTAAGAAATAGGATTTCAACCAATGTATGTGTAGGCTACAAATGCAAATAGTTTCTGATGTGCCTTTAACAGAATTTAACACATCAGAGGCTCAAGGGAAATGAAGGTTGGCTATATATCGTGTATCACCAATAGCATACTTGGTGAAGTAACTGAACATTGATTTTTTAGAATAAATCAGCATTATTCTTTTCTTGTTCTGTTTTTCACTTTTTCTTGGGAGTGCTCATGCATGTCTATGCTCTGAATACTAATCTTTGTAAAGTCTAGCTCTATGGCCTGTGTACTTGTCAGTGGTGTTCAGAGAGCGCAGGCATCCAGCAGGCATCCAGTTATGGCACAGGATCCTTCCAGCCCTAGTCATGCAAAGGACACTGCTTTCCCTCTAATGGGTCTGTTGCACTTGCACCATGGAAGATTTGCATAGATGTTGTGCTGTCAGCAGCATGCGGTTGGAGCACACCCTTACTCATTATCTAGATAAGCTTATAGCATTTGATAACTATCTAAAATGATTCATCAAGTCTATGCCACTGCTTTTGCAAGATTCTGAGACTTAATATGCATCTGTCCTCTCTTCTGTTATTCAGCTGTCATTATCAATAAGAATTTTTCCCTAGCAGTTTACTGTTCTAAAATTTGCATCTGTTGTTGTCTAATGGATTTGCATCAATTGCCTATATCAATGCAAATAATTCCTGGAAGCATAAAGCTTATACAAAGTCTCAGTGTCCCACTAAGACCATGAATTAAGTGGGAAATGTTTTTTCTAGAGGGGGCTGCTATGTTGCTTTTCTGTGGGGAAACGTGTCTTGTGGCATCTTATGGACTCTTGAACATATGAAGAAAAACGGCATGAATTTTGAACTAAAATCTATTTTATCAGCTGTCAGCTCTCTTAGTTCCTTAAGGACTTGACTAGTTTTCTACTACCTTTAACAAAAGCACATGGAGCTGCCAGGGTCAAATTATTTGTCCATTTTCTCCACCATTGTTCCAGCGGTTCAAAATTGTGAAGCAAGAGTTCAAGGTGGGTTACTACTAGGAGTCTTAATTACACCAGTGCTTTGTTGTCATGGTCTTTTTTTGTGTATGAGTATCTTGCAGTGCTTTTAGGTTTTTCTGTGTGTGAGTATCTTGAGGTGCTTGTATATTGCAAAGCTATTTCTTAATGGAATTAAATTTCATAACAATTCTACCCAGAAATCTACTTTGGTAGATACCTAAACTAAACAATAGCACTCCATATCCACCTGAATACATCTAAATTCAGAAGCCAAGTAGGGTTGAGACATGTTAGTACCTTTATGGGAGACCAGCAGGAGACAAGGATCTCCAGGTCAGGTAAGGAAAGAAACCTTTCTGAAACCCTGGCATGGTGCTGCCAGTCAGAGCTGACAATATTGAGCTAAATGTATCAGTGACCTGACTGACTTAACAAGGCAGTTTCCTCTGTACCTAAAATAAAACTCACAGCAAGTAATATCAAGTTGGTTGCCTGTCTGCTGGAACTGTAGATTATCTGATATTTTACAAGCTGCTGCTATGCTTACCACAGAGTTAACTAAACGAGACTAAATTACACTGAGCTAGACTGAACAAGAATTCCCTCCCCTGCTCCCATATTAAACTTGTATATGGCTGAATTTCCCACTGGTTCCCACCTTACACATTTCCACCTGTGATTTGTGTGTGTGTGTGTGTGTGTGTGTGTGTGTGTGTGTGTGTAGGCTAACAACTACTTTTTTTGTAACGGAAGTGATGTTGCACATAATGCTGCCTCTGCTATAGCTCCTCAACGCAGCATCAGTGGAATAACTGTAGTGTAAGTGTGGGATGTCTCACCTGCTCTTTAAAAATAATTTAAGAAAAGGTTATAAAAATGTTAGAACACTGCAGTGTGAGGGGTATTTTTAAAAGCTGTGGTTTATTTTAAAGAGCTGTGTTGCGTACTTCTGCATTAAGGTCAAATGTTCAATCTTTGGATTTTCAAAATTAAATTAATCAACACTCTGCAGCATAGCTGAATCAAAACCAGAATTAAATGGATTTTAAAAGGTAATATTCTCCTCATCAATCATGTCATGGACATAAATCACTGGATTCCTGTGATTGTCACACAACCACACAAGAAACATCAACTGGCCTGCGGATTTTCTTGCTTCTAGCCTAGTCCCATGGTTTATTCTGTGCTTGGTGAAAACTGAGTGGATCCATTCTAAGCAGCAACAATCCCCTATCCCATAAGGAGAAGGAGATTTTATGCCCGATTCCCAGCCCCACTGCATAAATTTCTACTTCACTGTGCTTTCCTACCTCTGCAAAGGCAGGAAAAGATGCAGAACAGAATGCATGTTGAGAATGCTACTTTTTACTCTACGGGCACATCTCTACGTCATCTGCTCATAATGCCAATGTAGTGCTGCTTATGAAACCAAAACATAAACGGCATACTTTGGCAATGGCAGTGTCTTTTCCATTAGAGCATTCCTTTAGCATTAATGGGAAACGTAAAAAACTGCACAGTGTGATCAGATGATGCTTCATGTCCATGATGGCATTAATTACAGAAGAAAATCTGAACTCAAGTAATCTTGGCTTGGGTAGGGCTTGGCTAGCTGGCCTAGGGTAGATAGGTAAACATGGATACCAACTATTCACTGAAAATAGAAAAAAGAAAAAATATAACACCTCAATTACTTGTAATTAGAGCAAGCCCACTGCTTTTGTACCGCCTTTCAGTCAATTGGCTTCAGGCCCAGCTGCAACTCAAGTTGGGTCTTTATAGTTAAGCTGCAACTTCCTCAATGCCACAGAGCCTGTCACACCCTGCTACCAAGCAAGGCCTTTTCTGTGAGAGTATACAGCTGAATTAAGGGCTGTGGAGATGAATATTTATCGAGCCTTTTCTCTTCTTTACAGCTTGACATTAACTGAGAGGGTACAGAGAGGAAAAGAACTGAACTGATTTCTGGAAAAGAAGGGTTTACGTACATATGGCCTTTTCCTTTCTTTTCCTTTTTTGAGTGTGTTTTCCCCCATCATTAAAAAAGCCAATTCTGGAGGAAAATGCAGGAGACAAATATCACTTATTTCGAAAGAGCAGTTCCTTATGACTTAGAAGGTGCTTAGTGTATGATGTTGAGAGCAGCATGTTTTTGTTTATATTCTGTTGTAAGCCTCCCAGAGTATTGGTTCACCCCTAGATGGGTAGGATAGAAATTTAACACATACATACATTTGGAGTCCAGGAATGGGATGCAGTCTAAACTGCACTTTGTAGACACTCATCCATCTTCCTGGCTGAGAGATGATGGGAAAAGAGGCATGGAGACAAGGATACAGAAAGGAACTTTTATAGTTTTATTGCTTCCATGATATGCATGTCACAAGTGACTTGAAGGCTCAGACATCCCCTCTTCTCTTCCTTAGGAAACTTCAAACAATAGAACCTACATTACTTAATACATTCTGTATGTTCTAATACTTCTTTCCAAGCATGGTAATAGCCACTGATCATCCACTACAACCTGGTTCAATCCCTCAGCAGAACATGTCAGCCAAGACCTAGTGCTCCTCCTAACACTTTGCATGCCTTGGATGATATAGAAAGAGGGTTAGTAAGTTGTGCCAGGGTAGGTATCAAATAGTGAGTAGTGGGAACAAGGATATCTTTCTGAAGATCAATGACATCTGAGCAGCAACTTCTCATCCTGTTCAAAAGCCAGAGCCTCACTAGGCAGGCAAAGATGCAGTGGTAGGAGGGATATGCAATATGTTCACTGAAGCATACAAAACAATCTGTAAAGTGATGATTCTGTTTTTACTGAAGACATGGTCACAAAAATTGAACTGGCATCAAATGTAGCAATAGTCACAAACAACATCTGATTTCACAGAATATCCATAGAAAGTGCTTAAAGGCAACTGCGTCGATATCCCAGCCAGTATAGAGCAGTAGCTTCTAGAACAGGCCACTACAGTTTCCAAGGGTGGGGAAAAGGCAAGGACCAGCAGAAACAGCTAAAGAAACACAAGTGCTTTATCACCTCTGCAGCACCCTCACAATCCCAAAGTACACGTGAGTTATTTTCAGCAAGTGACTCTCTTCTTAGTTCAACTCCTTATGTGTAAATGCAGGACTGTCACACTTTATTAGATGGCTTGATTAATATAACAATTTGATGGACTTAAAAAGGTCTCCTAATTAATTCGGCTGCAGATATTAAAAGTACATTATTTTTAATACAAGCATTTATTTAAAAAATTGAGATGACAAGTATCTTTATAGAGGCATTCTCCTTTTCCCTTATAGCAGGAGGAAATGTTTCTTTTAATAAGACACCTTCTAAGATAGACAAACCAGACAGACAGATATACACACCACTTCAAGTAAAGTAACGGATGAGTTCTGTATTAGAATATTATTTTTGTTCATATGCAAAGTCATTTGACTGCCCAGCACTGCTTGACTGACTGTAATTGACATGATTAATCAGCTAAGATATTTTTAATTGGATGACAGTAATTGTCAAATTGGAACAAATACTGCAAGTTTCACATTTTTGTTAGTTTTAATGAATAAAATTTATTACACTGTCTCCTTGATGCAGAAACTCAACTGGTTGGCCAGGGGAAGACTATGTCTTTGCTGGTAAGTTAAAGATGCAGGCTTTCTCATGGGGGTCAGAGCTGGGATTTTGTCCCAAGCTGATTGAACTACTATGTTTGAGAAGAGAACAACTAGTTTGTCTTCTTCCATTTTTTCTTCCATCTGCAAATGAGCAATGGCGGTGTTTCTCCTCTGGGAGCAGCAGCAGTCCTAACACAGTACGGTAAATGAACTGAAAGCACAGGAGAACATCCTTTCCTATACAGCCAATTGAAAAGGTATGCACAGAAGACAACTAAGGTCCAATTATGCTAAGATAGCAGCGCTTTGATTGCAGAGACTGGCAGAAGAGAGAGCAAGTTTGAGCCAACATCCTATTGCCCTGCTTTTCCATCCTCAAAAATAGCAATGGCTCCATTTCCAGCTATAGTCTAGTCCTCAGGTGGTATATCACTCTTGACATGCTCATCTCTCAGTCCTGTTATCTATGTCACTTGACTGCCCAGTGCTGCTAAAGAAAATGAACGAAGCATACTCACCCACTCAAACTCTTCATGGGCCTACCAGAACACATGCAATTCTCCTCCCCCAACTACTTTCACTTACAAAAAGACATGCTTCTCAGGAACTTCCATTATGCTTCTTTGCACTTTATGCATGTACTACTGTATGTATGAGATGTTCTTTCTTCTTCTGGAACTGTATAGCATATGGACAGGGAGTGCCAGCCCAACCAACTTCTTCTCGTGCAAGTGCCGTTCTGAAGAAGTGGTTCTCAACCTGTGGCCCTTCAAACATCTGGAAGACAGATAGATCTAATGTTGAAAACCGCTGTTTTAGAGGACATACTGCAAGGCTAGCACAGAGATGGAAGCTAAAGTGATCCAAGTTTTAGTTCCATGTGAGACAGTCTTGCTTGTAGAAACTAAACATTTGGACTAATGTACCTCATACATTTACAATAGCCACTTGTGTTTGACTCTTCAACTCTGAGACATGAAGAAGAGCATGAGAGTAGAAAAATGTGGATGATTATATATATATTCTGCATACCTACTGTATGTTGCTAGATGCTGGGCAAATCATTTCTACAAAGAAAATCTACTTCAGAGTAGAGCAGAAAATTAAAAATAGCAAAAGGAACAATATTTAAATACAGTGGTACCTTAGCTGACAAATTTAATCCATTCCAAATGCATGCTCTTAAGTTGAACTATTCTTAAGTCAGGGAACCTATCTAAAAAATTTGAAAAAATAATCAAAAATGAAAAAAATATTTGTTAGTCGAGCAGACCATATCTGAAATTTGTAAGGCGGCAGTTAAAACGCCAACAGTTTTCCGCTCTTAAGTTGAATTGCTCTTAAGTCAGGGTACCACTGTAAGTTGAATTCAAGCAAGAAGGCTTACAGGTAATACCCTAAACAAACATGTACCCTGAATGTAAAACTTGAGCCAGTTGATAAAATAAGAGCACAGGAAGCCACAGAAGGGATCAAGCAGACACATTTAAAACCACCCTTCACATTACAAAAAAAAAAAAAAAAGATAAAAGATGTACTGCATGTATTATGTGCTGTAGTGTGGCTAGATAATAAGTCTATAAGATCAAGGAAGAGCATTAGTTATTAAAGAGGACAAGAATCCTCTACCTTGAACAGTTATGTGGAAGAGGGGTTTTCTGCACATCTAGACTTTGCGACAAGCAAGATATCCACTGAAAATCCCTCTTCTACTTATCTGTTAAAGGTGCCAAACAACTTGTTTCTTGTGTTTGTCTAAAGTAGCACAAGAGGCCTGGCAAGAGACAGAGGGCCTAGAAGGATACACTGAAGTGTGTGGCTTCCACAACATGAAAACAACTGATGATAGCCTGTTTTTGGCAATTGGTTTGTGTTACTTTGCTTCCACCTAGAGGTCTAGGTCCCTATCTTTCTCAGTTTTGACTTCTCTCATAAACTTTCTTTCCATGTGCTTTTCAGCAGCGAACCTCAGTCTACTGGAAAGCCTCCCATACATTCTAAAGCACGTCGTTAGTGCAGAATCAGTTTTATCGTTCTTTGAGTGGATGGTGCAGTGCAGTACCAATGAATGTACTTTTCTAACACCATAGAGCAGAGCATGTAACACATATGCATTGTATACTTATCCTGATCCTGCAATGACCTTCACCCAGGCAAGTGGGAAAGCCAAGTAATTCTTGGATATATGCAGTAGCTCCAACGTCTGCTTTTGCAGCCTAGCACTTGCCACTGCAGTTCCTGCCCACAAGATACATAGGGCCAAAGTCACATGTCTAAGAACACACAGGATCTCCTTGCTGAATCAGACTGAAGACCCATCTTATTCAACATCTAACTTCCCAGAGATGCTGAACAGGACATGAGTATAAACTAAAGCCTACTCCTAGTTTTGCTCTCCAGCAGCTGTATTCAACAACATTCAAAGGTTCTACATAGCCAGACCAACCAATACAAATTGATAGCCTTGTTCTCCCTGAATTTGTTTAATTCTTCTTCAAAAACATTTAAGTTAGCACCCATCATCATACCTTACTGTGAATCCCACAAATTAATCATGTGCAATTTGCAAACAGGCTGGCTATAGGCTCTCAGTGCCACACCTGACAACTTTTTGTTGGACAAACTCTTTCAAGAACTTATGAACCAACAAATAAAGCAAGCAAGCCTCCCTGTGAGGAACCACCATTCAAGCCAGTCCCACTTTGATGCACAACAAAGAAAAATGGTACTGACATCCACAACTCTGCCTCAGGTATAGATTCAGCTTTTGCCCTTTGGATGACCACAAAGCAAAAATGTCTGCATTCTACACCAATTCCCCCAAGAATTCAGCCATAGTCCCGCACAGGATTGGAAGCAAAGAGTTCTGGCATCTTAAAGACCAGCAAGTTTTATTTGGCATAGCCTCTGTAGACTTTAGCTTACTTCTTAGATGAATCTTCTTTCTCGAGTTCAGAAAAAACTTTGGCAACCATATATGCCAAATGTAATTTGTTAAGCTTTAAGTTGCTTCAAGGTTCTCCATCAGTTTTGTTACCACATCCTACATTAGGATGACTAAACAGGAATACCTATATCTATTCTAGAACTATGTTCTTGGTCTTACCTTGCTGAACATATTTCAAAACTGTTATGAGAATGTAAGAGTGTCTTATATGACAGTCAGTATTCCTGTTAACAGTTTCTGAATTCCATTCAGACTGAACAGGCAAAATGCATATACACTTCAGAAAGCAGGCTGATGCCCCTGGCACATACAAGGTAAGTATTCTTTTGGCCTGTCTACACGAAAACTGTCTGCATTCTCACACTGTCTCCAACCAAGGAAAGGCAAACTAATTCATTTAAATGCACTATTGGGCCTAACAATAATGCAAAATATAAATGCACATCTGGCAATCAGAGGGATTAGCAGCATCAAGACTATCCCTTGGATGATCTGCAGACCCCCAAGCATTGATGCCATTTCACTCTCCCCACAATATGGTCTCTTTGCACAATGTATTTCTTTCTAAAACCAATGGTACACAGTTGTGCAAAGACTGCTACTGAGACTTAGGACAGAACAGTAACAAACATACGTGTTTCTGTCTTCTTATGAAGGCTGCAGAAAGGTTTGGAAACAGATTGACAGGATGCCTGACATGTGGAAGCTAAAAAAAAAAAAAAAAAAACCACCCGGCAGCTGCCAGCCAGGTATTTTCTACCTCTTGTCTCCAAAAATGCTTGAACACTATCAAGGTAGCAGTCACTGAAAGCCGAGTACAACAGAATGGGTGGAAATTCACTGGCAACATTAGTTGCCAAGCATAGACACATCTTTGTAAGACAATTTCAACATGATCCAAAAAATAAATTATTATTTTCCCAAACAAGAAACAAATACTTGAATTCTTCAAAATCATGATGCAGGTGCCATGGAAAACAAATACTGGGGGATTTCCAGAAAGACCTGTAGCCAGCCCGCTGAACAGGTAGAAATCCCCAGCAGAAGGAGGTTTGCTCCGTGAATAATTTTACTCCAAATGTAGCCAGTTGAGCGTCGACAGCCGTAGCTGCCTCCCATGAAGCAGGGAATTAGGAAAGTCAGTCGACCTCTCAGTCGGTCCATCTAGGGCAGAGAGAGGTCACAAGACCTTTAAGTTATAGCAGCACCAACAACAGACAAGTCTTGGATGGAATCAAGCCCCACAAAGGAGCCATGGCTGGCACAGAGACAGGGTAAGTGCAATGCAACGTCCAGAGTCGCATGGGGCCTGTGTACAGACCAGGCTCCATTTTGCACATTGATATATTCAGTGTGATTATCAGTCTTTTTTGTACACAATAATGTGCTGTACATTCATGCACTACTGCCTCTGGCCTGAATCTTGTTCCATTTGGCACAATTTTGTTTTTTTTGTTCTCTTCCATCTCAAACACGGCGTTCACCTCCAGTTCTGAGTGAGGGACCTGCCCCCCTCAGGCCAATGACTGCCAGCCCGGAGAGAGGCAGACAAAGCAAGCCGGGGAGACCTTCCAAGGGCACGGGCGTGTCTCAAAGAAGCTGGGAATCTTGCCAAAGACCTCTTGCTGCCCTTGTTCTCAGCCGTATGCATGTGTGGCTATGCCCTTCAGCACAGTGGCTGTGCCTCTTCAGATTCCACTGGTGAGGTCTGTGATTACTCGTGCCTTCACCAGTTTCCGTAGGAATTCCTTCTCCCGCTGAATGTTGTGTGTCCATGACTGTAAAGGGAAGGATAAAGAGAAGATAAAAGCAGAGAGAAGATCAAGCACTGTCCTGAAAGTACATATCTATAAATAGTTTTGAGACTTGGAGGATTCTAAGTCAACAGATTGCCTTAGAAAAGTTTCCACCTCAAAAAAAATCGTGGGGAGAAACATTCTCATACATGTCTCATGAAGGTGTGAGTTAGAATCTGTCTCCACTATGTATAAACACAGGAAGGAAACAACTTTGCCAAAAGAGCACTTTTAGTCAATCTGAAACTAATAAGCATGAGATCAAGTCGGCATGATCAAGGTAGATACCTCAGCCAGAGGGTACACACGGGAATTCATATGCCAGGGTTACATACTCCTATACAATAGATTACTTCTTTAAATGAACAAAAAGTGCTTCAAATGTTGAGGCATTTAATCATCCCTCAATATGTTTATCACCCTTATGTACCTATACAGAAATGTAAAAGAGTAGTACAATAGTATACTCTTCAGTACATGACTAGCATCAGCTCGGTATGACATCTGGCTGTCATTTGGCTAGATGACAAAGATGATTTTGAACGAATTCCTCTGAAGAAAAAAAAATCAGGAGCTGTCACCTCCAGAATGATCAACATGCCAACGAGCAACAAGACTGAGCAAACCTTAGGATATATTTTTACTGGAACTCAAGGATGTACCAATGATACCGGAAGACATATACACTTAACCGTGTTTCCCCGAAAATAAGATAGTGTTTTATATTAATTTTTGTTCCCAAAGATGCACTAGGTCTTATTTTCAGGGGATGTCTTATTTTTCTATGAAGAAAAATATGGTACACATTTATTGTTATCTTATTATGGGGAGGCCTTATTTTCGGGGGATGCCTTATATTTCAGTGTGGGAAAAACTGAAAGTAGGTCTTATTTTCAGGGGATGTCTTATTTTTGGGGGAACAGGGTAAAATTAAATAAATTATCACTTAAGAACTACAGTACCAGAACTCAGGATCATTTCCCATCATTCTATGTAAACACCTATTTCTGGCTATCCTCGTCTTAATATTAGCACAGTTTAGGATAAGAGGAATTTTGTTGCTGCTTTTTAAAATATTGTGAGCCAGAAATACTTGCAAATCCCCCAGAAATCTTCCCATAGATCCAGATCTACTTTGGCACACTTCCATCTCAAACCATGGATCTTAGTGATGGAATTTGGTTTCTTATTTCTTGTCTGTTTATTTAAAAACATACATATTTTAAAAGAAAACCCTCATAGTATGGAGGTTATGGGTAACCACAGAGAGGATCCACTGTCCCATTCAGCCATACTTCCTTTGTTTTTTGTTTTTTTTTAGTATGGGTACTTGCCAGGAGGGCTTGGTGTGCTAGTGATTGAGAAAGCATATTGTGAGATCCTTGTCCCAATACTCTTGAATTTTACTTCTTTAGTGTTCCAGGGAAAGACCAAAAAACATTCAGGTTGCGGCTTGCAGCTGCAAACCAACTTTTAGATATTTATGCAGTTAAGAATTTATGCAGAAAATAATAAAAGCTAACTAACTAGATGTGTACTTACAAAGTAGCATGGTTCCTATGCACACATAGAGCCCAGCAGAATAACAGGTACATATTACATGTTGACAGATGAAGCTAAGCCAGCTAACTATACACAAGATCAAGCTGAATAAGTGAAACATTCTTTTGTTCTTCCTTGTAGCCCATCCTCCTATCTCTGGATGTTTCTGTCCTTTCAACCAATCAAATTTTGTTCTTTCCCAAACTACCTAATTGGCTACTTCTGCAAAAATGACTAATCAGATATTACAGGTGTCACAAATTTCATTATGATGAAACTACAGGAAGAGATGATTCTCATAAGTCTTTTTCTAACTTCAAGTCTGCTGATAACATGCACAGGCACAGATAGTCTTTCCAATTAGAACAGGCATGTCCAAACTTCGGCCCTACTGATGTTTTGGACCACAACTCCCAGAATTCCAAGCCTGTGTTTCCAATGGCAAAGGATTGTGGGAGTAGTGGTCCAAAACATCTGGAGGGCCGAAATTTGGACATGCCTGAATTAGAAGATGCTTCTCTCCTCCCATCAGCTCAACACAACTATCAAACACAGCTTTTCAGACTTCAGGGAATAAATTAACCCTCTCCTGTGTTCATGACTTTTCAGTTAAACTGCATAATAAAGGTTCAGTCTGACCTGACACTGTTGAGCTCCAATCAAGATGTTAGATCTTTCTTAAAGGACTAGGAGACAGGGCAGGGAAGATTTCTTGCCCTCTCAGTCCTGCCACATTTGGTGGAGACATGGAAGAGGGCCTTCTCTGTTGCTGCACCCAGACTCTGGAGCTCCCTCCTACAGGAGGCTAGGCTGGCTCCATCTTTGTTGCCCATCCACACTTTTCTCATCAGGCAAGCTTTCCCTGAATGAATGGCTACGAAGTACAGTTTTTAAAAATTGATTGTTCTACCTGATGGCGTTAAATATGTTTTGGTGTTGCTTATGTTTTTGGATTTTGCATTCATTGATCCTTTTAGTATTGTTACTAAGTTAAATACTGTCTTTTAATGGTTGTAAGCCACCTTGGGTCTTTTTAAAGGAGAAAGGTGGGTTAAAAATATTTTAAATAAATAAAATAAATAATATGCTTAGTATGACATGCTATGCATGGGCTCCTGTAAGATAACCAGAAAGAGGGAGAGAAGGAATAAATAGATGAAAGAAAGATATAGGAGTGTGTGTTTGTGTTTACAGTATATAGGAAGAGAGGGTGTGTATACCATGAATGCACATGTAAAAGGAACAGATAGGCAAGTGAGCATCATAGATGGTGGAATGGGGAGACAGATAAAAAAACTCTAATTAGGTTTGTTAATTGCTTAGTCTTCTACTTCTTTTTCTTAGCATCTATTCCACTTGGTGGTGGGGTGTGCTATTCTGTTTTTTGTCCTACACTTTGCAAGGTCACGGGCTAGGTCTGGGTGAACCCGGGACAACTTCATGTTGCTGTTAAAGGTGGTTCATCCAGGGCTGTTTCAGTCGTCCCCTTGGTTAGGATCTGTTGACCACCAGAGGGAGACCCTTTTTTATTTATTTATTTATTTATTTATTTATTTATTTATTTATTTATTTATTTATTTATTTATTTA
>JAHTLZ010000129.1:51317601-51339294 GCA_023846285.1 Phrynocephalus versicolor
TGATGATGATGATGATGATGATGATGATGATGATGATGATGATGATGATGATGATGATGATGACGACGACGACGACGACTGGCAGTGAGCCGTGGAGAAACACATGTGTGTAGCCTCTGAGGCAAAGCCCTCTGCCCGCTCTTTTCATGCTCCCCCTTTCCAGTCTTTCATTTTCATAGAGGACTCTGAACTGCTCTCAGTATTGCAAACAGACAGGCTGAGGGTCTGAGGGAATGGCAGGAGCAACATGCTTCTCTGTGTTCCAGCCAGAATACTCCGCGTGGTATTAAGGGGGTGGGGGGAAGGCCAATCCCTGCTCTCTGGGGATCAAGATAGGATTTCCTCTGTTTACAGGAATAACTGGACTGCCTGATTTTGTGCTCAGTCAGTAGGAACTAGAGCAATGGGAAGAGACAGAAGCCAAAAGCAAATAAATAAATAAAAATAAACAAACCCTGAAAGGTGAATGAAATGCATTCCTTGGCAAAACTGACTGCACTAATTGTGAATGTGCAAGATTAGAGGAATGGGATGACAATGTGACATTTTAGCAGTCTTCCTTTTGTAACTGATCCCCTTTGTAATTGATTATGCATGCCTCAGTTTTCAATTGTTTTCAATACGATCATCAATATACGGTGCTTGCCGTTTCCGCTTTCTTGCTATCTCCATATGCAAGTATCTAGTTGAGAAATGTACAAGGGTTGGATTGAGACGCATGGCAAACCAACCCAACAGGAAGAAAAGCTGCTCAGCCACTGCCAATTAGCTTCACTTTAGAGGCTGGACCCCTATTATCAGATATACTTATCTTGATGATTAGTACACCAAAATCCCATAAAGATTAAATCACAGGAGAGAAACTCATAAGTCGATGGCCCCTGTTGCTTAAGAACAGCAGGCTGCAACTAGGGACACTTCCTGAAATGTCCTGGTACTAATGTATTTGCCACCTGACAGAAAGCCAGCCATATGTCTTGCTATAGTAAAAGCTCCCCTATTTACCATCTGTTGATACCCAGTTCTAACCTGCTGAAGGTTTCCTTTAGCTAACTAGTCACATACACAAATTCATTTCTGTTGACTTATTCTGCACCTTTACATCTCCATTTCCTTTCCGTGCCTTTTGCACAGAGGTTTTCAACAAGTGGTACTTCTGAGCACATGTTTAAGGCATCTCTAGGGAAAAATCAGTCACAGCTATGCAAAAGGAAACAGAACAGAATAGTCAGAGAGAAATGGCCTTAAGTCTTCTGTACCTTTAATGCTGAGTAGAAGAGGGGATTTTAGCCTGTGCAACCTTACCATGCAAGGATGAAAAATACTGGAATTCCCACTTCAGGAATATAAATATGTAAATATGTTAATACCTTCTCCATCTCTTAGAAATGAGGAAGGGAAATGATAATTACATTCTGAAACTGATTTTTTTTTAAATGATATGTTCACCTGGCAAGTTTATGAGCTGATAAAAACAGAAAGTATTTACTACATCCATTCTTTGATTCTATTATCTTGCTTATGGGCTAGTTCTAAGTACACTTTCTAAGAAGAAATAAGACCAAGTAAATTCAATTTCTACCCGGTGAAATGTCCTGCTTTATTGCAGATAAGCTAGATTCAAATGCCAGAATCCATTCGCCACAAGAGAAGGACCATGACCCAGCTTTCAGTGTTTCATGATCTCTGGATTGCCATTGCACAAGCTAGAGACCATGTCCCTCCACATGTACTCATTGTACAAGCTCCAAAAAAGTATCTCCACTTGCACAACACAGCACTGAGAATTTAACAGGACAATAGGATGCTGGTCAAATGCTCTTCTACTTGGCCTCTGACTGCTGAAATAATTTAGATAGGCAGGAGCTAATTATCTTTATGAGAATTAAACCAGATCCAGTCATCGGAAGATTTTTCTCTAACAAAACCCAATGAAACATGTTCAGTTTGACTCTGCCTCCATGTGGCTGGTGAAAAAACGTTAGGCAGTAATAGCTAGTACCCAATGGGAATCTAAACTTTCATTTTAGCTATAAGTGTGCTAAAATGTGTGCACACATAGGAAAAATTAGTGAATCAGCTAATCAGATGAAAGCTAAACACAACTGATGAGGTATAGGAAAAAATGTTGGTCCCCCCCCTTTAGAATTGCTGAGAAAGCCTCATTCTTTTACTGAAAAGCCTTGGGAAGAGGAAGAGCTCTAGTGTATCAACTACCCTGATATTGTTGTATAACTTTGACATATCCCAAACAAGTAAATAAGAAACCACATTTTATTTGGGTTCCAAATGAAAAAATAGTTTTGGGGGTGTTTGTATGGAGGTTGCTGCAGTAGCAAAGGCATGAAATAAGTGTTTCTCAGCAAAGGAATATTTGTCAGATGAAAACAATTATGGACATGTGAAGGAAAATAACCTGAATGAAACACTGAATGCTTAGCAGGGATGAAGACTCACAAATTGCGACTCACTGTTGAGTTCGAGTTGAGTCACATGGTGACTTGACTTGGGGTGGGGGATTCTAAGGTGAAGTGACTTGACTCTCAACTTGGATCCATTTGTCCTAGTCACACTGCCAAGTCCCCATGGGCTTGGCTTGCTATCTGCCCCTGCCATTGTCCTACTTGCCATTGCCGCCATCTTCAAAAGCCAGGCTGCTCCTTTGGCTGCTGCATGTACAGTAGACAGCGGGCCAGTTCTGGGAAAGGAAGTTGGCCTGCTGCACTGCACGTGTAGCAGGTAGGAAGATGGTGGCAGTGGGCAGCATGGATGGGTGTGGGCATGGGCAGCAGAGGAAGGGCCATAGGGTCTAGGGCAATGGTAGCATGCGTGCTGCCTCTGAACTTACTTGGCCCAGTTGCTTGGTTGGAGTTCCAAGTCTTGGGGAGTTCCTGCCTTGGGGAGCAGGGCAAAACAAAACTTGGAGTCGTGGCTTGGGATTTGTGCCAAAAGAGTCAAACTCAGTCTTGGGACTCAGATTTGGGAAAAGAAACCCAGCTCTGAGAATTCTGGACTGTCTCAGGATGAAAGCCTCCTACAGAGGAATGTCCTTCTTGTGAACAGGCGATCCTCTGCTGTAGCTAAGGCCTGAGTGGGGTTTGCAAGCTCAGCTCTTTTAAGTCTCAGTTTTAGGCAAGGATTGTTTGAGGCCATCTCTACAAAATGTCTTGACTCCCTGTGAGCACATACCTTGACTCCTGCTCGGGCTTCCTTTGTGAGTCATCTTAGACTGCCTTTGAATGTGTCTTTTAATTGTCCTTGCGTGACTTTCTGACTGTTTGGCTAAATACTGCTGGCTAAGATTTTAGCATTAATTTGAGTCCTTTTTCAAGATGGTTTTTGGCTACGTTACCTGCCCTGTATTGGGGCACTGGTACCTTAGACTCTGAACTGCCTGGATCAGAGCTCCCAAAATCTGACAGCCAGTATGGCTGTTCCCAAGCTCTGCCTTGGACTCTGCCTTGTATGGAGGAGGTTATTATGCTTCTCAAACCAAAAGGAAACACTGCAGGCTTCTATAAAGCCTGGAAGGTAGGAAAATATTGTATTCTGTATATGTTTCCACCTCTCTTCAGCAAGCAGAATCAAAGTATTCTTGACTGAGGTCTGGAATCTATAGGAACAGATTTGTTGCTATGAAGATGACAAATCACCTGCTAACACATCTTCATGCCTCTGAATGTAGCTCTTTTACCCACTGACCTCCCTGACCCTCAGAATATCCCTTGAACACCAAAAAGTACACAATGGAAAGCTAACTCTAATATCCTCTACTCCATATATGTATGTTTTTCTTGTACTTTTATTTTATTTGAATATTTTGTTATTTGTTTACGAAAGTGATAAACACAGAGAGAGACACTCATACAGAGGGGGGGCAGTCTTTCCCAAAGACATCATCTGTATTGGGGTTGCTTTTATCCCAATCCAGAAGTTGTTTTTGTTAAAAAACATAAAGTTTTTTTTTCAAAGTGAGGGAGGCAAATGAACTCCATCACTCATCACTGCAGGTCTCTAAAAATTCACCCTAGTTTTGTGGATCCTCCTTCCTCAAAGCCCTTCCTTTTGAAGCTGATCCTTCTCTCACTCAGTGCTATTTCTCAGGACGACTGGTCAGGAAGGCTTGAGAAGAAGCATGTTGTCAGTCCATTAATCACTAAGTTATACCTAAAATGTATTTTAAATGAATCCTGCTCCTAATGCTTACCAGCAACACCATGATTTAAGCTGGCAAATAACAAGGCAACGATCCAGTACCATTGCACCATGTCTCAACAAACTGATACCTGAACATTGGGTCATGGAGTTCCAGTTTTTTCACTCTGGGCCAAGAAGTGAAAATTTATGGAGGGTCATTTAAATTACCAGCACCCCCGCCCCCAATTTTACCTCTATTCCAAAACCTAGAATTATGTATGTGGTCATTTAAATTAAACACTGAAGGACCAACCTAAACAGGACGACTCTGGTTCTACAGGTTAAAGCACACAATTCTCCATGTCATACAGAAAGTACGATGTGTAATTCTAAAAGCACAAGTTGCTCATGTATGTGGAAAACTTTTTTCCTTGTGCTTTTATTTTATTTGAATCTTTTATTATTTGTTTATGAAATGCCCTGCTCATATACAAATATTCTAATAAAGTAAATACAATTTACTTTTTGTAAACCCATCCACCATCCTCGGCTACACTTCCAGTTCTTTTCCCCCCTTTTTCTTTTTGGACACTCATCTATAGTCAGACTTGGTATCTTAGCTCAGGCTGGAGAAACAAGCCTTCAAAGGGTAGTCACCAGTTGCTAAGCCATGGATAGTGGGAGAGTTCGCCACACCCACATTCCTGTGTCATGAAATGCAAATACATCCCTCTCTTTCTACATAATTTGGGAAGGGCAATAAAAATGTAGTGGAAATCCACTTGATAGAAACTATACATAACATTTTCAACTTGCTAGAGAGTTTTGGCTACTGGTCAATACAGAAATTAATAAATGAATAGGATGTGTCAAGAATTTAGTTTAGAATGTCATGGGGTGATTTTGGCAAAACCAGGAAACATAGTTAAATAGGGATCCTTCAACCATTGTAGAGTATCTTCACTTCAGTCATCTCTGATCCCTGATCATTTTTCTTAGGGCTGACATGAAGTGTAATCTAACAAATTTCAGGGGATCATTTGGTCGCCACCTGAGAAATTATACAAAATAGTGGACATATTAGAATTCTGTTGACAGCTGATTTTAAGTGTACAGTGGATCCTTGTATAACAAACAGCTTGTATAACATAAAATCTGTACAACAACATAAAAAATTCCGGAGATAGGGGAAATTTGCTTAACATAATTGCCTATGGGGAAAATCCATATAACATAAAAATGGGATTACTCCATTTTCAATGGATTCCTATGGGAATTTGTATAAAGGAAAATTTGCTTAACATAATTTCATTTGGAACGAATTAATTCCTTTATACAAGGTACCACTGTACTTAAAATGTGGTAGTTCCCATAAAGAGCAGGGAACTCTGAACCCCTCCTCATGCCCACCATGGAGCAAAGTTTATGCCAGCTCTGCAATGGAAAAGATAAATCAACATATCTCCTGCTATTCCACCCTGTTTGTATAAGTTAATGCAGGACTCTCATTATCCCAAAGGATCCAGTGTTGTTCTGTGGGATAATCCTTAAAAAGTCCCATAAAGAGCTGGAATAAAACATAAGACATTATTGGAAGAGCATAAAATTGTGCTCTTAGAGCCAAGTTACAGTTCTTCTCATTTTTTTCATGCCTCCTCCTCCTCCTCTCCCTAATAATTATCAGGTTATTTTAACATTTTACCAAATCTTTATGAAACAAAATATTATCTGAATTTTCTCTCTCATTGTTTCTCTTTGTCCTGTCTTTTTTATAGAATATTCACCAAATGTTTCCCTTCATTTCCTCCCCTTCTTTTATCCCCCAATATCAACTGAGATTAAGAAGAAAACAGAAAGTCAAGTATTAAGATTTAAATAATATTTTTAAAATTAAAGATAAAAGATAAAAATAAAAAGCAAATAACGGAAATGATTTATTGCCTCATTTTTCTCGCTGTTATTTCTTAGTCATTCTGCTTTGTGTCTATTTCCAGAAACTCAACTCTAACTGTATCTTCTTGTCTTCTTACTGTAACAATATAAAAATATATTTTTTTTTGCATGCACAGACATTATCGAACTAGCATGTATCTATCTATCCATTCATGTTTGGTGATGCAGGTGATCTCTAGTCTTAGAAGATTATGTATTTGACAACTGAAGATGTTTTTTTTTTTTAAAAAAAACACTCTTTGGCACTTCTCCACATTCTGTTTCCAACAGAACTCTAGCCATGCAGTCACCATTATTTGCATATAGCTGGCAATATTTTATTTATTACTAAACTTAATGGAAGAAAACTCCAGCACTGCTCTAGCTTTTCCTGCTGCCCTACCAGCCTGCTGATCTCACAGCAGATCAACTACTGTTCCACTCCCTATGGGTGGCTTCCCTTGAAATTGACCAAAAATGATGACAGGTGCAGAATGGGGCAGCCAGGCTGATGTTGAATGTGAATACGTTTGATCCCATCTTGCCCTGCACTATCCGCCTGTGTCATCCCTGGTCAGGTTCAAGGAACGGGTTCTTACCTATAAAACCATTTAGGATTTGGGACACTGCTGACTGTCAAAGTGCTTTTCACTAAGAATATCAACCCAGAATACTTTGATCCTCTTGGGCTCTGCTCCTAAGGGTTGTCACATCACAGGCGACAAGGAAGACATCCACTAGAAACTGGGACCTCTTGGTTGTGACCCCATCCCTATGTATTTCTAGTACATATGTGTCTTTCCCCCTCGCAGCTTTTAGGAGGATGTTCAAAACAAGGCTGTTCACCAAACCCCTGAGAGCATTCTCTCTTAATGTTGTATTATGATGATTTGCTATTATTATGTTTTGTTTGGTTGTATTGTTATTTTTAATGTTATTGTATTTTTAATGTTATTTCTGCAAAAGAACTGGAAGTTGTCCATGACTTTGTGTATCTTGGCTCAACTATCTCAGATACACTCTCACTAGAGTCTGAGCTGAATAAACGTATAGGTAAAGCAGCAACTATGTTTTCCAGACTAACAAAGAGAGTATGGCTCAATAAGAAGCTGACAGAACATACAAAGATACAGGTCTATAAAGCTTGCGTACTGAGCACACTTTTGTATTGCAGCGAGTCTTGGACCATCCATGCTCAACAGGAAAGAAAGCTTAATACCTTCCATATGCGCTGTCTTAGGCGAATATTCAACATTACCTGGCACGACAAAGTTCCAAATAGCATAGTCCTGAATCGAGCTGGAATCCCTAGCATGTACACTTTATTGAAACAGCGACGCCTACGCTGGCTTGGACACGTTGTGAGAATGGATGACGGTCGGATCCCAAAAGATCTTCTATATGGAGAACTAATGAAGGGAAAGCGCCCCAGAGGGAGACCACAGCTGCGGTATAAGGATATCTGTAAGAGGGACCTGAAGGCCTTGGGAATGGACCTCAACAGTTGGGAAACCCTGACCTCCGATCGCACTGTCTGGAGGCAAGAGATGCAGCATGGTCTTCATAAATTTGAAGAGGCGTTTGTCCAACAGGCAGAGGAAAAGAGGCAGGCACAGAAAGAACGAAACTCGAGGACCAGGCAAGAAACAGAATACATCTGCCCCCAGTGCGGTAGAGACTGCCATTCCTGAATTGGTCTATTTAGTCACACTATGTGTTGTTTTTAGGATCTCTACTCCAGGCATGATACCATAGTCTTTCGAGACTGAAGGATGCCAATGCCAATGATTGTTGTGAACTGCCCAGAGTGACCTTGCCATGGACTGGGCAGTCTAAAAATAAAAGCAAAGCAAAGCAAAGCGTTCTGCTTATATACCGCTTCAAGCATTCTCTGGGCAGTTTACAATTTAATTATGCAGGGTACACATCGCCACCCCCCAGCAGGCTGGGTACTCATTTTACCATCCCAGGAAGGATGGAAAGCTGAATCAACCATGAGCCGGCCACCTGGGATTGAACCCCAGGTCGTGAGCACAGTTTTACCTGCAGTACAGGCATTTAACCACTGCGCCACGAGGACCTATAAAATGAAATGAAATGAAATAAATAATAAATAACACATCATGGATGTGTATTCTAATGTTTCACAGTATGCCATCACTTTCTCTGACACAGGAGATTATCTTGTTTAATTTATCTCTACATGATTAGCTATTTCCTAGTATATTATGTTAGATTTACATTAGATGTAAACTGGCCAGAGTACAACTTTATTAAATAGATAATCACAAAAGGTTAACTAAATATAATTATTTTATTTCTGTACAAAGTGAAGAAATTCTAGACATTAACACTCCAGGATATTTTTGCAAATGAAACTTATTTGAATAAATGATGACAGAAAAGCAAGTTGTTCATCTTTTATTCAAATCGTTTTCTATTTCTAATAATGAGGCACAACTTAATCCTCTTTGTTATGTGCTGTCAAGTTGGTTCTAACTTGCAGATGCTGTAGGAATTAATGACTTCCAAGGTTCTTGCCATTAACAGTCCAGGTCTTGCAAACTAAGGTTTGTGGGTTCATTTTTCCATTTCATCTTTAGTTTTCCTCTTTCTCTACTGCCCTCAAGGTTTTCCTAGCATTTTTCTCTTCTCCAGTGTGTCTTTTCTTCTTCTGAAATGTCCAAAGTATGATTGTCTCAATTTAGGTAACTTTGTTTCTAGTGAGTTGAGGCTTGACTTGATTCAGAACTCATTTAAATATCTTTCTGGCATTCCATGGCATTCACTAAGCTCTCCTCCAGCACTACATTTCAGATGAATTACTTTTTCCTTGTCAGCTTTCTGCACTGTCCAGTTTTAAAACCATACATAATATTTGGAAGCACTGTAACACAGATGGCATTGGTCTCCAGTAACACATCCTTCTCCATTTATACTGAAAATTGAACTAAAATATAGGAACTCCTTAACCATTTAAATTTCTTCATAATGCATCATATATACTTGACTATAAGTTTTTCAGCCCTTATTTTTGGCTGGAAAAAAACCACCCTCGGCTTATACTCGAATAAATAAGTTCCCCAGTTTTGGGGGGTAAAATTAGGTACTTGGACGGCTTGGGTAGGGCAGCAGAGGGCAAGTCATAATTGGGTGAGCGATAGTGTTGCCTCCGCTTCCCATATGATTCCAATGAGAAGTTTAGGGGCACCCCCTTTGGAGCTTCGTAACTCAGGCCCCTTGCCCCCAAATGTTTCCAAGTTTCAGGGGATTCCCTAAAATCGCTTTCTGAAGGTACCCCTGCTACTTTGGTGCCCCCAAAGTAAGTAATTTTTGAATGCATGTTTTTAAAAAATATGCAATCAAAATTTACTTACCTTGGGACTCCAAAGTAGCAGAGGTACCTTCAGAAAGTGATTTTAGGGAACCCCATGACATTTGGAAGCTTTTGGGATAAGGGGGCTGAGTTATGAAACTCCAAAGGTGGTGCCCCTAGATAAAAACCTTCTCTGAAGCTGATCAGGTGGTAGATAAGGCTGCTCTTGCTTCCCATATGATTCCAATTAGAAGGTTTTTTCCCCCTCAAGGGGACCCCCTTTGGAGCTTCATAAATCAGCCCCCTCACCACCAAATCTCTCTCTCTCTCTCTCTCTCTCACGCACACACACACACACACACTTTTCATATCTCATAAACCTTATCAAGGTAACCATAAATTGGAAATGACTTGATGGCATATGGAGATATCTTAAATTATTGATATCAGACTTCACTAATGAGTCCAGCACAGTAAGACAGTCCAGTTAATGTTCCTGAGAACATAAGGTTCTTCAATCAAAGTGAGGTGTGTTATGAAAAATAGCCTAGAGCCAATGTAAGAATGTGATAAATAAGCTTACTATAACAAATTAAGTGGATTATAATTGAACATTCATAAATTCTTAACATGTTGCAATGTCCAGATCTGTTCAACCGCTGGTGAATAGAATTGTGTAGCCTACATATATGGATCAAAATGCTGTTGTTAAGCCTAGTAAATGGCACCAGAGTAAACCTATTGAATCAACAGCATTTGGGTGAGTCATCTCTTCTATAAATTCCATTTATTTAAAACTGACCTACCAGTCAGAGAGTGTTCTAGCACTATGGGGTGGTATATAAGTCGAAACAACAACATAGTGTGCATAGTCAGAAGCTGAAGAAACATGCACAGGTACAAATGAACATAATCTTCCTCACCAAATGTAAACAAATATTCCTAGGGGATTTATAGTTAAAATTTCTTTATGGCCCACCACCCCACTGATTACAGCAATAGATTATGTATCTCTCTCTCCAAAAAGTCACTGAACTACCTAAATCAGCATCTTTTAGAGTAAGCAACGGAAAACCAAAAAAGATATTGCAGATCTCAAACCACACATAGAGAACTAGTCCTCTGCACTAGATGCTGCACAAACATTCTTCACAATGAGGGAAAAAAACATTTATGATGCACGACTTACTGCCCAGAGGAAAAAGAATGAAAACAAGCTATCTAATCTACTGCAGAGCCCCTTGGCCCACAACAGAAACAACATGGTCTTAAACAATAACATCATATACGGTATCTATTTGGCCACACATTGAGCCAAGCCGTCCACTCTTGGTGCGTATCTTTTGTCCCACCAAGCGCACAAAGCCGATACAGTTCAGAGGTGACCTGGAGACTTTTGCTGCAGGATACGACTCAAATAATATTTCCACAACTTTGACAACAATAAGAACAACAACACACAAGGTGTACCTCACTCTCCACAATATGAAGAAGTGTCTTAATAGCATGAGAAGGAACTATATACCAACAGACAGCCACCTACCTTCCAGTAACTCAGAAAGAAAACTTCGATGTGAACTCTTCAAGAGGTTTGGAACAAAATACAGTGGTACCTTGTATAAAGGACAACAATTATGTTTTTCTTCTACTGTTATCTATATCCTGGGTTCCTTTACCTAGTAAATAGTGTCATGTCATGTTTTGCAGAACAAAGCTTCAAGTTAAAAGAACTGAATATCAAATAGGGGTCTTAAGTCATTACTTGGTATGAAATGCCACAACTGACTCTCATAATTTGCAACTTGTTTCTACTAAGCAACCACTGATACTCTGTCTTGAGGCCACATATAAATGTTTGCCTTGGGTCCTTTTGGGGAGAGAGGCAGGATAGAAATATTTGAAATAAAATAAAATAAATAAATTATAATTATGTCTAAGAAAGCTGGCTTGACCAACAAAAGCTCTCATTAAAATAGAGCAGCTATTTTAAGGTGTCATGCAACATTCTCTCTCTCTCTCTTCTCTCTCTCTCTGTCTTTGTTTTGTTTCTCGTCTGATGCACTATTTCACAGTCACACACATCACTATCTATCCACATTTTTGCCCCTTAAATATCACAAAACCTGAAAGCTTGCACAATGCAACACTCTAGTAGGAGAAAGCGTGTTTGTTTCTATCCTTAGGTTTATCACCCATGTCTTGGCACAGGAGGGGCCATCTCCACCCAGCTGCAAGCAAATGCAATTCATTGGCTTTGTGTGTATTCAGCAGAAATTCCCTAGAGATGAGTCACTCGGTTTTTAAAGGGTGTCCAGGGAAATGTCAAGCAGACATTGCGTGTAAATCAATGACACACCTTGTGTTAGAGAACACACACTGTAGCCTGCAGGTCTGTTCCCTTTAAGAGGCAACACAATAGAAATGCTGGTTGATGGACATTTCCAGAGAGGCTCCTATGAATGAGTACTCTCTCTCTCTCTCTTGGAACTAATAGCAGGGAAAGAGTTTCTATTTATTCTTACTGAGTGAAAACAATGGAGGTTGGGGGAGGGTTTTTATTATTATAATTATCCTGAAACTCCTAACTGAGCTTAACATAAAGAAAGTTCAGGTAACTTAGGTGCTGTACAAATAAAGTAGGTCATCAATCTCTCCAGAACGGGAACTCTAGAAGGGCAGCTGGATGTGCTATTTACTACATTTTGCACAAAATGAAACCCCAAAAGCATTTCTGATGTAGCATTAGAAACAAAATACATCATGGGACTCATAACACATAATGTGTTAACATATAACACATAAAGTTTAACACATAATGTGTTAGCGGTACATGGGGAAGCATAAATGAACATGCTTGAAATATTGGATCTCTGTTCTTCTCCCTTTCCATTCTTCCTTCTGCACATCTGGGAGAACTTAGCAGAATGTTGTTCTACTTTCAAAGAATCCAGAGTTGGTAAAAAAAACCCTGAAGCAATGAACATGGATTAAAAGAAGCTCTAGTTAATTTAATAAACTAGCCACCATGGTTTGAAGCTGGTTTATTTAGTAAACTGCTTCTGTGCTGTGTTTGTATCAAACTATTCTTCCTAAGCCATCAACACAGACCACTATTTTTGAGGCTCCTTTGGAAAAGAGTCTCTTGTGGGTTGCTTTGTCTACTGTAACCCTATTTTTGCTTACGGTATGCTGGAATTAATTGTGCAACTCAGATTCAGATAATTAATTCCATCCAGTGGTTGTTTTAGGCCCCAAAGTATCATACACGCCTACCTTCCTGAATGAATCTCAAAGACTCCTTTCAAAGAGGCACAGATTTTAAATCCAAGTGAAACCACTCAAGGTTTTAAGGCGCATGTAAATATTACTACAGAATGATGTTGAAGTAAGACAAATAAATCAACACACCCTCATTACCATTCCCTTCCATTGTTCTATATAACTGTGTCCTAAGTCTTATGATTAATTTCCTCCTGTTTCTCAATGCTATAGCACTTAGAAATCTTGCAGCAACCTGGCAATAATACTAATGTTGAGAAGCTTTAATGTACAGTGGACCCTTTTATAACAAACTGTTTGTATAACATAAAATCTATACAACATAAAAAATTCCGGAGATAGGAGAAATCTGTTTAACAGAATCGTCTATGGGAAAAATCCGTACAACATAAAATGGTTGTGATTAGGGATTACAGTGGTACCTTGTATAACAGACAGCTTGTATAACAGAAAATTTGTACAACATAAAAATTTCCAGAGATAGGGGAAATTTGCTTAACATAATTGCCTATGGGGAAAATCCGTACAACATAAAAATGGGATTACTCTGCTTTCAATGCATTCCTATGGGAATTTGTATAAAGGAAAATTTGCTTAACATAATTTCATTTGGAACGAATTAATTCCTTTATACAAGGTACCACTGTACTCTGTTTTCAATGCATTCCTCTGGGAAATTTGGATAAAGGAAAATTTGGAACGAATTGATCCTTTTTTACAAGGTACCACTGTACTATAAAACTGGCTCTTTATGGCATGGGATATCCTGTCAACAAACACCTGTAAGGTATCTGTCAATAAACACTTGTAAGGTAACATAAGCATCTAGTAGTTCTTCATAAAATGATACTGAGCACTAAAAGAACCAGTGTGGCTATGCTAAGTGACAGTGTAAGTATTTACTATGGATTACTAAGGATTTAACAGTCTTCTCACCCCTTAGTATCTGTATGGGTTATGGAACACCAGTCTTGTGATACATCACACAAAACCACTTGTTATGTTATCAATGGATGCTAAAGATAACAAACTAGGCTACCTTTTACCTTTCAACTTAAATCCTAAGTGACTAACAATTACTAGCTGCCATTAATACTAGAAATGCAATCCCTTCTCGTTTGGTTATATTCCATAAAATTATAATCAATGAATCCAGAGGGGAGAAGAGAAGGCTGGAAAAGAATAAATTATTGATAATCTGGGAGCAGATGGCTCTTCCTGTATTCAGGGGAGTGAAACCCAAGAGAACCTGTGTTTGAGAAGTGCAGATTAGATTAGTACCCACAGAACAAATAATGGGAAAGAATGTATGTAGGGATGAGGGTTAAACAATTTATTCTTCATACTGGCTTTTAATGGTCCTAGCTATAATCAAAAATTCTTACAGAAATAATAGAGACAATGAAGAAATGGCTGTCTTTCTGCAACATCTGCCTGTTAATGATCTTCACACATCTTTGAGGATGTTACTCTTGTTACTATGGAATGCATGTCAGAACATTAGTACTCCTTTGACAACTGCTTTGTCCATAGAGGCTGCATTGCTCTATGGTTTTACCTGAAAATCACCATTAACATAAATCTATAGCATTCTAAATATACCTACTCATCACCATAAGAGTTGAACATCATCAACATTCACTTCAGCATCATTTGCCCATAGATATTTGAATGTTTTTCTCTGCCACTTAGAAGCAACAAAGGACAATACAACTTGTCTTACTGTCTTCACAGTCAACAACATTCTGTTACTGGGAACATAGAAGGGTGATTGCCTAACTTCCAAAATAAATGAATGTGTGTTGGTGTCCAAAACAGCACTCTTTGAAGTTAAACAATAACAAAGCTTCCACAGTACTTTAAGACCTAAAAAATAAACCGTGGAATGAGCTCTCATAGGCCAGGGTACAATATTTTGTCTAATTAAAGAATTAATTGTTCCTGCTTTGAAAACTGCTGGCATCTGATTTTACACTCTGCCTTTTTCTCCCTTAGGTCAACCTCCCAGAATTTTATAGCATAAGAACTCTAGAAAATATAGCTCAAACAAAACAAATTTCTCCATACTCTTGCAAAACTAGAGTTACCAACATTGTTCCTGAAAATATTTTATGGCTTTAAAGTCTTAATATAAGTTCAAGCTTGTTGTAAGGATATACCAGAAGTAACACTCACAGGTCAAGAGAAAAGAAATGCTAAATGTGTCCAGGGCTGTGGAGTCGGAGTTGGAGTCGAGGAGTTGGAGTCGGAGGAAATTTTGGGTACCTGAAGTCGGAGTCGGAGTCGGCAAACAATGCACCGACTCCGACTCCAACTCCTACTAAATTTAGATTGGAATTTTTTTAAAAAAAACCAAGTTTAAATGTCCCAATTCACAAACAGTTATAATTAATGACTTCTCTACTGTAAAAATAAAGACCAATGCATGCAGTGCCTCACGTAACCGCAAAATGAACACGTTAAGTGACCGTGAAGAAGCATGCTTTTCATGTGCTTCACTATATGGCACGCAACACACAATTAGGAGCGGCAATATTTATACTTTCCATAGTACAGTATTGTGTTCTGCTGTTACGCAGTGCCCATGAGTAACCTAGCCTCTCACTGATAAGGGATTAAGTAAATATATAAGACTTCCTGGGGTAGGAACTGGCAAGCCACCCCAGTATCCCTGCCAAGAACATTCCATGGACAGAGACAAGAGGCTAAAAGATATGAGGCTGGAAGATGAGCCCCTCAGGTCGGAAGGCGTCCAACATGCTACTGAGGAAGAGCGGAGGACAAGTACAAGTAGCTCCAGAGCTAATGAAGTGGCTGGGCCAAAGCCGAAAGGACACTCAGCTGCAGACGTGCCTGGAAGAGAAAGGAAAGTCCAATGCTACAAAGAAATATACTGCATAGGAACCTGGAGTGTGAGGTCTATGAACCAGGGTAAGCTGGATGTGGTCAAACGCGAGATGGAAAGAAGAAACATTGACATCTTGGGCATCAGCGAACTTAAATGGACAGGAATGGCTGAATTCAGTTCAGATGACTATCACATCTACTACTGTGGGCAAGAATCCCATAGACGGAATGGAGTAGCCCTCATAGTCAACAATAGAGTGAGAAAAGCAGTGCTGGGATACAACCTAAAAATGACAGAATGATTTCGGTACGATTCCAAGGCAGTCCTTTCAACATCACAGTAATCCAAGTTTATGTACCAACTACCGGTGCTGAAGAGTTTGAGATTGACCAATTTTATGAAGACTTACAACAACTTCTAGAACTGACACCAAAGAAAGATGTTCTTCTCATCATAGGGGATTGGAATGCTAAAGTAGGGAGTCAAATGATAAAAGGAATAACTGGCAAGTTTGGCCTTGGAGTTCCAAATGAAGCAGGGCAAAGGCTAATTGAGTTTTGTCAAGAGAACTAGCTGGTCATTGCAAACACTCTTTTCCAACAACACAAAAGGCGACTCTACACATGGACATCACCAGATGGACAATACAAGGATCAGATTGATTATGTTCTCTGCAGCCAAAGATGGAGGAGCTCTATATAGTCAGCAAAAACAAGACCTGGTGCTGACTGTGGCTCAGATCATCAGCTTCTTATTACAAAATTCAAACTTAAACTGAAGAAAGTGGGGAAGACCACTGGGCCAGTCAGGTATAATCTAAGTCAAATCCCTTATGAATACACAGTGGAAGTGAAGAATAGATTTAAGGAACTAGATTTGGTGGACAGAACACCTGAAGAATTATGGATGGAGGCTTGTAACATTGTACAGGAGGCTGCAATGAAAACTATTCCAAAGAAAAGAAAATGCAAGAAAGCAAAGTGGTTGTCCAATGAGTCCCTACAAATAGCGGAGGAGAGAAGGGATGCAAAATGCAAGGGAGAAAGGGAAAGATACAGAAAATTGAATGCAGACTTCCAAAGAATAGTAAGGAGAGACAGGGCGGCCTTCTTGAAAGAACAGTGCAAAGAAATAGAGGAAAACAACAGAAAAGGAAAAACCAGAGATCTATTCAAGAAAATTAGAGATATTAAAGGGGCATTTCACGCAAAGATGGATATGATAAAGGACAAAAATGTTAGGGACGTAACTGAAGCAGAAGAGATCAAGAAGAGATGGCAAGAATATACAGAGGAATTATATCAGAAAGATCTGGATGTCCCTGATAACCAAGATAGCGTAGTTGCTGACCTGGAGCCAGACATCCTGGAAAGTGAAGTCAAAAGTGGGCCTTAGAAAGCATTGCAAACAACAAGGCCAGTTGAGTTGACGGCATTCCAATTGAACTATTTAAAATCTTAAAAGAGGATGCTGTCAAGGTGCTGCACATGATATGCCAGCAAATTTGGAAAACCCAGCAGTGGCCAGAGGACTGGAAAAGATCAGTCTACATCCCAATCCCAAAGAAAGGAAACGCCAAAGAATGCTCCAACTATCACACAATTGCACTCATTTCACACGCTAGCAAGGTTATGCTCAAAATTCTACAAGGCAGGCTTCAGCAGTATGTGGAAAGTGAACTTCCAGAAGTGCAAGCTGGATTTCAAAGGGGCAGAGGAACTAGAGATCAAATCGCCAACATGCGCTGGATTGTGGAGAAAGCCAGAGAGTTTCAGAAAAACATCTACTTCTGCTTCATCGACTATGCCAAAGCCTTTGACTGTGTGGACCACAACAAACTATGGCAAGTTCTTAAAGGAATGGGAGTGCCTGACCACCTTATCTGTCTCCTAAGAAAACCATATGTGGGACAAGCAGCAACCGTCAGAACTGGATATGGAACAACTGACTGGTTTAAAACTGGGAAAGGAGTGCGACAAGGCTGTATACTGTCACCTTGCCTATTTAACTTATATGCAGAGTACATCATGCGAAAGGCAGGTCTGGATGAATCACAAGCCGGAATTAAGATTGCCAGAAGAAATATCAACAACCTCAGATATGCAGATGATACTACAGTCATACCTCGTATAACGTAACACTTGTATAACGAAAAATCCGTACAACGGATTTTTTTTTTGCCCCCCCTCCTTCCCCCTTCCCTGTTTTCTCCTCCTCCCGGGGCCGGGGCGCCTCCTCCGGAGGTGTGTGTGTGTGTGTGTGTGTGTGTGTGTGTGTGTGTGTGTTCCATTGAAGACATGTTTTCCTTACAACCCAGTGGGAAGAAATGGGGTGGGGATGAGGAAAGCGGTGGAACAGACCCATTTCAGGAGGGGGGCGGAGGTCGAGTTGGATATGCACAGCTTGGAGGAGAGTCACTGCCAGGAAAGGGGGGGGTGCCAGAGCTCCCCCCTGGGAGAAGCGGTCCCTTCAGGTGGGCTCCCTGCCCAGCCTCCCCTCCCCTCACCTGAGGTCCTTGAAGGGGGTCCCCCAGGACTGGTTCTCCGTCTGGCACTTGGGCCGCGGTCGCTCCCCGGCCCGGGCCCGATCCCAAGGGGCGGGGGCGGCGCCCGGAGTCCGACTCTGTCGTGCGCCGCCCGGGCTCAACGCCCCAGCCCGCCCTGGGGGGGGAGGGCCGGTGCCTCTCCCCCAGTTCGCCGGCCCCTCGGGATCCGCCCGCCCAGGGCCGGGACGGAGCCGCGGCAGCGCGGCCAGGCTCCCCCGACCATCAGCTGCTCTGCGCGGTAGCGCAGCAGCAGAGGCGGGGAGCCTGGCGAAACAGAGCAACGGATTAAATCCACTTCCAATGCATCCCTATGGGAAATTAGGGTTTGTATAACGTAAACCTTGTATAACGTAATTTAATTTGGAACGAATTAATTACGTTATACAAGGTACCACTGTACTCTGATAGCAGAAAGTAAGGAGGAATTAAAGAACCTCTTAATAAGGGTGAAAGAGGAGAGTGAAAAAATGGGCTGAAGCTCAACATAGAAAAAAAACTAAGATCATGGCCACCGGTCCCATCACCTCCTGGCAAATAGAAGGGGAAGAAATGGAGGCAATGTCAGAGTTTATTTTCTTGGGCTCCTTGATCACTGCAGATGGCTACTGCAGCAATGAAATTAAAAGACGCCTGCTTCTTGGGAGGAAAGCAATGCCAACCCTAGATAGCATCCTAAAGAGCAGAGACATCACTTTGCCAACTAAGGTCAGGATAGTCAAAGCTATGGTTTTTCCAGTAGTGATGTATGGAAGTGAAAGCTGGACTATGAAGAAGGCTGATTGCCGCAGAACTGATGCTTTTGAGCTGTGGTGCTGGAGGAGAGTCTTGAGAGTCCCCTGGACTGCAAGGAGATTAAACCTATCCATCCTGAAAGAAATCAACCCCGAATGTTTACTGGAAGGGCAGATTTTGAAGCTGAGGCTCCAGTACTTTGGCCACCTCATGAGGAGAGAGGACTCCTTGGAAAAGTCCTTGATGTTGGGAAAGATTGAAGGCAAAAGGAAAAGAGGACATCAGACAATGAGATGGTTGGACAGTGTCATCGATGCAACCAATATGGATTTGACCAAACTCCGGGAGGCACTGAAAGAGAGGAAGGCCTGGCGAGCTCTGGTCCATGGGGTCACGAAGAGTTGGACACGACTGAATGACTGAACAACAACAAATATGTAAATATTTACTTTATGTAAATAAGTAAATAGTAAATAAATTCACATATTAATACAGAGGAGTCGGAGTCAGGGAGTCGGAGTCGGAGTCGGAGTCGGAAAATTTATCTATCGACTCCACAGCCCTGAATGTGTCATTCCAGTATTACTTATATTAAATGCTGTTTTTTTCCTATGTTGGTCGGTGTTGATTGGTCAGGAAGTGAAAGAAGTGCAGAACTAAAAGAAGTCTGTAAAAGTCTCATGAAATACGAGCTTCTACTATTTGCATGAGTTTCCTTTTTGTAAGGAAAGGCAGTAGCTATTACAGTACTTTATTTCATAATAAGAAACTTACAGGCACAGACCAAGGAATGATTTGTCCTCCCTAGATCTTGGGAATTTTCCCTGGATTATAATTATCCAAGAATTCCCCTACCTTTTAGCTAGAGGCTATGGTGACTGCTGAATTTCTGGAAATATCATTAAAAAATGAACTTTCTCAAATTCTGCTGCCACTCATTTTGTTTTAAACTGTGGCCAGTACATGCCTCCAAGGAAATGCTAAGAGAGTATGAAGAAAAGAACTCTCACCCCTCATTCATCTCATCTCCTACTCCTAGAATTCCAAAATATATTGCTTCTGATTACATATTTAGTTATCATAACTAATGACTACTGAAGGCAGAATTCCTTACCTCTTTGATGGCAGACATCTTGATGTTCTCATAGTAATGTAGTGGTGCATTTGGAGAGTTCATGTCATAACCAAATCCAGCCACTGCCACTTCATCACAGTTGTGGAGCACCATGGTTATTGCTACACTTCCCAGAGTAGGGATGTTCTGTGGAGTAAAGGGGGAAAGACCAATATAAACCATTAAACAATATTTTAATTTTTAATGTAGCCTCTTAATTGATTCCAAGTGGGATCATTCAAAGGTGTAGCTAGGGTTTTCAGCACCAGGGGACAAAGTCAGTTTTCGCACCCCCCCCCAATGGACAGCGAGGGGCTAAGGTACCACATAGAAGTGGCAGTGGTGGCCGGGGAGCCCTCGACGCCAGCCGTGCAAGGTCACCCACAAGATGCCTTCCCATGGCTCATGGACAGGGAGCTGTTTGGCACCCAATTAGAAGCCCCCAGATGCTGCACCCGGGGACAGATGTCCCCCTCTCCCCCTCCATAGCTATGCCACTGGGATCATTTCATAAGAATGTTTTAAGTAGATCTAGTGTAAACCTTATTGGCTAGGGTACGTAATGAAAATAAGGAAGGATTCCTTGGCAATTGACAGTGAAGATGGAGGAGTAAAAAAAGAAAATGAATCAGGATTAAAAGAGTAGAATGATCGAGACCAGGGAAGGAGGAGGGGAAATTATTTCTTCATAAATATTTATGGAAAAATGGAAAAACTCAAAACTGCCACTTAAAAAAAAGCAACTTGTTACTTATGACGTGAAAACCAGCAGTATAAGATCAGTGATGTCATAAGTCATGTCTGTTTGATGGAAATTATAATGTTTTGATTATATCTATCCTGCTAGGTTGAAGGTCTCAAACAGAGCTATATTAACCTATGGCTGGACACCTACCCTTTCAGGTATTTCCAACTCCCTCTGGCTCTTCAGATTTTCACCTCACTACAGATGAGATCAGTGTCCATCTCCATGTAAAATACATAGAATTTGGGAAGTTAAGCTTACTGTATGCCATTATTTACTCTTTCTGTATTTACAAGGACACTGGTGCCCAACTGAAACAAAGTCTGTTGACCCCTTTTCTCACAGCACAGTCATTCTTCCTTTTCTTTTATCTCCTGAAATTCTGACTTGTACTTGTTCATGTTGGCTGCCATCTGTTCTTTAAAAAAATTTAAATGGTAATTGTTTTGTCTGGTCCCAATGGCCCATTTGAATACACACTATCAAGGTCAATACTAGACTGAATTACACAGGGAGGTGTAACAAGGGAGGAGAGACATCACAACCCTGATGCTAGTGCAGTATTGGCCCTCTGTATCCACCCCCCCCCCATACTGACTCAAAACAAACCTCAGGTGACTCATGTGCCTTGCAACTTTTGTTTTTTTGACATAATGACTGTTGGTTCAGAATATGTCTGTATGACAAGGGATCGCAGGGACTCTAAAACATTCCATGGGGAAGTAGAGAACTTTTTAACAAAAAAACATTTCCTAGAAGTGGACTAAAATAGGTGAAGAGTATATATGAACTGAAATGAAGCATATCTTGCCTTTTATTACTCTCACCTGGATACTGGGATAGAGATATGGACAAAATAGGAACCACATAAGCAATATGACTTTCAAGTACCGTATAGTAAATAAATGTGTGTGTGTGAGAGAGAGAAAGAGAGAGAGAGAGAGAGAGAGAGAGAGAGACAGAGACAGAGACAGAGAGACTTAGGACAAATAAGTATACTACACACACACACACACACACACACACACACACACACACACACACA
>JAHTLZ010000129.1:51351652-51365626 GCA_023846285.1 Phrynocephalus versicolor
TTTATTTATTTATTTATTTATTTATTTATTTATTTATTTATTTATTTATTTTGTGGTTCTCTACCCTCTCCAACCTCGTTCCACAGGGATGAGGTGTTCTGAACCAGATGCCACTCAGCTCCTGTGGTCTTTCTCCCAGTTATCAGTTTAAAAGCTGCTCTGCAGCCTTTTCGAGGTTGAGTGCCAGCAATCTGGTCCCATCACGGTTCAAGTGCAACCTGTCCCTCCTGAACAGGTTTGGCTTGGCCCAAAATGTTCTCCAGTTCCTGACAAATCTGAAGCCCTCCTCTCGACACCATTACCTTATCCATGCATGGAGGCTTCTGAGCTCTGCCTGCCTGTTGGGTCCTGCATGAGGAACAGGCAGCACTTCTGAAAATGCTACCTTGGAAGTCCGGGACTTCAATCTTCTTCCTAACAACCTGAATTTGGCTTCCAGGACTGTCTACTTTGCCTTCCCAACATCATTGGTACCAACATGTACCATGATGACTGGCTCCTTCCCAGTTCTTTCTAACAAACTATCTAGATGTCTGGTTATGTCTGCATCTGGCAGACAAGTCACCATACGGTTATCGTGCGCATCACAAATCCATCCCTCTGTATTTCTAATAATTCAATCACCTAGTACAAGGAGCCTCTCTCCTGCAGCCTATTCATCTGCCTGTTCCTCAATTATATTAAGGGAGAGATCTTTAGTCTGTTCCTGTTTGTCTTCCTGTATCTCATCAAGTGTGATGAGGGAGAGATCCTCAGGTTGAAACAGTTGTTCCTCTGTGCATTCCTCATGAAGTGTGATGTAGGAAAGAGCCTCAAATTGATTTTGTAATTTCAGACTCTCAGAGTGATCCCTTGCCCTTCTACTTCTTTGAGTCACACTCCTCCATGGATCTACCTCCTGAGTTGGTGAAGTGACTTCCTCAGAACTGTGCCCTGTCTCTTCTTTGTTCGGGATAATTTGCTCTGCTCTATGCAAGAACAAATCAAGCTCCTTAATGTGTTGCTGGTTTGATATGCGGGCCTCCAGCTGCTGCATCTTCTCTTCTAGTAGTGCAACCAGCTTTCACTTGCTGCAAGTGTAGTCCATGTGCTTTGGCAAGATGACAAACATGGCACAAGTGTTGCAGGTAACTATAGCTGCTCCCTCAGACTCCATTTTAACGAATCCAGTATTCTGGGCCTCAAACATTTACACTTTTACTACCTTTCTATCTAGTAAGAACGATTAAGATAACTGTTTCAGATGTCATAAAAATCAGAGGAGTGAAAATTTTCCTGACACTTGGTGCAGACTCTAACAAAAATTAGGGCACCAGAGAACCCAACCAGTGAAAATCTTAGCAGCTGAGAAGCCTGAAGGTGAACTGGAAAGACTAATTTCAGTTGAATGGATAGGAAAAATAGACCAAGCTATTGAAAGTACGGACTGTTCTTTATTATACATTCAAAAAGCACCCAGATCATAAGTAATGCCCAGAGGGAAAATTCTTCTATTCAATTAAGCATTACAATATGTATCAATAATGGAAAGCACTGGAATTCAGAAACTATGGTTTAGTCATGAAGACCAGATAAATCTCAATTCTGGAAATATAGAATTGGAGACTACACTTGCCACTATTTTCATAGTATTGTAACTGCAAGCGTCTCAACATTTAATGAGTTCACTGATGGAACTGTACTTGAAACTGAACCCATTGCTAAGGAATCAGAAAGCATTTTTGTTACATAATATTAACATGGCAGGGGGTTGGACTGGATGGCCCTTGAGGTCTCTTCCAACTCTATGATTCTATGATTAACAAAGCATTTTGTTTTAAAAACATTTTACAATGTAATGATATTAACATTTTTCCTGAAAAAATAAAAACTTAGGATAGACAACTATTCTTAGCAAATGTAAGATTTAAAATGAATTGAAGCTTACTGCTGCAATAGCATGGAATGTTTCACTAACACTGTACAGTACACAAGTCACTCATGAGTATAGGCTAGCAGTAGAGAGGATACTAATCTCCTCTGAAGCTGATGCTTTTACTTAGCATGTGCTTCTCATTAGATCCATTCTACTTGGTCAGATATTTATCAGTTATATACAGTAGTTAAGAGTGGTGAAAGTGGAGGAACAAGTTTTATGAAGCACATGTACTTCCTGTTCTACTCAGCATAGTTAAATAAATCTAACATCTAAAACTGATCAGTTGCAATTTGAGACCTTAAAGTGAGGGTACAAGTGCTATGTGTGGACTTCATCAAGAGAACTACTATTATATAGGATTCTAAGAGCTGATGTATAGTACAAAAGCTGTTAACGATTTTTGCCCAAAATTCATCAGAAGCTATGCTCTTTCCTAGTAGTTATGCTAGCATAGCACAAATGGTATAACATTTGGAGGCAAAGTGACCCAAGTTAATTCAGTGCACAAATGACAATGTCTCCACAAGTTATGCCACTTGGATAGAATATTTTGGTTATTCAGATATCACACTGCTTATGATCTTTACCATCTGAGCGACTGGTTGTGCACAATCCTAGAGTAGAATAAATATCATTTAAACCAAAGGGCAAATACATACTACAATCCTCAGGGAGCATCAAAAGAAGTCCAGTTAAAGCCACTATCTGTCAGTCAGAGGATCCTGGCGGATTGCCTGTCAATGTCTATACCCTAATGTGGGTTACATACTATTGGGAGAAAGGCTATAAAACCATAGGGAAAGTCACAATTCAATAATATCACAGACTTTCAAACCCCAAAGGTTAATCTCTAAGGGCAGGAGGGCTGTCAGAACATGACAAAGATGTAAATCTTTAACCTCAAACATAATTTTAATACCAGAGTGTGTAGCTCCTGTGGGCAAAGTTGAGATGCCTTGAGGGACAGAGATTAATTCTTTCTCATAAGAAGCCCAAACGATGATTTCGAATAGTTGCCATGGCAATTAAATGAGCCAAACAATCACAGAATAGGTTTCCAAAAAGAAAAAAAAGTCAGGGATTGGTCATGAGGTGCCTCCAGGCTTTACTGAAATAATAAGACTTTTTTTTCTTACAGGATTTTCAAGCAATTGAGGAAAATGTGACTTCACAACACAATTAATGACTCAAAATGCAAATCGAAATGGAAATCCAAATGAAAATAAGAACACATATGATTAACCCTCGTGATTTTTAAAGCTAGCTGGTGGTTTTTGTTGTTTGGGATGCCATAGCTGGGAACCAACCCTACATGCACTTCTTTCAAACATTCCATTAAGCCTTCTGGCATCCAAGTGAGATGAAAATTTTACTAACATACTGGCATGATGGGAAAGTCAGCACACAAAAAAACCCTCTTGCACACCAGAAATTAGAGGAAGAGGCCAGGTGTAAGAGTACGAGACTGAATTAGGCTTGACAAACAGCTTTAAGCAATGAATTATCCCAGGCAACAAGTTCATCCTATATGGCTCATATAACTCACAGAAATTGGTCTTCAGCCAAGTGACATCATGAAAAAATGACATTTATCCTACACTGGAAAAAAATCACACATCACTATGTGTGAAAGTTGCACAACACACATGCTATTTTTATGCAATTATGTGAGTTGAAAAGCCTGTCCTGCTTTGCTGTTTCCAAATACGCAATATGGTCAAAAGAAATACTTGTGCAAATTTCAGAAATAATGTACAGTATGTGCTTTTTGCATATACAATTGAGTGTGTATACAAAAATGATGTTACGAGTATTTTTCTTTTTAGATTTATAGCTGTTTCAGTATTGTATGGGCTTTAAACAGACTCTGCTTTCCAAGCAAACTTTTGAGTTTCATTTAAATAATGGGGTTTACCGAGTTTTTCCAGGGTATTGATAATATTTGTCTCCTCAAGTCAGAAATCAGTGGTACTGTACTCTTAACTATTCCTGGTTTCTTACACTAAGTATGACTCTATCAGGATATATCTAATGCCTCTTGCACTTTTTTACTCTAAAAGACTTGGACATGGTTAGTTGGAGAACCTCTGAATAATAGCACAGAATGAAAGCATAGCATCATGATTCAGGGCCTGTCTGTTGTAGCTTTTTTTCTGACTGGTCAATGAAAGACAAACCTGAGCTTTGCAAGTCTGGGGGGTTGAATTCAGTAACTCTGAAGATATACAACTGGTGCTGGAAAAGCATGTTAATATCTTAATAATTTTTTAACATCTAGTAATAATTAAAAGGATGTTCAAACAAGTCAGTTCTGACTGTTACTCCTTTTCAAAGTAGGGAATACTCAGAATCAGTATTCCCTTCTTCTTAAGGTGCACTGAGACTGTGTAGTTTGTCCAGTGCTACACAGACTGGCTCTATTCAAACTCCTGACATCTGGCTCTGCAGGTAGATACCTAAACTATGTACCAAACCATTCAGCCAGATATTAATGATGCTTTTTAAAGGTCATACTAGATCAATATCTAACATGATTCTCAAAATGTTCATGGAGAGTGAAGGAATGCAGGTCTTACTCACATACAGTACTTGCCATTTCTGACTAAGCTCTCATTCATGGATCTTAGAATCCAGTGGAAGATGAAATAGATCTTGCAAACCTGAAGCCTGCTCACCCATTTCCCCATGGAGGATCCTTAATTTCCCTCTGCTCATTTTTCAGATGGCATGATACAATTTTTTTATTCATTTATTTCTTGGAATTATATACTGTGCATCTGGCAGCAAGGACATTTAGTTGTGATGAAAATGTCACATGACCCATACATAAAGCAAGATCAAATGATAAAGCAACAAAGGGAGTGAAATGAAAAGAGTAATTAGGTGTCTGAAATATTTCGCCCTCCCGCAAATTGCTGCTTAAAAAAAACTTTGCAACCTGTGTTGTAGTGTGAGTATTCTGGTCATACAAGCAGTGCTAGACTAGTCATCTAGCTGGATGACCTTGAAACTTGTTCAACAGAAGGCAAATGAAGTCTCTCACAATTTGTAGGGAGGGCAGCATAGACTGGTATGTGAAAGAAATTCAGCAACCCTGTTCCACATGGGCAAAATCTTGCTTGATGTGGGTTTTCCTTGACTCTATCTAGCTGTGTTCCTGGAATCTCTGACTGGGCCTTCGGTCTCCATAATGGCAAAACCCACCTCATTTACTTGTCTCCTCTCGTTTGCTTTGGTTGTGTAGGTAGAGGACAGTTTTGTGGGACTCATCGTGTGGGTATGCGCTGGGAATATCCTTATATTTTACCATTGACATGACTCAGGTTTTTGTAGGGACCAAAAAATTGAGCAGAACATTTCTGCAGCCACCTCTGCCCTGGTAGGATATGAAGCCCGATTCATATTGGCCCCATGTTCTATGGAGCGAACCATGCAGATTACTGTTGTGAGAGTGCATCTATGGCTGCCCATGTTGCACACTCCAGCTCCTCCCCTTGGCTGCATAGCAAAAGAATCTCTTTATTCCAGGATGTGCCTTGGGCTCTTTTCCAAAGAGGGGATCTGAACATTATGTCTTTTCCCTCTTTATTGCCATCTACAGTGGAACCTTGTATAAAGGAATTAATTCGTTCCAAATGAAAATATGTTAAGCATAATTTTTATACAAATTTCCCATACGAATGCATTGAAAACAGAGTAATCCCTAATCATGACCATTTTTATGTTGTATGGATTTGCCCCATAGACAATTCTGTTAAGCAAATTTCCCCTATCTCTGGAATTTATGTTGTACAGATTTTATGTTATACAAACTGTTATACGAGGGTCCATTGTACATTGATGCTCTGCCATGTGGACATTCCTTTTTGTGTATTCAGTTTTAAAATACTGGTTGGGTAAATATAACTGGATTCCAGTGCTTGCAGAGATAATTAGAGACTAGTAATTATTGGGCCATTATTAATTGTACCACTAGGTTGAATAAATGGGGTTACTGTGCAATTTTTTGCAAGTTGTATGTTGGTGAGTGTGTTCTCATCAAAAAGAAAAAAAACAAGAGCAACGTGCTCTGCTTATATACTGCCCCATAGTCATTAAAGCATTGTCTGAGTCATTAACAATTTATTTATTTATGCAGGCCACACACCCCAGCAAGCAGAGTACTCATTTTACTGACCTTGGAAGGACAGAAGGCTGAGTCAACCATGGCTACCTAGGCCTGAACCCTAGGTCATGGGGAAAGTTACAGCTGCAGTAGAGAAGTTTAACCACTGTGTCATAAGGCTCACTATACTATATATTCATGAATATATTTATTTCATCTATGAGGTGGGTAGTATGAAGATGACAGCAAAGTCCTTGACTGATGGACACTCACAGAATTTCCAGGATTCAGTTGTATATCTTCCCCATTCTTTTTCTAGACCAAGTGTGCCCTAGATATGAAACAGCAGAGGTCTATCTCTCCTGCTTACAGCATGAAAGTAGGGTTCTCTATGAGATGCCTCTGGCTAAATAAAGAGAAGACATACTGCATGTGAAGAAGAAGGAGTCAATGTTATTAGAGAGCTGTGTCTCCAGAGATGTCCTCTCTCTCTCTCTCTTAACAGCCTGGCAGGGTCTTTTAAAACCATAGATAATTCAATGAACTAGTAAAGGAGATAATGAACCAACACCTAGAAATCTAAGGCTCAAGAATTTATGGCTCAGGTCTTAAATTCTATTTGAAATGGAAATAATTTTGGAAAATCTTCAGCAAGCACAAACTGGAGGAATCATGAAGATTAAGGGGGAATTAAACATTACACACAGATGTGACTAACATGGTATATAAACAACAGATTTGTTTTTCTTTTAATGAAAAGCAGTCTTGAGAAGTTGTATGTTTGAGAGCAAAGTGACAGTGGAAAGAGGAAATGCTTATCCTCCTTTCCTACCAACACATCTCTTACTCAAAATCCCACGCTGCAAGCTGCTTTTTCTCCTGAAAGTTCAGTGTGTGCATTTATTAGTACAGTATGTATCAGAGTTGGGGCCTGAGAGAAAAGCAGCTTTGGTAGACATCAGTGTGAGCATAGAGAAGAGGTAGCGAGGAAGGAGGTAGAGCACTCTTTCTCCCAGTGAATAACTTCTCATCCAAAGTTCAGTCCCTCAAGACGACTCTTCATTAAAATTAATTCTGCTCAGGTCTTGTTCAACGTATTTACCTGTAGTGTCCTTGAATGAACTGCAGATAAACATATGTTGTAGGTCTAGACTTAGTCTGAACAAATACAATATGCATTCGGCACAGACCAGTGAACTCAGATCAGCAGTATATAACTGCAAAAATCCATCACTGCTAGCGATGGCATTTCTTACCAGAGCAACAAATTGGCTGAACAAATCAACATAAGCATAGTTCATGAATTACCCAAGACCACACAGTGAGTTAGATACAATCTCTTCTAACTTAGCTTCCCTGTTTCTTAAAGTGCCATGATAGCGGCAAGGACAGAAAAGATAAAGAGTATAAATTGGTTTGCATACTCAAAGTGACACGTGAAAGGATTAATAAGGGCTTATCCTAGACATTAAATATCATTATTGGCATTTATTTAAAGCACATTAAACCCTCATACAGTTCTAAACAGCTAACAGGCACAGAAAAGCAAAAGGAAAAAATAATGAGCTACAATAAAAACTAGTAAGAGATAAAAACAAACACAACCAAAACCATAAATAATAAGTAGAGATGGGCACGACTCAGAAAAATTGTTCGTTTTCGTTTTCGTTTTCGGCTAGGGGTCCGTTTTGGCTTGTTTCCGTTTTCGTGAGCTAATTTCAAAAATTTTCGTTTTCGTTTCGTTACGAAAACGAAAACGAAAAAATTTTCGTTTCTTCCCATTTAGCTCCATTATGTGTTTTTCCAGTAACGAAAAACGAAAATTGGCTCAAAATTAGTCGTTTCGTTTCCGTTTCCGTTCCAGTTCTGAGCCGTTTTTCGTTTTGTAACGGAAACGAAAAATGAAAACGAAAACAAAATGAAAATACCGCTAAGTCATGCCCATCTCTAATAATAAGCAAAAGGGCCTCTATGGGATGACCTTGATGCACAAAAGCAGGGCCATAAAGGAGGAAGAGACATCCTTCAGACAACATAGGCCAGAGTTCAAGATGGATTTAAAGGTGAAATCTACGGCTTAAAACTGAGTCTAAACACAGGACCTAGTGGTGCTGTTTCAGCCGTTAATTGACATGGTCTCACTATCCCACCGTAGTAGTCTATGTTATTGATGTCCCTTTGCCAAATTCAAATCACATCTCAAATTCAGACCACATTGGAAAGGGGAATGTATTTGACTGCACTTCTCCATTACATTTAGTTTAATCAGGTGGCTCCTTTTCCTTGTATTCCAGACTGATTTCCGTTAGGTATAGCAAAACACGTTGAAGGTTCCTCTTTCCCAATGCAATTTCACCTAGAAAGTAACTCTCCAACTCTGGAATCCATCTTTGCTGCACATGCACTATTTTATCTCTCAGTATTCTCCACATTCATCTGGCAAAAATTATAGTCTCAAGGTAGAGGATGTTCCTGCATTTAACCATTTATTAAATCCTGGAAGAAATGCTTTGGGATCAGCCTTGAAACATTTCATTCAGCCTTCTCAACTCTGGTGAAAAAGCCCTAAAATTACAAAGTTAATTGGCAGCACATTGTTACCATATGTGGTGTGCTAGCATTGCCCCAAGGTTTATTTAATCTTGAGAAAAGGAATGGAATATTCTGACCTTATATAAGAATTTAGGATTGGCCCTAGTTATTAAGGAGATGATCTACCTCGAGTATGACCTGACCTAGGCTGCTACCTTTTTGCACACTTCTGGACATGCTCAAGAAAGGCATTCTTCAAGGGGCTTTCATTACAATATATTTTATTAATCTCACAGCAACTTTAGGGGTGAAAAATCAATTCCTGATGCACAATATTTGGTTATTGCATACTCAAGATACCACGAAGATCAAAAGGTAGGCTCACACATTCTGGTTGTGTTTGAAAGCTTAGAAATATATGTGCACAATTCGCAAGTAAATACAGTCTTATACAGTACTCTGAACTGGGATAATTATTGTCACTCCAAGCAGCACCTTCCAATCCAGTCTCCCCCGACTTTCCAAGATTCTACACCTGCATACCTAGTTCACTTTGCTTTATACTTGCATTCTTGGTTTATTCTGTTTTTGCTCAAAGTCTCTCAGCAAATAATTTACTGCTTATTTCACCTGACATAAGCCATTGGCAAAATCTGTTTTCTTAAAGTCTCATAAACTAGATTTTTTTTAAAAAAAAACACCCAAGCAGACTTTCACGAAATGAAACATCAGGTTCTAATTAAAGACCTCCTTGGCTGATTTTACCAATCTTATATGTGTAACACAACCTATCAAACCCTCAAAAAGTTAAGATTCGCAGTATGTTCATTTCCGCAGTCCTTCCCCCTTCCCTACAAAATATACGTAATTGGCCATGCAATTCAGATAATGTGTTTCAAACTAAAAATAAATTGAAGCAAAAGTGTATGGTGAAGTTTTAGGTTTATTTTTTAAAAGACGCACACTGCTTTTTAAAGGCATCCACCAAACACCCCCATTTTCCAAAGAGCTGTTGTGTAAGAAGCACCAAGGAAGGTAAAAGGCAACTTCACAGTATATGTACATTTGTAATGGTTTAGGAAAATTCTTACTAAAGCATGAAATTTTCTCATAACAGAGGATGTCTTGGTATTGAGAGGCAGCCTGTCACTGAACAACAGCTGCTTGTGTATGTGTAGCTTTCATATTTTAACTTCCATTACTTCTGCCTTTCTCCGAATTTTGCCCAAGTATGTAGATATTTAGGTAGAGAATAAGGCATATAAACACACCCACCAGAAGGATTTTCTTGCTATACATGCTATAACATCTGTTCCAGCAGATCCCTAAATGCTGTTTTTTATGGTATTATTAAAATCTAGCAACCTGGGCTTGACTGAAATCAAACTGGAACAATGAAATTGTTATATTTTAGTATCAGTTATTTTCTTCACCCTTGAAGATGACGATGCATGTCCCAAGAGCTGTAACCAGGGTGGGCCAAGTGGGGTTTACACCAAAAGGCAAAGGGCACCAAAAAGCTTCCAAGATGAATCTGTTGGTGAGTGTTAAGAAAATTAAAGGCAATTCCCTACCCCAATTCTTTTTCCCTTTTCTTTTTGGCTGAACCCTTCTCCTTTGAAGAGGAAATCAGATACGGATATGCACAGTTAAAACTTTAGTTTTTATTTCATTTCTGGTTTCTTTCAGGAGCCACCTTTTTCATGTTTGTGCCTTTCTGCGTACAGTACTTGTCATTTCATTTAATGCAGAATGGACTGGCTTTTTGGGTCTTCATTTTGTTTTTTTCACCCTTTTTCTGGCAATGGTTAAAAAACCTCTAAAGGAAATATAAAAACAAAACCAAACCAAGACATCCTGTAGTTTGCTATTCTTCACAGAATATAACATGGCAAGGATAGAGTGACAGAAGTTTCCCCCCTTTACCAGGCCAGTTGCTCATGTAATAATATGAAAAACATTTTTCTAGTTTGCATCCAGATATTTCATGGCGCCGGAATACCTGAAGAGCTTTTTTATTTCCCCCCCCTAAAATATAGGAAACGATGGGGTTGTTTATTGCAAAAAGGAGATGACAGATATTCCTATTAGAGATGGGCACGGAAAGAACATTTTTTCATTTCCGTTATTCGTTAGTCGTTCCGTTACGTAACGAAACGACTAACAAAAATTGTGATGAAAATGCAACGAAACGAACAACCACGAAAACTGTGGTCATTACGTTTCGTTTCTGTTAATGGTGATGCACAATGAAATGAGCTGTTTTAAATGTTAAAAAATGCCCTGGACATCCGTAAAAAACGCAGCGATAATTATTTATATTGTCTGATAATATCTACCGGGGAGGGGGGTTGGGGTCCTTAAAAGGTGCATTTATGTCTTTTCTCAGATCGCTGTATTTTTTCCCTTTAAGGGGAGTTAGGAGACATTGACCCAAAATGGCTCCCAGATGCTTAATATTGATTGATTTCTTGGGTATTAAGACACCCTGGACATCTGTAAAAATGTAGCGATAATGCGATAATTATTTGAAATTATTACCTACCAGGGGGTTGGGGTCCTTAAAACGTTTGTTTTTGTCTTCTCCCATCGCGATGTATTTTTCTTTTCGCTTTAAAATGGATGTCGCCACCAGCCACAAAATGGAGGCAAGACATGTGATGGGATCATGTTCAACCAACAGCATGCCCAGGTTGCAGACTGGGCAGGTCTGGCAGCCACAGAGGACATAAAAAGGTCTGGCAGCCCCCGTCCTCCTTGCAGTCTCTGGTGGGAGTTAGGGTGGGATTGCTGTCTCTGCGACTCTAGCTTCAGTCCTGCAGCCTCCCTGTGTGCGTGTGTGCGTACCTCTCGGTGAGTACCCTCCCCTGCCCCGCAGTGCAGTCACTCTGCAGCTGCCTTGCACCCTGGGCAACGCCCGCCGCTGCCTTTGCAGCCTCCCTGCTTATCTAGTGTATACTGTCTCTCTGCCAGCATCCATTTTTTTAGTGTTTTCCCTCTGGTCTGGGGCGTTGGGGGACGCCTGTGCACGGAAATGCTTTAAAAATCGTGCAAAAAGCAGGTAGAAATGACAAACGAAAAAACGAAAAACAGAAACGAAATTTTTCCAAAAATTCGCGACAAACGGAAACAAACCAAAACAGACCTCTCAACGACAAAAGAAAAACCGAAACACCATTTTTTTGTTTCGTGCCCATCTCTAATTCCTATAATTGTAAACCCCAACAGGAATGCAGAGAGGAAGAATCTAGGCTTGCTGCCTCCTAGCACAGAAAATCAAAGGCCATTCTGTGAGGCAAAGAGTGAAAACTGAAATGAGGGAATGTTTTTCCAGACGGTGCCACCTTTATATTGGTTTTCATTAAACAGGTACAAACAGGATAACAAACTTAGCAGGACTCAAATGAACACAGACCTATTCTTGGACTCCAGAAAATAAAATAAAACCTTAAAGGTAAATGCTTGTAAAATACTAATCAGAAGAATTCCAGACAAATCCATCTTCCAGTGGGGGCAAGTAAAATATACTGCAGTAGGGCAAATATGGAAGCAGTTAAACTCTTAAGAGGCAACCTGTCCTGTCTCTATTACAAAATTATTTATCTTTGCTCATTTCTTTTAATGAGATAGTGTTGACTAGCTGTGGAGAAAGGACACTGCACCATGAAACTGATTTTGTCTAGCAGCTTCTTCTTTCCTCCAAAAGAAAAATTCAAGAATTTAAAAACCACACAAGGAGAAGCATTTACTGCAGTTTATAGGGAAAGCGACTTATTGTACTAGAAATAAACAGGCTTGAGGGCCATGTCCATGATAGTTTCCAACTCTTATCAGTCTAGATTAGGGATGGGCACCATATGAAAAATGACACACTGCTTTGTCATTTCGTTAGCTAACAAAACAAAACAAAACAAAACAAAACAAAACAAAACAAAACAAAACAAAACAAAACAAAACGGGGAAGCTGCATTTCATTTCAAATGAAATGAAACACCATTTTCCCCTCTAGAACGAAATGATTCGTTCTGGGGGACATGGCACGGGAGCTTCCTCAAGCTCTTCCCTGAAAGCCCCCAAATTTGGAAAGATTTAGGGGTTAGAGAGCTGAGTTATGAAGCTCCAAAAGGGGAGCCCCTAGGGGAAAAAAACTTCTAATTGGAATTGGAAGCAGATTGGGCCAGTGATAGTGCTCCCACTACTTCCCATATGATTCTAATTAGAAGGTTTTTTTCCTAGGGGCACCCCCTTTGGAGCTTTATAACTCAGCCACTTTACCCCCACATATTCCCAAATTTCAAGGGGTTCTCTAAAATTGATTTCTGAAGGTACCCCTGCTACTTTGGTACCCCAAGGTAAGTAATGTTTGGTAAGCTGGGACTGAACTATCACAATCAGCTGGGAGGCGGGGGGTAGGAGGAAAGGAGCAGCCAGGCAGAAGTAAGTTCCCTGCCTGATTGCTCCTTTCTCCCCTGCCACCCACTCCCAGTGGGTGTTTTGGATAGGGGGTACTGTGGGCAGTGGTGTCGCATGTTTTTGTTTTTTATTTTGTTTTGGTTTGATTTTTGCTTTGAATTCTTGCACAGACTAACTGGCTACCAAACTATATACAACAAATTACAATACCAAGGAACCGTTTTGCATTCTCTAGGGCCAGATTCAATTGCTTTCCCTCAGCCCAGTTAAAAGGGCGCTTTAATAACACACCATACGGAGAAAGGTTCTGCCCCTGTGGGAATGAAGTAACTGAGACCCTGTCACACACCATACCAGAATGCAGACTCTATAGGTCCGAACACCTCTATTACCTCCACCCAATTGCGAGCAAATATACCGGTATGCCCTCCACTGGTCTCTTGAAATTCCTGCTGTCAGGACCAAACCAAACAATTACTCAGTCTGTGGCCAAGTTTTTATTTGTGGCTCTGAGAATCCACAAAAGTTATCACTAGATAGCCATATGATAGGGACTAATCTTAACTGAAATATTTTAATGTTTTATGTATTTTATGTATTTTATATACTGTATTTTATAAGCCTATTTTTAATTACTCAGGTCAATCACCGTATAATAAAATTTGATTTGATTTGACTAACTGGCTACCTCTCACAAATCACAGTTCCTTGCTTGTACTTGTCATGGGAGCACCAAGGAGCTGTAGAGCATTTTCCTTGGTCATGAAGTAGTGCTTTGTTTTTATGTGTATGTACGTATGCACGTGTGTACATACAGGCACACACAGTTCAATGTTGTGAACCTCCTTTGGTCTCCTATATCAGGAGAAAGGAAACTTACAAATACATACAAGCATACATACATATGTATGACAACTTACAAATGATACAGCATACATACATGCGTATGTATGTATGTATGTATGTATGTATGTATGTATGTATGTATGTATGTATGTATGTATGT
>JAHTLZ010000129.1:51378719-51411463 GCA_023846285.1 Phrynocephalus versicolor
GTATGTATGTATGTATGTATGTATGTATGTATGTATGTATGTATGTACAAATAAATAAATAAATAAATGCCAGCATCAGTGTGATGGCAAGCAATGAAACAAATGTGCATTATACACATAAAAAAACCTTCAGCATTGAGTAAGTGAGCCCTGGTTCCAGTTGGAAAGAGGCAAGTACCCAGCATTTAAGCTACCTTACAAAATAAAATCATTTTTCTCCTTCTCCATTGATACTCGGTCTGAGTTTCCACGGTCCCTTTCCCTTGGAAACCTGGGGAAGAGCAACAATTTGCTGAGACCTCAGCCAGTACAGTGAGATGACAAGAATCCTATTGGTAGTTCAAACAGAAGACTAGAAATCTACTAGATCAGCCTAAGTCCTTAACTCTCTTGCAGGTGACAATTTTTTACAGAACAATGTAGCACCCATGCACACAGCCCTATCCAAAATACATTTGGAACCTTGCAGGGCATGATGGTATGGGGTGGTAGGCAGGGAAGGTGCTAAGCAATTACTCCAGACTTCCAGCCCCTGAACTTTTTTTTAACATTAAAAAGCACACACCATACTATTAGGACTTCATTATACTTTTATGTATGTGGCATGTATTTAGAAAAGAAGCTAAACATCTTCATTCTAGATTAGTTTGAAAGAACTATAACTCACATGAAGCAGAGGTGGGGTGATTTATTGTAGTACATCAAGCAGATTCTGCAGATTAACTCACTTCAATGTAAACTGCGAAAAACTCAACATTTTAGACTGCTGAAGGCCTCAAACCAGGAATCAATATAGTACAAAAGAGAAGACCAGAATAGTTGGTAGACTGTCAGAAAATACATATCATTTGGAACTGAATACTTTTATAAAGGGATTTCTTTGCAATCCCTGCCTCTGGGATTACAGTACAGTATGAACATTTCAGAGAATATTAAACGAGTAAAGTGATGTACTGAGGACCTACAAGTATCTAGGTGAAGGCACCTAACCTTTGGTCCAATTGACAGCAGGAGGCATGACATTCAGAGATTAAACAAAGAGTGCATGTGTAGACCCCACACTGTTTCAGTTTACCATGCGCTTTTTTGCCTGCCACACCCAGACAGGAATGCAGTTATTCATTCTTCAATACCATTGCACAAGGGATAGGTCGGGCTACAACAATGAAAAATGGGAAATATTTGTGCCCCCAATACAAATTAGTTGGGGCTGAAGAAAGCATTCCCACCAAGTAACTCAGATCGATATGGTTACATTTTCCCCTGAGGAACACAGAGAAGGACAAGGTAGAATAGTTCTATTATAACAAAAAGACATGAAACTAAGCAAAGATTTCTAGTTGAAAATAGGCAGTAGTATAGTGTAACATTCTGGGAGATCTCAGGATCTGCTGCTCTGCACAGTTTCCAGTTCCACACAGCAAAATGGTTTTTAAATGTCCACCTCCATGTAACCTAAAATTAATGAACCAAATGCAAAGATCTGAACATAGCAATGTAGAACCTATCCCAGAAACAAACAGATATCTAAAGAGGGAGACAGCATATTACAAATATTTTATTCACCACATACGACATGGAAATGAGTTTTCTCTATGAAATCTATGGGGCACAGAAGCTTTTCTCCTTCCTCTTTATAGGCAGCTAACTAGCATGAGTAGATATTTAGATGTTTGCCTATCAGGGCAGACCCAGAGGACAAGAGGGGGCAAAAACTAAATAAACATATTTATATCCTCCAAATTTCAAGAAGAAGATTCAGAACAATTCACTCTGTGTGTGTGTGTGTGTGTGTGTGTGCGCGCGCGCGCATATATATATATATATATATATATATAAACTAGACCAGTGGTGGCAAGCCTTCGGCACACCAAATGTTTTGGACTACAACTCCCAGAATTCCAAGCCTGTATTGCCAATACCAACAGACTATGGGAGTTGTGGTCCAAAACATCTGGAGTGCCGAAGGTTCACCACCACTGACCTAGACCAGTGATGGCAAACCTATGGCACGGGTGCCAAAGGTGGCACTCGGAGCTCTTTCTGTGGGCAGCCAACATTGCCCCTTCATAGCCACCAGTATTCAGGTTAAATTACTGTATTGGCTCTTTGCAAAAAAATCAGTGGGTTATCAGTACAAAACAGGCCAGCACCACCAAAAGGATCCTGGACAAACGTATACAGCCTTATGGCCTAAGGTTGTCTATTAGTGTGTGGGTGCTGCCAGGTTTACTGCTTCCCTTACTTGTAACCATATTACTGTTTCCACCTATAAGTGGTGAGTAAAATAGGTAGTTTGGTAGCTTATTTATTGATCTAAATAGGAGGCTCAAAATTTCTTCAGTCATGATACTGACTGCAGGAGATTCCCCAAGAAACCTTTCCAGCTGGAACAGCAGGTTCAAAACTCTCTCTTTCTCTCTCTCTCTCTCTCTCTCTCTCTCTCTCTCTCTCACACACACACACACACACACACACACACATGGGGGGGAGAGAGGAGGTGAGGACAGAACTGGATGAAGTATCTCTGTGTTACATACAGAAAGTGTCCAGAATTTCAGTGTGTGTTTTTTAAACACCACCCACGACTGCTTATGCATTCCTGTGGTAAATATTGGGTAACTCCTACTTTACATTTACATGAATGAACACTGTGAATGTAGAACAAAATAACAGGCTACCTAAATTTCACATTTTGTTTAATCAGTGATAATTTGGAGAATCTTCTGTTATGCTTAATTGAGGAACCTACACAAAGCTGCTGGAATAGTTTGTGCTTTGGGGCCTTTAACAATGTACAACCAAATTGGACAGGTAGTCTTGACCTTTGTTAGTCATGCCAAATACAACTGCCCTGGTTTTAGTGCAATTTTGTCTGCAGTTCCCACAGTGTTAGTCACACAAAGGTATGGAAACTTTCAAAAGGAAATGAACCAGTCGACATTTGTTTAACACAGATCTGAATCATTAACTGTACATTCTGTGATAGGAAGGTGCAGAAAGTAAAGAGAACAGTAGGGCTCCTTTAGCCATTAGTATTTATTGTTAACAGAACAAAGGTTCAGAGGAAAAGTGCTGAATAGAGAAGGGTGATGAATAAAAAAATGGCAATTTATTGTGATTCATCGGGGTTGACAAACTGCTGAATCAATGAATGTTGAGTGACAAATTGACAAATCAATTCATCTCCACTTTTAAATGCTATAAAACGACTTCCAAGGCGTCAGAGACACAAAATGTAGAGGGGAACATCCCTTGACTCTTCTCTACAAGCCCTGAAAGTTTGGTGAGAATTTGGGTTCATATCTCTGAGCTATCTACCTCCAAAAAGGCCCACTCAGGAAGCTGCCCCCCCCGGGAACCAATAGAAACTTGCAGAGAGGCTTCTCACAACTCACCTCTATAATTCCTCCAAGTTTGGGGAAGATTTGGTTTCAGACATCTGAGGTATGTAGCCACAAATTGGGAGCCCCTAGGAAAGTGCCCTACAGCAATTGGGTTGAGGAAAACCCAATCTTCAGCAAACTTGGAGGGATTGTTTAGGAGAATCAGACGAAACCTCTCTGCAAGTTTGGAGTACAGTATCTAGGTGTCTGGGAAGAGCTTTCCTGGGGAGGGCATTTGGGGGACATAATTAATAACGTACTAGACTTGTAGAGGAGGGTCAGAGGAAGCCTCCCTCCAAGTCTGGTGTCTCTAGGTGCTTTGGGGGCCATTTTATGGCCTGAGAAATTCACAATTAAAAAATCACTAAAAATTCATCGGCTCATATTTGTTGGGGTGCTTTATTTATGATGAATACAAATCGATGAATTTTGACACATCAGCCAGATTCATCAGAAAACATGATACGTTTTTCAGTTTTCTCCCATCTGTATTACTGCATATTAAACAGGGATGCTAAGTCATTACTAGTTGTGAAATGCTACATTTACTCACATAATTTACAATATTTGTCTACCAGCCAACTACTTTCTCTTTATTTGGGGCCTATATACAGTATAACTGTATAAAATATTTGCCATATAGTCTCATTCTTATGTCTGAGAAACTGAAGTAGCAGTTAGTCTTTAAGGTGCCGCAAGATGAAGACGATGATGACAATGATGACGATGATGACGATGATGACGATGATGATGATGATGATGATGATGATTCGTTTTTGTTTTGTTTCTTGTCTGTTGTGAGCTGCTGTATTTTTGCACCTTGTCATTAATTTTAGCTCAGTTTGATCTCATACTAGTTTTTAAATTTGTCTCGTTTGTATTTTATATTTTATATAACCTATTTGGCACTCTCCTTCCTTCCTTCCTTCCTTCCCAACATATTAAGACTAACTAAAATTTGTCTAGAGTTGGAAACAATGCTAACACATAGTTAAAAATAGAAGTTGGAGTTTCTGCTCTCCTCCATGCTTCTATTTCAAGAGAGGGGAATGGGGGCATATATGTTTGAAGATCACTAGCGCTAATCGGTTTCTCTTATATTTACATGAAGTTAGCTGGGTGCACTAGCCTTGTCTCCATTCATTGTTGCTTTTAACATGTAGAGTGACAATATAAAGTGGGAGAAGCTGCTATATCGTGTAGACTCCCTGCATGAACCATAAAAATAGGATCCAGGCCACATGGATATCCAACATGGATACAGCAGCCTCCCACTCTTCAGTCTGTCATTTTTGTACAATGCAATGACAGAAGGTTGCAGGGCTAGAGCACTCAGCTTATTACATTAAAAGACAACAAACTGTGCTAACCAGAAGTGACCAACCAATGGACTCAAGCAAGGCAGATCTGATCCATTAAGTCTAACGGCCACCATAAGAAAGCTGAAGCAGAGGTTAGAGCACTGTCCCCTCCAAGAAAACAACCCAGTAAAAATCCCTCCCTTTTGGATTTAGGAATGGGACTGCCTAATTTAAATATAGAGGAACCAAAAAGCCCAGGAAAAGAAGGACAATTGAAGGTGGCAGGAGCATAAAGGAAAAAAGGGGGGAGTCAGGGGTAGAAGGAGGAAGAGATTGGTGGAAGATAGGGATAGCGTACTGGGCACAAGAGGAGGAGGAAAAAAGGAAAGGATGAATTGTTTGAAGTGGTCAAGGAACACCTGTTGAGTAAGAAGGCATGGAAACCCCCACACTGGAGAGAAACCGCGGAAAGAGAATGCAAGAAGTGGGAACATCCTGAGACCAATGTTGTTGAGTGAAGACCCTTTCCCCACCAACCAGCAGGGACCTGAGCCGCAGGACCTGGAAACAGGGAAACCATTGGGCATTCCACAAGGACCAACAAACATAGAGTGTATAAACACAGGATATGGGACTGACTGACTATTAACAATTACAAATTTGGCAGAAGACTCTGATCAATAATTCAGGACATTCCAAGATGTTTTGTTGAAGGCAAAGTTAGATGTAAGTGTGTTGGAGAAGCATAGAGAAGAATTGATAGGAATGTTTGTTACAGTTAATAAAGTTATTAAAGATAAGAACATGTCTGAGCCATCTGTTTGGGACCAGAGACACAGGCTAGAGGAGAGGGGTACTTGCAGAAACTTCACAGCCTTGTTTTATTGGGGGGTGGGGGTGGGGTAGACACTATTTAATTTAATTTTTTAAAAAGAAAATATGAAATATCTTTGACAGAGCTAAATACATACATTTGATTAAGGCTTCATTTTTAGGTTTAGGGAGACAGAATAAATTCATAACCTAATCAGAAAGCTGAAATGACAATAAAACAGGCTATAAAGAATCACAGGATACTAAATAGCAGCACTCTTTTCTTGTGAGAACAAAGTCCAGTTGCCATGACTTGACTTCTGAATAACCTCACCTGGATGACTGAGAATCTTCATAGACATAGGTTGTTAAGTGTAATAACACAGTTCAGCTCAATGATCAATTGCTCTAAAATCAAGCAACAGTATGACCTCAACTCGTGCCTTTGCAATACATAGAGCCCTGAAAGTTTATAGATTCTATGAACTGATACTGACCACTGACACTGCCTCATTGCCGGGGGTGGGGGGAGGGAGAAAGATTCAAATATGTTAAAATTAGCACACTATGGTTAGTAAAAAGATTCAGGCTAATAGTACTCAGCAAATTTGATTATTAGTGCCTGTAAAGGAAGCAAATTAAAAATGTGGGGGGAAATGTATTATATTTCACAAACACTCAGGGATAAGTCCTAGATTGATTTATATTAGTCCAAAATCTAACCAGAAAGTACTTTCCAACTGATTACAGTATTTCCAATTTTAATTCAGATTTTTTAAATTTTTTTTAAAATAGAAATCAAGATGACTGTGAAATATTCCCCCACAACTGTTAGCTCTCACTGCAGCAAAACCTTGGAAACTGCTTAGTAAAAAGGCCAGAGGCTTTTCCAAACTCCCACGACACACAGACTAACTGCTCCCTAAACGTGCTTCTCCGTTTGTCCTGGGAAACCACCTCACAAGAACAAGGTGAAGGAGGGGGAGTGGAGGGGAATTTCTGTTTGCATCCCGATGGGTATACAGAAAACACCTTCTGCAGAGAATCATCTTGACAGCTTTGCCTTCTGCCTCTCCCTTTGTTCCCCTCTTGCTTAATCTGTAGCCGTGACTCATTTTTAAGTATCTTAAACACCTATTTCCTTTTTGATGCAGGGCAAAGTGGATTACTTTTAACCTATTTGGATCACTCCCTGGTTTTGGATAGCAATGAATTCCATGTACGTGGTCAAATGTTAATGACAAGACTAGCAAGTTACACAACCAAGAGAGATTAGCTGCCACTTGAGTTGCATACACTATACTTCACCTATTCACAAAATATTCCTGACTACTTAACCCTGAAAAAGGACTTGCTTGTTTTGGCAGTGAATGGCCTGGGTAGTCTTACGGAAGGCTCAACAGATGAAACTACACCTCAAACAATGTCACAGACAGGTATTGCAATACAGAAAGCAAATACTGTCCTGGCGCAATGTAATAACATTTTCCCCATTTAAATATATCCTTGTTTGTCACACGGAGAAACAACTTACAAAAGACATTTCAAGTGACATCATTCCATCCTTTCCCCCACTTGCACCTCCAGAGTTCATAAAAAGAAAAAAAACATGAGTAATTAAAAATAAACCTTCTCTTGCCACCCACTATCAGCAACGCATCTCTGGGCTCAAGGGACATTGGAAGCCAATGTATGTATACCTGGCCAGAAGCCTTCCATATATACTGGGGGATTGCAGCTTCTTGCTGTCAAATGGGCGGTACTGTATAGAAATCCAATAAATAAATAAATAAAAATATCAGCTCTAGCTAGCACAGTGAACTGTGAAGGATGCTGGGAACTGCAGTCCAACAACCTTTAGAAGGCCATACTTGTCTATTCTACTATCTAAGGTGAGTAAGCCACCCTACACATCAGGGGCCTCCTATTCACCAGCTCTCTATTCAGTCTTCTTTGTCATCCCTGCAAATTGTATGTAAGATGCACCCCTGCAACAATCAAGTTCTTGAACAGAGCTGCCACTGCAAGCATGAATTCATTCGCCACCAGACTCTCATTATCTAGTTTCCAGATGTCACAAGTGCTTGCTCCATACGCTTCTCATTTTAGCAGACTACTGGTAAGAGTAGGCATAGAGTTATTCCTCAGAAAGGGGAAAGCCCAGGAGCTACTTACTTTCAGAGAAACCTTTGTTCTCAATTGGCCCCTTTACCATAATGAGCCAGATGTTCAAGGAGAACTCTATGCCGATGAAATCACTTTTCTGAGGTAAGCAGTTACGTTTAAATCTAACTCACTAAATGCTTGCATAAGTCAGAGTAACACCCTTAGATTGGCCCAATTGTTTTAGAAATGTCCAAGCTGAACTTGGCAGAGTCTGTGTACAAGGTCTTTCCCACTAAAATAGATCAAGACACTTTTAAAGTAAGAGCATGGCTGCCCCCAACGTTTCTTAATTCAGATGTCAGCCTCCAGCAAAATGTGTTCCATGTGTATACAATACAATGTACGTCTCAAGCAAATAACAATACCCTAACAAAACATGTGAGTGAATTCAGAAGTAACCTGAAAAAGCATAACTGTATAGCTGGAAAAAGAAATCCTCATGAACTGAAAATACTAAATAAACAATTCAATGGAAAATGTTTGAAAATGGGTTTACACTATATTCTGCTAGGTTCTGAGGTTCTTTCTTACAAATTAGTTAAAAATATATCCTTCTAACTTGCTTGAATTTACTAGCCATGGTTATTGGATTATCTTTATCAATCTTCCTAGCTAACTTGCAGACCACAAAGAGATCTCTTCCCACTCTATTGCTCTCAATTATGAGACTCTGCACTTCATATTTCTACATGAATATCTGAACAACTGGACTTATTAGGAACCCATACCAATATTGCTAAGGAAATATGAATTCTTCTGCAAAAAAGTAATGCATCTTACCACTTTTTCTTTGTAAACAATGTACTTCAGCCACTTGAAATCCTGCCACTTGAACCCTGCCAGCACAAACAGAGAATCCTTTTCATACTGCTCTGGTTTCTGGATGGCTCCTTCTGGGTATGTTATCCTCATTGTTGTCTTGCCTCCAACGTCCTTTTCAAAGCCTTTCACTGGAGCAGAGTTCAGTCTGCAGGAAGACCAGAGATCTCTGAGTTTTATTTATACTAGAGTTTTTGTGGAACCATAGCAGAAATAAAGAACAGGAACCTATCAGATAAAGCTATTGTCACATGCTAAGAGCTCATAAATGTTGATATTTATGCAGTGTTAGAACTGACTGCACTGCCCATTAGAACACAAAGTGAGTGAAAGACAATATGTGTGTGGGTACACTCACCAATATAGCTGGCTGGATAGTCTAATGAATTGGGTACATGTTTGCAGAGTACGTAGTTAAGAGTTCAATTTCTTACAGTGCATTATGGGACAACAGCCAGCCTATGTCGTCTTGGACAAGCTATACAGCCCCAAAGTACCCCAAAAGAAGAAAACAGTAAACCAATTCTGAGTATTCTATACACTAGAAAACCGTGGGAAGGGATGCCATACACTGGAATTGACTTGATGGCACAGAGCCATTATTATATCGCCAACAGTTACTCTCACATGTGACCATTAGCAAATTTTATTTCACTGGCTCTGTGCAATAACTGCCTATACAACACACATAATTTAAGGTTCCAACCATGTATGTTGCAGGTACCAAACTACAGGGTATTTTAAAATGAAAACCCTGACCGAGATTCCCCTTTCTAAGTGTTCCTAAGGGGCACATAGTAAAATTACAGTGCACAAGAGTCACTGAAAGAGAAAAACTGCTCTCATCAATAAGGAGCTCTTTCAAAAATTTTAATAAACATCATACCTTGGGAGTAATGCATATCTCTATGCAGAGCTGGGTCAACATTTTTGATATTTAAAATGTATTGCATCTAAGACTTCTATTCTGGTTCATCGCTGTTGTTTTTTTCTTGCCTGAGACTTAGAAGAAATTGCAACTTCCAGGTCAGCAAGATGCAGGGTGGGGAAGCCTCTCTTTAGGTGGCTTAGCAAACAGATGAGCATCTTCCAGTGTGTCATCCATTATCTCTTCATTCTCACATCAAAATGTCTGAATGTTTCTAGCCTGTGAAACTGCCAGTCCAGATTCCCATTTTTACAGTTCCCATGCCCCCAAGCAAAAGTAACTCCAGGTATGAAAATATTAACCTCAAGCTCAGACCAGGTGCAAAAAGGCACATCAGAGGCTGTACATACTGGTTTCTCTCACAGGTGACAGTGATCTCTAGATGCTTTGCCCACAATCCCATTTTTAATTTAATCTGAAAAAAATAGTTTCTTTCAGTAAATGCCTTAGCGGCTTCAACATTTTTTCCTACTGCTTATAAAATTTTCCTAACACACTGTGAAAGTTATATAGAAACAAATAAAATACATAAACTGCAAGACGGCCTCACCTATAATCCTCCTTTGTGGACAAAGCAAAACAAGAAGATAGAGGTTATGAGTCCTCCCCGCACCCCCAACACTCCCATTAAGGAGTGCAGTTTTCAGCACTCCTTGAAGATTAATATACACATGGCCAACTGGAAATGTTGAATACAATCTATCTAGTACTGTTTTAGCTGGTGTTAGTGGTAAGCTGGCAAAACAGACAATCTGATAAATATAATACTCAGCATAGATTTGTGGACCACAAGAAAGTAGGCATTATTACAATATCTTTGTATCTTTGTATTTTATTTTAGTTTGTAACTTGTTGTGTTGCTTTTTTAAATATATATATAAAAACATAATAGGCATTATTAATAATAAAGAAGGAGCATGTATTCTAAAACTGAAAATACTATTAATAATTTATCCTCCTAGCTCTTCCCTAAGATAAATGATACACACCATGACTGCTAACCACACACTGAAGATATTGATATCCGATATAGGACAAGAACCACATCGCATCCCCTCCCCTCCTTTGACCAGAAAACTCACCTGATAACAATGTCATAGTCATCTATCTTCATCCCCAGTGATTTGTTTGCTAGAATGCCACCATTTCCCACAATCACACAGCGACGGCAACTGAGACTAGCAAGGAAACAGAAAGAAAAGCAGTCGGTTAAACAACAAAATCTGCAAGCACAGAGCTGCTTCTGGTCAAGATCTGATCCAGACGCTGGGAGACTAATCAGGAGGCTGCGATGTATTAATTCACAATAACAGACTGACACTTTATAGTGCAGAGAGCATAGCAACACAAGCAGCCAAGGGAGGAAGTGTTCTCACCACGTTTAGAGCTTATTGGCTCAGAGTGAAAACCTTGCATTTAAATAGCTAACAAAATGTTTCTTTTCCTAATGAAAATACAAACTGCTAGGAAAAGTTCCCACTTTCCTATTAAACAGTTTCGTTTTGCTCAGGAAATTACTAACTGCTAATCAAAGGCTACTTAATCAAGCACACACAGTGGAGTACGATTACATGGCAGCTTTCCCAAACACGCAGGGACAGGAATCTGTTCCATACTTAAGATCAATATTGTTGATAATCCCTATGGGGGAAATGACAGTTGAAAGGATCATTAAGTGTAAGATTAAAATGATCAGGAGACTAGACTACTCTAATGAAGTACAAAGATGCAGCTGCTGGTCTTTGTAAGAAACCCAAGGACCTCTCCCACTATGGGCACCCAACTACCCTCTAAGCATTCAGCATATCCCGAGAGAATCAGGCAGCTGTAAAACCCAAAGAAATGGGCAGGACTGTGAGGAGCCAAAGAGGCTGCTGCTGCTGCTCTAAAAGGTATTTAAAACTTCACAGAGGACAAGGATTACAACTCTGCCCCCCCCTTTCCTAATCATCTTGGCTTTAGGTCTAGATATCTATCCTGGCATTCAAGACCATTCCCTCCTGCCCTTAGCTTGGTATTCTTTTAGGGGGTGATGTGTCATCTTCACTTGGCCCATGGGCCATCTGTATTCTGCTGCCTGAAATATACACTTAATCAGGTCTCACAAATTGCCACTAGAACTAAAAATTGTGACATCTGAGAGCCAGTACAGTGTAGTGATGAGAGCAGTGGTTCTCAAACTTTGGTCCCCTGATATTCTTGGACTACAACTCTCAGAAATGCTGGCTAGCACAGCAAGTAGATTAGAGCATTAGATTGCATTACAGCAAGGTTGAGATAAGATCAAATCGGTATACAGCCATGAAGTTCAGCAAATTATCTTGGGCCAGTTATTCTCTCTCAGCTTGACTTCACATGGTAGTTGTGATAAGAAGCTGAGGGGAGAGAATGTCTGTTATTTTAATCATAATAGAGTGCAGGTGGGATATAACCGTAATCACATGAAAAACATGTACTGTACTGTTCCATAAGGTTCTGAATTCTTTCTCGTACTGTAGAATACTCATTCTGAGAGTTTTCCAATTTTTCTTATCAGCAAGAGGAAATCAAGAGTTTCCTGGTAGTTCTGAAAAAGTAAAAAAGCCAACCAACCAAACAAACAAAAAAACTGTATGGACTAAATCCAATAGTTCCAACTGCACGCCAAGGTCCCATTAATTCAGTGGATCTGTTTGAGCTGAAGAGAGCCAGTATGACGTAGTGGATAATTCGAAACTCCACTTGGCCATGGAAAGTCACGGCAGTAGCGACATTGGTAAAATCAATTCATAAATAAATCATAGACCTTGAAAAGAGTAGCAGGGTTATTATAGATTGTATGTAACTTGACAGCATATAATACACATTCTAGTTGAAACTAACAATTAAATTTTGGGCTTGTTCACACAATGGCGTTGTGTTCAATTATTTTTGGGGTTATTTTGAGTTATTTTGTTATTTTTTGTTGTTGCAGATTTGGATGAACCATTCTTGTGTTTGCAAGGGAAATACACACAGGGAGGGGTATTTATTATTGGATGTAATGGGACCCACCAGGTCATCTTGGCAATGCATGTCCAGAAACACAGGAATTGCCCTTTACTAGACACCTCTCGAATATCATCTGATCCTTTGTTACTCCATTGATTCTAGCACATAGAAAGGGAAGGGCAGAGCACTATGAGATGCCACAAATATAAATATATGTAGAAACCTTTGCAGTTTGACTCAAAGGGATGTAGAACAAAACGTATCACACAACAGTACATTGCCTGTGCATTTGGCTACAGCCTCACAAACTCATCAAACCAGAAGGCAAATGTCTGAGTAGATGAGATGCTGACAAGATTTTGATGCAAGAAGGAAGAATGTACTTCCTGTTTCAACTGGGATGTGTATCATCTCATATGGTTTCCAGGCTGCTTCTAGTATGTACAATAACATACAAACTTGGTTTCAGTCAGATGCTCTGTGAGGGGGAAAGGGATATTTGTTCTTCTCATTCTAAAATGAATAAATGGGAAGCTGTGTGATAATACTTTGCCTATGGTACAAAGTGGGGAAAAGTTTGAAGAAGCATTTGTTTAAAAATTGCCAAGTTCCAGCAGCTGGGTGAAAGTCATTATATTTTGTAAAACTCATTTTTATTGTCCATAGGCTCACATCACTGTTCCTGTACCCATATTCCACACTTTCATATAAACTTTCTGGAGTCTCTCCTAATTCTTTCTCTTTAATCTGTGTCATACATGCCCCCAAATCTGTATATGTTGTTATGACAGCGAGTTATTCTTTTCTTGCCCTCAGTTCCAAATATGGACTTCTTCAGATGGACAAGACAAAGCTCCTATCATTAACTAAATAAAAGAAAATCTAGCAAAATATGGCATGGCATTAGGAAGAAATACAGACTTCATTAAAACAACAGGGGGGGAAAGAAGAGCAAGAGCCAAGAGTAAGATAACAACAACAACAACAACAACAACAACAACAACAACAACAATAATAATAATAATAATAATAATAATAAGAAGAAGAAGAAGAAGAAGAAGAAGAAGCAGCAGCAGCAGCAGCAGCAGCAGCAGCAGCAGCAGCAGAAGAAGAAGAAGAAGAAGAAGAAGAAGAAGAAGAAGAAGAAGAAGAAGAAGAAGAAGAAGAAGAAGATAATTCTGACTTATGGAACTTTTTAAAGGCATACATTGACTGCCTGTTCCTAAAGAAGGCACAGTGGAGAATCGAATACCCAACCAATGACTCCACAGCCAGGTGCTCCATTCACTGACCTTTTCAAACAGATCAGATAGCATTAGAGCAAGTATTTGCTCAGTTCTACCTTGTGCCACCAACCACAAAACTGAAACATGCAATACAAAACTAGATCAAAAAGGAGCAGCCAATGTACACAAACATGCATATAGATAGATCCAAGTTCACTACACCCACAGGCACGGACACAGCCACACAACTGTGCAAGGACCTAATGAAAATTTCATTTATCAGTCCTGTCATCCAACTGCACTGCCACTCAGCTACAAAAACTGGGTTTAACAGAGGGCCTGTTAGTGTGAACAAGCTGAACCTTACCTATGTCTAACTACAACATTGTACAATTCTATTCCCTACAGTTACACTTCAGGGGAAGCTCTGACAAGCTCTGGCAACTTATTCTGTTAGCAAGTGGCCTTGCTGCCAGATGGGCAGAATATAAATTCAATAAAACAAAACAAAACAAAACAAAACAAAATAAAGCATTTGTTGAAATATAGTTGTTATGCATTTAATTTGAAATGTAGGCAGAAAATAAAAATTATTAAGAGGTTAAAAATCCCTGCCACCTCTATTTTATTTATGCTATAAATTGGCAAAATAACATTATTTCCAGCTCTGTATTTTGTGCAAAAGCAATTAACAGTCTAGAAACAAAATGTTTGGAAATGGCTAGCAGCTGCCATGAGCTCCTTCAGCCTCCTAGAGGTTCCTACTCACCTATCGAGGCCTGGAGTAAGGCGGTAATCTTTGGTTGCTGACAGGATGGCTTTGATCAAATTATCTGTAGAGAGAGAAAATAATATATTTAGAAAGGTCAGCCCATTCTATATATCCACCATGGTAATAAGAATGATACACAAGATGCGAAGGACCTTGGATGACATATAAGTTTCCATTAGAAGGTTTATGTCGCACAGGACAATAAGTAATCAAAAGCTGTTTGCTGGCATTAGCCTTTAGACCTATTTTAATTCACTAAAGTTACATCATTGCAGAACATCTGGAAGTTGAGTCATGGCAACTGGACTTGTTTTTCTTGAGAGAAAAAAAATGAAGCTGTTTGGATGAGCAGTGAAACATTTCAGTCTCTTAAGAAAAAGAAGTCCAGTTGCCATGACTCAACTTCTAGATAAATTCACCTGGATGACTGAGGATCTTCTCAGACATCATTGCAGAACAGAAACAGAGTTACATCTACAATGAAGCATCTAAGAATAGTCAATAATGTCCTCAAGCTTCACCCACCAGACATGTACTTTTAACAGACAAAAAACAACTGGAACAAACGATTGGCATTCTTTTTTGTCCTGTCAAATATAACGAATGTGTGTGTGTGTGTGCGGATGGGACAATGGAATAATATAGTCTCATGCCATTTTTCAGCAACCCATCATGCTGAGAAGCAAAGGTGATATGCACTGATTGTGAGGAAGTTGTCCCCATTGCAGAAATCAAGTATATATAAAAAGAAATGTACATGTATGCCAATCCTTAAACTGAACTGCAATGCAAACACTACTTTTACACCTTCATGATACTGGAATTCAGAAGAAGAAGAAGAAGAAGAAACAAAATCAAAGGCACAATATAAGAAACAACAATTTGAAAAAAGAAATAAACAGTTTGAAAAATAAACTACTACATGGACAACAGCTCAGACATCTTGATGGAAAGCGTGATAATAATTACATATGGGCATGGCTAAAACTAGGGACCATTTAGAAAGAAAATGAAGGCTTGATTTTTGTTGCACAAGAGCAAGGACTCCAAAACCAAGGTGACAAAATATACGATCCAAGGAATTCATGTTAACAGCAAATATCAACTCTGCCAAGGAAACAATGAAACTGTATCAATCTCATCTGTCATAAACAGATTACAAAAATAGACATGACCGAGTGGCAAAATTAATGCAGTGGCCATTATGCAAAAAATAAAACTTGCCAGATTCCAAAAACTCATAAGAACACCAGGTTCAGAAAGCATCAGAAAATGATGAAATCAGTATCTTGTAGTATTTCCAGATTAAAAACAAAACAAAACCTGGAGACCTTAGAGAGCATTGTCAGTTATAGTAAACAGACCAAGATGTGATTTCATATACAGTACTCATATATACTTCATAAACATATTATAACACAATCAACTTATTTACTTTGGTCTCCCATGACTATATTAAGAAAAGGGGACTGAAGAATTGAGCTCTTTAGTAATTCAGATATTTTTGAAGAGATACATTTCCTTTATAAGCTACATTAAAATGATATAAATATGAAAGCATGTTAATGGGTTAGGGTTATGTTAATGGAAAAAAATAAAATTACAAGACAGTGTCTTTTATAAAACGATATTTGGAAAAGAAACCCTAAAGTAGCCACAGAGCAGGGTGGGAAAATCTATTCTGGATGTAGTTTACGGTTCTTTTGAATTCAGCTTGTCGCTTTGTCTCCTTGTCATCATCTCTACTTAAGTTTGGAACCAGTCCATGGCTTCCCTCGCCATTCTCCCAGGGAATTACACTTAGGAAATATCCTGTTTATGCAAACTGGTTCTAAACCATTATTGCTGGCAATAACAGAAATGAGGGTGGTGCTGGAAAGGCAACTTGTCCTTTCTCATGTATTGCCATCTGCTGAAAACCAGACAGACAAGCTTGAGAGGAGTCTCCTCTGATAGGAGAAGGCAGGTAGGGCTGCTCAGAGATACCCCTCTTCTTTGAGAATGCTTAGCCTTCTTGGGCTTAGGAGAATTTAGATGTTGTCTTCTTTTTCTTAGACAGAGGAGGAGAGAGATCTACTGACCATAATTTTGATGCCCGTCAGCTTTAATCTCAATGTCAAGGAGGCTGGAGAAACCAATGTTGCCTTGGGGACATGTCTTGGTTTCAAAGCATTTGGTTTCAAGGTTGGGGGGGGGGTTATTGGCTGGGAGCAAGTTCTGAGATTCACCTGTCCAGAGGAGGGAATCAGAGTTAACTCCATAGTGGAAGATTTCAGATGAAGTTTATTCAACTTTGTTTGAATGGGCCTGCAAGGGTCATAAAATGTGGAAAGGTGTGGGGATTGGGAAAAAGAAAGCATCCTCTCTTCTTTCATGGAGACGAAGGGAGAAAAAATGATGAAAAATGATTGTGGAAGGAAAATATTGAAAAGTAGTGAACGGAGAACCACCAGCATCTAAGAGAAGATGTTGCCTCAGCAGCTGCTAAGAACACCAGCAAGGTAGACAGATCATGTGCAGTAAGGAGGATTGCTCTGGCAAACGCATTTGGAATCTCTAGAATGTTTCAAGGACCCCTGCGTAGGTGCAGCCCTAAGCCACATGTGTGATTCACAGAGGCCATGAAGAAGAAATAAAGATTGTGTCAGCACCCACTCGGAAGGATCAACAAACTCTGATGGGATACAGTGTTCCCAGCGAGCTTGATCAAATTGTAACATGAGTCAGTTTTCATAGTTACTTTCTTACAATTTTGGGAACCAGGATAAAATATGACAAGAGTCATACTTATTTTCATTTTGAGTCCCTCTGAAAAACCCATTTTGGCTGAAATGGCAACAACCCACATTCCTCCAACTATAAACACCTGCAACTATTCTGCACCTACAAATATCTCAAAACTGATCTTATGGATTTTTTGGATCACAATAACATTACACTTATGAAATGTAATGCAAGGTGTAGTAGCCTTATTGGGTGCTAGGGAAAGTGATTACATCTGTAAAAAACAAAACCAAGCACAATTCATTTACAGAAGCTACCTACACTCTTTTTATGGCCCAAGAAACAAAAATTTAATGCTAAGTTACAACCATTATTTATTCCAATAACAAAGAGATATGGAAGACTTTCCCCAAAGTGAATATTTATTTGCACATACTATGTGGAGAAATCCACAGTATATAACCCTTGTCAGAACAACTTCCATTGTTCCAAGATATTTACACTGGATGCTCTCTCAAGTCCTGACTATCTGATCTTGCTTGAGATATCCTTTAATTTATACAGTCATCATTTACCCCTAGTTTATGCCAAATGCTTGCAGAAAAACATTTTCTCCTGCACTCTGCATTGTGATTTTCTTTATGTGGGAATGGCCTACCTAAAGAGATATTCCTGGTTGTGTAACAACTCTCCATGTAAGAAACAACCCCAGTTTCCCATGGTACTTGCTCATGCATACAATCTGAACTTCTCTTTAGATCTGATGTTCACCACAGGCAGAAAGCAGTTAAGGTGGTCAGCTGTCCTCTCCTAAACATGTTGCTCAGAACCTCATAAGGAGTAACTGAATGGGGTTCCAGTATCTATGTACTTGTTTATAGATGTGGGAAGAACACTCTACTCTCAGCCTTTTCCTGTCATTTCTGAACTCACAGCTTTGTGCACAAATGCAAATTGGCTTTGTACTATAACAGCAAAATATGGTGATAGTTGTTCTTCTTTAAACAAGTTGAGGTGGTTGAGTTTGAAACAAAAGGGATACAGACTCTTGAATATCATAAACTGCAGTCAACTTTTGAATTTCATAAACAGATAACGTACTGAACACAGAATTTGCCAACATATATTTTGCTATGTTTAAGAACTAGCTTTAATCAGGAAGAGCAGACCCCAGCTTGCTATAAAGTCAGACCCAAGCAACTAAGGACATAGCTATATGGAGGCTTTCCACTTGCTTATCTTCAAAGGATCAAGCCAAGTATTCTAATTGAAATGTGTATTTCCTTTACTTAAAATACTGGAAAATGCAAAGACATTTCACTGGGGCCTGCAGACAGCCTGCCAGGTCTATCCAATTCACTTGCTAAACCCCACAGCAATTTTCTGGTCTTTGGAGCTGAGAAAGTAAGCGGGGAGTCACAAGCACAACCAAGGAAAATACAGCACTGTGACCACTTTGCTGCGTATTCCTAACTATTCCAGGAAGGATGCTCAATGCTATGAGTTGTCTTTGCATGAATGTCATAATACTTCTAAAGAGATGTTCTTCTAGCTCATATCTTACCATGTACATGGAATAAGGATTATAGTTTGGTTTGATTTTCCTATCTACTCTTCAGTTGTGAACAAGAATGGAAGTAGCGATAGCTGTGTACAGTTTTCATATTCAGAAGCACAATACCAGTATGAGATACAACTACTCTTGTGGTGCATGTACTCTGACAGCATATATTTTTTGAGTTCCTGGTTTAGCATGGTATTACTAAAACAGGACCATGGAAAACTATGCAAATAAGTTATAACACATGTGGAAGGACATCAACATTTGATGCAGAACAAGATCTAGACATAATTATACAAAAATATATTTCTGATTCCCTGAGGGTTATATTCTTGATCCTCAACCTTCTAGGATTTTTGCCAGGGACATGCAAGCTATTTATAGGGTTGTGGGTATTCAATAAATAAATACATTTAATTTAATTTAATTTAATTTTAATAGAAGAAGATGACTAAAAAGAAATCTTCAAAAGAATTTCAAAGGACCTTTGTTGGATAACAGGCCTTTGAAGATATGTAGGCTACAACTAAGGCTACATCCCGAATGTATTTTTTTCAAGTTCAACACAGCTAAGAAAAGGTTGTATAAGAGACTTTCACTCATTTTTCCATTTGTGTGGCAATATTAAGGTAATGGTTCCCCCCGCACATGCGTGGTAGTTGTGCCCAACTCTAGGGGCAGTGTTCATCTCTGTAACCAAGCTGAAGAACCAATGTTGTGCAAGTCCATGGCCATGTGGCTGGCATGGCTGCAAGGAAACACTGTTTTACCTTCCTGCTTTTTACGGCGGTACCTATTTATCTACTCACATTTACTGCTAGGTTGGCAGGAGCCGGGGTTATCAGCAGGAGCTCGCTCCACTGCGTGGCACCTTGGATTTGAACCGCCAAGCTGCCAACTTTGCAGCCAACAGTTTTCGGAAGCTTTAGTCCACTGAGCCACTATGCCCCCACATGACAATATTAGAGTGTTATTTATTCTCTTGGGAGGATCCAGTTATTAGATTCCAGAACTTTAAAGCCTCAACAAAATTACTGTAGTCTTTTACATGTTGTAGGAATGAATGTTGGCACATTTTATAAGGTCACCAAGCCAAATAAGCCCTGGCCTTCGACTGGTGAGGCTACACATTGAGCTGTCTTTGCCCCACATGCACAGTATAAGGTGGAATGCGAATATTCTAAATAATGGGCAAAGCTACATGGTTCTTTGGTTCACATATGAAGAGGACGAGGTGTGGTAAAGGAATGACAGATCCAAATAAGATGTCTGACCAGGTGATCATGTCAGCCCCCCCCCCCCAATTGTCTTGTTGCAGACAGAGCCAATTCATACATGGACAGCTCACTAATATTAACATGTATGGATTTGTCGACAAATAATGTTGGAAGAGCCTTTTATATACATATTGTAAACATTCTCCAGCAATTTAGAAACAGAGCCAGAATAACCTGAAAATTTCAGCTCAGAAGCCAAATGTAACCTGAGAAGGATCAAGGCTTAAGAGCAGCGCAACAGGGTATGGTGAAGGGAAATTATTAATTTTTCTTCAGTCTTAGAACATCAGAACTGGAAGTCCTGGAAGAATTGTTTACATGCTGTGGAGAAATTCTTCAGCTTCAGAGCTAGAGAAAGGCTGCCGCTTTGTGTGGTCACTGTTGCATAATTTTCGAATACAGTATTTATTTTTCCTTCCTTTCTTTCAGAAGAGTACACATTCCAAAATCAAGATTCGAGTGCACTTGTGTATAGAAAGCATGCAACTAAATATTTCAGTTAGAGCAGAATGGAATACAGTATATCACAATAACTAGCTTTTTAGAATACTGTACATAACTTAGTTCATCCTCACTCCCCAAGAGCATTCCAGATGCTTTTATACTGCAGCTCCCAGCACTGCTATAAGCCATTGTGATTTGGGATGATGAAAACCATACTTGGTGGGTACATGGTTGGGAAAGGCTGGTCTTGTAATATCTTACAACTTGAATATCTATTTATGATTCTACAAAAAAAATAGATGCTTTATAGGCATTCCTATAGCACCTCGAACACACAATGCAACACTGACTGAAATCAGTCACAAAGAATAATTGAATGGAGAAATTGAAATCACCACATAGGACTATTTGTGAATACACAGCATCGTTGCCTACACCAATACAATATAATGCTGTACTACAACAGAGGAATGCCATAACTACACAATACAGCTTAAAACCTGGAGGTAAATTCCAAGATGCCCAAAAACTTCTCTTTTAGCCCAAAATAGCATTTCCCTGTATTCCTCCAAGAAAACATACCCTATTGATTCCCTGTATTGTCTCATGCCACACACTAAAGTGAGTAGTATAGCTTTGCATGATAAGATCAAGATGTATTGTAATCTTTAACCTAATGCATACAGCCAATAAATAAATAAATCAATTTTTGGGGAAACAGGAGTACTCCACAATGTAACACAGTTTCCAGATTATAGAAGGGCAGTGTGGGGGTGGGGGAATGTATCAAAGAATACCCCTGGTTGAAGAGGGAGTAAAGTAGGTAAAAGCTCTTACTCGCAAAACTTCGGCTCCTCCAGGCAGATCTGGGCAGGAAGCCAAAAAGGAGGTGTAAAGACAAATAGTTTGGTTCAGTGCAAATCTGAATTTTGATGTTAGTTATGCATCTGTATTTCATCAGCAAAGATAAAAATATGATTTATGTCAATATGCCAGATGTGAAAAGGGTGTGTTATGCCCCTGAAGGAATGTTTAGGGAAACGAATACCATAGATCTGTTTGGTACTGCTCAGGTGTGTGCATTTCCGTGTGAACTGGAGGTCAATACATCCAACTTTGCATGCACAGCTTTTCATCCTGTAGATCTCATTAAAAATAAATAGACAACCATGACTCAGGCCTTCTCTAACATGCCAGTTGCTTCTACAGGAATGTATGTGGAATTATTTACCCAGAAGCAGGTATGCAAATATAGAGAGAGTTGACATCAGACATCCACACAGATTTTCTGGGACTATTCTTCCCATGAAAAATCCCATGAGTAAAAGCTGTCAGGGCACATAAGGTTCCGGAAAACATTGATTAAAATGGCCAATCATTTATTTTGGCATAACATTTCAAAGGATATGAAGAGTCACATGCTCAGTTGTGACAAACATCATTTCCCTTCCATCTGTATTTTTTCCCGCCAAAAATTATGCACCAGAGATCCTAATACCAGAAGTGAGCATCTCCACAGACATTCAAAGAGCACTATTAAAGGGGAACTGTTACTTGTGAGTACATGACCATTCATTCCAAATAACTAGCAGTAGAATGTGGCAGCACATTTTATCTCCTGATACAAAAAGTAAGTTAAGTTCTTTTCACTTAAGTCATTGTTAGGAACAAATCTTTTTAGCTGCAACTTGCCTAAGTTTCTCTAAAATTTCTGTGAATGAAATTTTGGTCAGAACATGTATTCACAACCAAAGGAACTGTCCAACGTAAGCAAAAGAATCAATTTTTGAAAATGCTTAGTCTAAAAGGTAAAATACTTCACAGATTGATTATATATTCTTGGCTTCCATTGCTTATCTACAGATGTGATCCAGTAGGTAAAAATCTTACCTGTGTGTTTAATTTTTTGAAAACCCTTTGTTTCTAGAAAAATTAAATTGTACCACATCATACCTAAACATCGTTTCTACTATTAAGAACATTTATTACTTCTGTGGACTTCCTAATATAGGCTTGCTCTGTTAATTAATGGCAGACCCAAAAACCCCAGCATTTTTATTTATGCTATTTTTCAAAAATTGTTCTTGTTTGCTACTGTTGAGTAAAGACAGCAGGGATTCTAGGTACTGTATCAAGTTACCAATAAACTGCTGTGTGCAAATCAGCCATTAGTAACTGGAACACACAGCCCATAAATATGAGTCAGTCATAGACTACATTTATCCCAATAAAGGGACTCGAGGCAGTTCACAATGTTAAAAAAATAGAATTGAAAATACAGTGTTATACATGAAAAAACACAAGCAAACTATAATAGCAAATAAAATACAATGAATGATTTAAAATGTTTAAGTATTGAATTAAAAACTGTACTCATAATAACAAGCTTTATAATCTATTGATACAATGAATAGGCTGAAACTGTCTGACATAACTGTTTGTAACTACTGCAACCTGTAGAGTATTAAAAAATGAATGAAACAAAGCAAGTTAACACAATTTCTAATTCAAAACAAACAGCTAAGAACAAGCTGGTGTTCCTAATATTTGCAGCACTGAGCACTGCTCATAATGTGCAACAAGATACAGAAATGGTTAGAGATCTTTATGAATAATCAGAGCTGACCTCAGATGGCAAAATGGCACATCTTTTCTTTCAAGAGCTGCTCAGTCCCACAGTCTGGTGTGGTTCTGGCAGCCATCATCACTTCCTTCATGCAGTTCCATTTGAACTAGGGTCTGTCAAGTCTTAACTGAACACCATAATGAGGTACTGATTCCATCATCAGATCACTATTATTCATCTCCAATGTATCCCTTGGGATAAGCAGGAATGGCTGATGCAAGTATTCCCCATGATATGTGACGCGAGAGGGGTGCCATTTGCCTCTCTCATGCCCCTAGGCTGTCAGCACAGCCATTAGGCACACCGGTTCTCTAAGAGCAATTATTCTTCCTCCCACGCATGTAAAACTGTTTTAGACTGAATTCTGGCACAAGGTTTTGTCCCAGGAGGATATTAAACAACCCACTCAGCTGTTTTGCTCCCATTGCTTTAGCTGCCATTTACGTAATGGTAGTATCTGTTTTTAACTGAGGAAAATCCAACATAAAACCCTAGATTTACATAACAGTGTGGCGGGGACAGTAGCCTTAAAATTAAATACGAAGGCTACAGGAGATGTTGAATCATCCTTAGGTTAATCTTCTCCCTTTTGATTATGTTTGACACAGGAACTGACTGCCCACCTGAGAAATTTAAAATAACGTAGTGCCAAGGCCCATATCACTCTTTTCTACACAACTTCAGAGCCAGTAGATGGGGGTAGTACAACCCTTTCGCAGTCAGTGAGACATTTCTCTTTCCCTCGTCATTTTTAAAGGTTTCTGCAGCTACCTTTTTGAGTCATTTACAGTGCTGTATTGAATTGGCATCTTTGAAAGGAGGAAAGCATCCCCATTGAGAAGGGAAGAGGTACACAAGCAGAGACCAGATAAAGGCTGTGTGTGTGTGTGTGTGTTGTGTCATTACAGTTGTGACCGACCCTTTGTGACCCCATGTCCATGGAGTTTTCTTGGCAGGAATACTGGAGTGGTTTGCCAGTTCCTACTCCAGGCGCCTACAGCACCTGGTATTCCCTGGTGGTCTCCCATCCAAGTACTAACCAGCGCCAACCCTGCTTAGCTTCCGAAATCAGGCAAGATCGGATGTGCTTAGGGCATCTAGGCAGCTAGATAAAGGCTGGGCTGGTACAAAAGTGTGGACACCTGTTTTTATGTAATATGTAACATTTATGGCAGTGGTAAGTTTATGTTCTCAGATCTCCCCTTCCTTAAAGCAACCACAACCACTAAATAAATAATAACTTTCAGAGCACCTAAGCAAGAGTTGGACCAGAACTGAATTTCAACCATACCTTATTAAGAAGCATCCAGCTTTCTCCAATATACTGCAAAAAGATATCTGGTCACATGGCTCAACCTATTATTTTTTTACTTCTACCAATATACTGCATTAATAGATGCATGCGTTTCAAGCAGTAAAGGCACACAAAACATGGCTAACTAAAGCCAACTCCATTTTAAAGAAACTGATAGACCCACAAACAGCCCTATAAAATATTTTGCAAAGCTGCATTGTCATTTTACCTTGTCCTTTAATTCCAAAGGGTGGTACAAAGTCCCGAATCCTTGCCCATTTTTTGAAAGAATCATCCAAAAACATTGGTGCTGGCTTGGAGAACCTGAAAAAATATGAGGAAGACTCTTCAAAAAGGGAAGATAATTTTAATTAACTGAAGACTGAAAATTGTGTGCTCTAAAAGCCACTAGTTACGGGAGAAAAATCAAATAAACAGAAAATATGTAGTGGGAATTTAAAGCTCTGCTAATCTCAGGATTGTTCTGGCAAATGGAAAATTTGGTTCCAGCTATAGAAAAATTAGCTGAGAGTCCATAATGATAGTAGTCACACAACCAGTCAACAGTAAGATGAAGACTGAAAATGTCCACCAACCAAGAAGTTTAGAATATACAATACTCTTGTATTGCATTTCATTCCACATATTCCAGAAAAGTGTGGCAATCTCTGATTTATTCTGGATTAGAGATAGCCATTTCATTTCAGAAGGGGACTGGTTCTAATATGAAACATGCTAGCACAGCTGGAGATTGAACCCTTTGGGGAAAAATCAACCACTGTCTTACCTTGCTGTAGTTCATGCTGGGTGAAATTCCAACCAGGAAGTAGCCTCGGATGCGTCACTTTCTCTCTCCCTGGTGCTGGCCAATCAGAGGGGGAGGTGGGATGATGCAAGTCTTTGCATAGCTCCTGATCGGCCAGCGCCAGGGAGAGGGAAAGATGATGCTTCGGAGCCTGCTTCCTGGTTGGAATTTTGCCCAGCGCAAACTACAGCAAGGTAAGGCAGTGGTTGATTTTTTCCTCAAAGGGTGGGACTGGGTTCAGAGCTCCAGCTATGCTGGCATGGTTAATTTCGGAACCAGCCTCCTTCCAAAATGAAACACCCATCTCTATTCTGGATGCAAAATAGAAGACCACATAATATGCCATTGAGCAAGCTAAATCTCATGCCATTTCTAAAATTTCTGCTCCTGAATTCAGTGTGTGTGATAACTCAGAACTGGTGTGGTGAAGTGATGAGGAGAGCAAGCCACAAATTAAGCAATCGCTCCTTCACATTTTGCCTGTGCTGTAAATTCACTAGGCAGCCACAGGCAAGTCATTTTGTCTCATCTTCCAATCTACATCTTCCAATGTATAGTATGTAGAACACTACATATATATCCTATATATCCTAGTGGAAACAGTAAAGCCTTCAGCAAGATAATGCATGAGAACTGGACTGATCGCTGAAAAGCTGTACATAAATACAAAGTCCTTTATTGCTAATCTCACCCAACAGCACCCCTGTTTAGAGTTTAATCGAATTGGAGGGAGATAAGTAAATAAGACACCAACAATAACCATTAGAGAAGAATGGGACAACAGAAGATGATGGGTGGTAAACAAACTTTGCACAAACTTCTCAAAAACAGATACAAGTATGAAAATAAAGAGCAGCCAAGTTTTGATGCATCACTGCTTTGTTTCTTTAACGGCAATGGTACATATCCACTGATTCACATGCATGCTCCCCTTTGTGAACAACTGTTTAAAGATGTATTCCTACAGGTATATGCTTCAAGCAACAGGAGGTATACAAAAATGTCCACATGTACATGCAAAAACAAGTCACATACAGTACTGAGAAGTAGAGAAGACAGATGTAACAAGAAACCTGAGGTTTGCAACAATGTTTATAAATCATTTCAAATTAAAACGCAAAGTACATTCTTTTTAAAGAGATGTACGACTACAAAAAGAGTGACAGATTGCAAAGGATTAGAAATTGTTAGGAATCCTTCTAGAGTAGGATTTAGACATGGGCAATGCAAGTGGCTCCAACACAAATGACTATCATGCGTTTTAAGTAATTTTTAATTCACCAAAGTTTACATCACAATGTATCTTTTTCTTTTTAATCTTGGTGCATTTATTTTATTTCATCCAGAGGGGATTATGAGTACTGCAGAGTGACTTTGTTCATTTTATGGCACAGACCTTTACACAGAGCAGTTGTAAGGATTCCAAAATATTGAATTTCATGAGTTTTGGAATCTACTGAAAACAACCCTAGACCTTTTGCCAAAGTAACTGCTTGCAGAAGCTTGTTCTTTCTTAGAATGGGCAAAATGTTTTCATTTCAATTCATCTCACAATTCCCTTCCAGGTTTTTGCTCACCCTGAAAAATGCCCTGATTGGCTCTACCTGCCTAATGTCATCCACCTCATTTACAGCAAAACCTTATTTGTCAGGTCTCCCCGTCCAGTTCCACCACTTTCTCCTGTTTGGCTGTGGCAGTCCTGAGAGACACTAAAATAAATCTGTCAGTCTAAATTTCCAGAGGGCCTGGTAGGCTTTTTTTCATCTAGGAAAACCATAGTAATAGTAGGAAGCAAGTGTTGCTTTTTAGAAATTAAACAACTGGGAAATTCTGTTCCAACAAAAAAAAATCAGTGAACCAACTCTGTAAAGATTTATTTCAAGATTTATTGCTTTTTTTGAAACACAGTCTAGTAATATAATTTGTTTTTGTTACTATTCTTGAACCACCCTCAGTATATAAAATGGCCAAGTGATTTTTAAAAAAATACTCAAAACTATAGCGTACCGGTCTGACAGACTCAAATTGTCACCTCTAACTCATAAACAATACATACACATTCGAAAATCAGATATCTAAAATTAATGCTTGAGCATGTGCTCGCACAAACATAAAGAACTTATTTTGGCATCTATGTGTATTCCATCAGATTTAACCACAATTAGGATTAACATGAGTACCAGGATTAATACCAGAATATCCCACATCTATTTGCAGCTAGTACTGCATTTACGACAACAATATCAATAGTAGACAAATTATTTTAGAGAAGCCTCACTGTAAAGAGGAGTTTTGGCCCAGATGAAGATTTTGTCTCTTACGCCACTCACTGGGATAGACTTATTTTTGGTCCACAACAATACAGGTTTTTCTTTTGTTTTCTTTACAGTCTAAGCTGAATTGCCTTGATTTCACTCGTACTATCTCAAAAGGTCAGGGTTTAGCCAAGCACCCGTCCTCCTTACTGCTGTGAATATTAAAGGAAGAAAATACCCAGAAAACCCAGCTGTCACACAGATGCCTTCCTTCAAGGGCCAAAAAGCACACTGATGTTTTCAAATAAAATCAAAACCAACAGAGAACTTTTTGCTACGGAAACCTGCCTCTATTTACACAAGGTCCATCTTTATGGATGGTATGGAAAGCTGAATACTCTTAAGGAATTTATGAGGAGGAACAAAATTGACTGCAATTTTCAAGCTTGTGCTGAAAGGGGGGGGGGGGGAGAGATACAGCCTGATCAGTTCCAAACAACATTTGTTTATTTAATCATGTGAGAAAAGAGGAGAGAAAGTATGAGAGAGATTGAGAGGATACCCTCTTAGAATGTCAACTTAGTAAATTCAAAGCTTGTTTTTTTTTCTAAAATTATGGATGTAGAAAAGAAATGTCCTTCGGACCCCAGTTTGACCTAAAAGCTATTTTTGTTTAGATTTTTATATGAGAGCCAACTCTTTTGGCCAAGTGCCAAAGTCGTTGCATGCGGGACACAGAATGAGAGCAGCTCTTGACCATCAGCAGTGCTATACACATGCACAATGCAGACTGCAGTGGGCAGCCCTTATATGCTTAAATATTATCAATGTTATCATAAGGCATATAATGACGTAGCAAGTTACTGTCATACAATATTAGCATGATACAATGAAGACTACCCAAGGCACTGATGGACATCTTATGAAAGAAGAGAATTTTAGAAATAGTTAAACTTTCTAAAGGTTAAAATTAGAGCCTCAACATACAGTAATACCTAGGATAATGAATGTCCCTTTTAACGAAAAATTTGGATAATGTAATGAAAGTTTTGGGAATAGGGAAGTTTCAGTTAATGAAATTTCCCTATGGGCTGTCTCCGATAACAAAATTTCCATTACACTTTGCAAAAAAAAAAAATAATGTACCCAGGATGCTTTCTCTCCTCCTCAACATTCAGGCAATGTAAGCTTTACACAGATAAAATGTCATCATTACAAGCTAAACTTATGTACAATTAAGTTATGTACAATTAAGGAAGAGGGAATGAGAAAAGACCATCATTGGACATACTCTGCAGTACACCATCAACAGCCCACCAGCAGGAAAGAACATGAGAGAAGTTACTAGCTCTGCTATCCAAAACGACAAGAATATTCAAGCATCTGAACTCTAGCACATCCAAAAAGCTATTTAAATGCTGACAAGGGTGTGTATCAGACCCAAGTCTTCAGAAAAACAAAAGTAGACAGTACCTACACAACACATTAATATATGACTCTCTTCATCAGCTATTAAATTTACACATAGCAGTCAATGAACTGACAATGTGCAGGAAAGTATGTGGAGATTTTCAGTCATACAGGTGAGGTTATTCTGAAGTTGAGTCATGGCAACTGGGCTTCTTTTCTTGTGGGACTGAAATGTTTCACTACTCATCCAAGTAGAATGAAGAAGCTACTTGGATGAGTAGTGAAACATTTCAATCACAAAAGAAGAGAAGTCCAGTTGCCATGACTCAACTTCTGGACTTCATCTTGATGCAACAAACAAGCAAACAAGCAAATAATCAAATGGAAAGACTGACAGAAGGCATGAAATTCAGTTAACATCCAATATAGTTCTACCGGGGCAGGGGGGAGTAGAACTATAATGTAGATCCATCCATCAGCTTACAGCCTTTGCTATGTTTCAGTGAACATACTGGATTTTATCACACTATTGTTTAAAAAAATCTCCCAAGTACAGATTTTCCAAGTTACAGTCATTACCATCAATGCTACTTTTGATTTTGTAGAAGAGTATTACCCTGCCCACTTAATGAACAATGGCTCCAAAATAATGGCAGTGTTGATATCATATGCACATATTTCCACTTGGGGCCCGTTTTGCACACAACATCCAACCATTGCATTGACAAGATGTGTGACAAAATAAAGAACAGCGTTGGCCAACAGGTTTGACCCGTAATCTTCCTTTGGCACAGATGAAAAGAGGGAAGTGGATGCATCTGCATCTTGCTTTAAAGCACAGTAGGCAAGCCAAGGAAGCATTTTGGGTGGCGGGGGGGGCAAATCTGCACTTCACCCACCCACCACCAGTGGATCACACAGAGCCAAACACAGAGGATTAGGGGCCATTTAAAAAGGAAAGAAGAAAGGAAGGCCTTAGGAGAAAACTTAACTTTGTTTGAATTTTGGAGGAGGGGCTCTGGGGGAAAGTGATCATGTGTCTTGTTTTAAAAATATCTTGCTCAAACTGAAGGTTCTTCTAGTTCGACATTTTGTACAGACAACTGTGCTTGCCTATGGAAAATCTGCCAGCAGGACATTAATATAAATGTGCCCTACATCTGGGCAGTATACTGGACAGAGTGACAGATTAGGAGGACTCTGAAGAACATGGCTCAAATCACTACTTGGCCATGGAAACTCACCGGGGGAGTGGAACTGGTAAAATTATTCCTTAGACATCTCACTTACCTTGAAAGACCTATCAGGGTTGCTATAAACTGGTTCTGATTTGACAGCACAACACAAACACAAACACAAACACACACACACACACACACACATCTCATGTCATCTGGCAACTGTTAGTAGAGGTGATATATATAGCTATTCTGTGTAGTAGCACCGATGGCCCTAACCTCATGAACTTATCTAATCCCCTTTGAAAGCTATCCAATTTGTGTGGCAGTCAATTCCACAGTCTGACTATGGACTGTGTGAATTCATCCATTCTGAAGTTCCCACCATTCAACTTCAATGGATGACTCTGCTTCTAGTATTATGAGAAAGAGCTTGAGAAAGACAGAAAAGCTTCACTCTGTCCACTGTCTCCATATCACGCATAGTTGTATATGCCACTGTCCAGCTCTACAATATCCTTTTTCAGGTGCCACTTCTGATATTACTAATCTTGTCAATTAATAGCTTGGCAGGCACAGACTAGAAGGCTAGGTACTCTTACACACCAGTAATTGACTAAAGAAAGAAGGAAGTACGTGGTAGGAATAAATGGCTCTGAAAGGACCTCTCCCAAATGGAGGAAATGGCAATGAAATGGCCAGGGATGTTCAATAAAAGTACCTATAAAATGATGCATACAGGAATCAAAAACATTATCACCACCACTACCACCACTTCACCTATACCTGAGTCTGAGCTTCTGGTACTGGAGTAGTAATGGTATCCTAATGTTCTTGAGAATAGCTCAATGAACATGCAAATCATGAGTTGCACCATGCTACAGATTCTTCAAAAAAGGACTGAAAATAAAGCCAACAACTCCCCTATGAAGAAAAGCTTCAAAACTGGGGGAGGCACATAGTAGAAAGATAAGCAAAAGTGTACATCAAGTATATAAATTTACCGGTATGAGAAGTGAACAGAGAATTTCTCTCTCTCCCCCCCCATCATAATATTAGAAGCTGGGGTCATATAAGGAACCTGAATGTTACAAGACTCAGAAAATCAAAGGGCAGTACTTCACACAATTCATCACAAGAGGTAGTGATCACTTTCCGTTTAGACCAGGGGTCTGCAACCTTTAAGACATAAAGAGCCACTCGGACCCGTTTCTGACGGGAAAAAAAACCTGGGAGCCGCAAAACCATTGCGACATTTAAAACAAATATAACACTGCAAATATATTTTCCCCTCCCCTCGCTCCTGGCTTTTTGGGCGCTCACAAGCAACACACTCCCTCGTGCGCTCCTCGGACACGCTGCGTCCCAGCGCCCGGCTCGGGTGGGGTGGGAAGGAGCGCCGGCGGCTGCGGCTCCTCCGGGCACCCCCGAAGGGCTTCTGAGAAGGAAGCCAATGAAAGTTGCTTCTTCGGCACTTCAGGCGCCGGGAGAGCGAGCGAGCGGGCGAGCCCGAGCCGCCTCCGCCTCCCCCCACCTCGCCACCCTGTCCCCGAGGGTTTCCATCGAGGCGCGCATCTGCCTCAAGTTCTCCCGCGCGCACAACTGGGGTGGCTGTGTGTCCGCCAGTCTCGAGGAGGGCCGGGCTGGGGGGTGGGTGGGCGCGCAGGAGACACGTTCTGTGTGTTGGAATGGAGCAGAAGGCAGCTGCTGGCAGGCTTTCGGAGAGAGAGAGAGCGAGAGCGAGCGAGACAAGCAGGCAGGCGCACAGGCGCTCCACTCGGCTCAGCTCAGCGTTGGCCTCCCCGGGTGGCCAGGGGCCCCTGAACAACTTGAGCCCGGCGCCCCCACCCCGCCACCGAAACCAGCTGACTCCAGGAGGGAGCCGCTGGAAGTCTAATAAGAGAGACCCCTCCTCAGGCCGGGGGCGGGCTCGAACTAGCTGTCACGCCATGTCCCTCGTCCCTTGACTGCCAAGTTGATCTCGCGCAGGAAAAAGAAAAACCGACTTCCTCTGTTGCTTCTCGCCTCTCTGCCACCGCCGCCGCCGCCGCTCCCCCCTCCCCGCTCCCGCCGCCACCAACCCCTTGCTTGTTGGGCCAGAACTGACAGTACCGGGCAAGGAAGCAGGGCGGCGGCGGTGGTGGCGAGGGTGGGGTGGGGAGAGAGAAGACTAGCCATGGCCCCCTCCCCACGCCGCCTTTCTTGAGGTTCCCATTCCGCCCTCGCTGCCTTCTGCCCGGATCCTGCAGCCATGGTCTGACTCTCTCCCCCCCCACACACACACTCCATCTCTCCCTCCTCCTCCTCCTCCTCTCGCCCCCACCCTCCATGGAGGATGGAAGCGCAGCCCGAGTGCGTCGTGCCCACACCGCTTCCACTTTTTTTTGGGGGGGGGCAGTTTTTAAAAGTCTTCCAAAAAATAGTACAGGAGGGAGAGGAGGGGAATTTCTAATCTCTCTCTCTCTCTCTCTCTTTCGTGGAGACACGCCGCGCGCGCGCCCGCTCCCCAGCGTTTTTGGAGCTTCATCCCGGCAAGTTAGTGCAAAGCCGTAGTTCTTTTGGGGGGGCTGTAGCGAAGCAAAAGGAGAGAGAGAGAGAGAGAGAGATGCCAACTGCACATGTGCAATGCTTGGAAGGGGAAGGGGGGAAGGAAGGAGGGTTTTCTCTTCCTCCACGTTGAACCGTCCCATCTAAACGCTGCCCCCCCCACCACACACACACAACACACACACACACACACACACACACACACACACACACACACACGTCGCTTCTTCCCCCTCCCAGCA